>JAJIBD010022299.1:0-40000 GCA_021461705.1 Cryptotis parvus | reverse complement strand
AGAAAAACTGGAGTGAGGTTTTTAGGAAAATGGGCTGCAGAACTGAAAGAAGCAATTAGTACTCCTTCCTTTCTTCCTCTCCCTCTTCAACAGAATCCACAACAACTTCATAGTCCTCAGGGACAGACATGTCATCAAGGGTCTTAAGAACTACCCATCCTCTATCCTTCCCCACACACCAGGGAACAAGGCACACTTATTATGTATTAATCAAACCCGTGGCCCCTGTGAGCCCAGGCCACCACACTGGCTGTGCCGTTGCTCAGCATTTGCACGGCCCATGATATTTTTGGCTGGTGCCCACCAGGAATCACAGTGAAACACTGTTAGTTAATTCCAACTTTGAAGCCCGTGGGAGGCGTCAATCCTCATATAGGATTCTGTGCTCCATCTTAATGATGATAATGGTCGCTCTAACATTTTTCAGGAACCATATCACCATGGTATAACAGGAATCATGCACGCAGACTTACTATGACAAGGTTTGCATTTCACTATTTAGTTGGCTGGTTCAAAAATGGTCTTTGGTGATTTCTGCACAGAAAACTTCATGGTAGGCTTGTTCAGCAGAGATGGCAGGGGCATTGATGATCAGACAGAAGTGCATTTGGGGACATGGCACCAGGTTGGCCAATGATCTCTTCTGTGTCTACCCTCCACCAGGGTGAATTCATATCTATAGATAAATCGCAGGGTTCTGTTAGGTATTTAATTTTTTTGCTTATTAATGTAGTCACTTTCCTTGTTTCATTTGAGCTCTTCTTTGGGAAGGGGAAATCAATATTGTTCTTGCCTTAGCCTCATCTTATTATGGTGTCCACACAAATGTAAAGAAACCACTGAACCCCATTTGAGTAATTGCAAGGGAAGCACATACGTATTGGAAAATGATAAAACAATAGTATAAATATTCATTTAGTGCATAACGTGCATAAAATTTGAGGTTATTTACAAAGGAAAACACAGTTTTACATTTAGTAAAACAAGTTAAAATAAAGTGAAATATGAATGCAAATTTTCAGTTATCCTAGATTTGCTATATTAATTTTCTTTTTTTTTTTTTTTTTTTTGCTTTTTGGGTCTTACCTGGCGATGCGCGGGGGTTACTCCTGGTTCTGCACTCAGGAATTACTCCTGGCAGTGCTCACGGGACCATATGGGATGTCGGGGATCAAACCCGGTACAGCTTAGGCCGGCCGCGTGCAAGGCAAACACCCTACCTGCTGGTCTATCCCTCCGGCTCCAATTTTCATCAATAGAAAGTAGTTAGACCTCATAGTAGGGTTATGTGATAATGACAGATACCCAAATTTTCAGAATACCATGTTGTTATTGTTCAGGAACCTTATCCCCTTTCGAGAGACAGAGTCACACAGGAATGCAAGAACAAAGCAGAGTTTATTGTGCTGGCTAGCCAGGGTCCAGCTCCTACATGGACTCACAGGTCCAAATAGGTAGTCGCGACCTTGAGCTTCCTCAAAAGGCCCATTATGCCTTATTTTTTTTGCTTTTTTTGGGTCACACCCGCAATGCTCAGGGGGTTTCTCTTAGCTCTGCACTCAGGAATTACTCCTGGGGACCATATGGGATTCTCAGGGGGACCATATGGGATGCCGGGATTGAACCAGGGCCAGCATGGGCCAGCTGCGTGCAAGGCAAATGCCCTACCCACTGGACTATTGCTCTGGCCCCAAAAGTCCCATTATAAAGCTCCTCCTGCCCATCACAACAGGGTCTGCGCGGTACATAGCCAATTAGTCTATACTATTTTATCTCTAGTCTATCCACTCAAGGTATATTACTCTTTAGCCTATAGGTGTGTGTTCACATGAGCAAGTAGGCAGGGCACGTACCGCACGTACACAGGGTCATCTCCCTTGACCTGTCCATCCAGGTAGGACATGTCCTCCATGAGCCCATCTAGGTTTGGCACGTTTGGCACCTGCATCAGGTCAACTTACTGGTCCTGCCAGAGGGGCCTCCTCTTTTTTACCTTATACTGGGTAGAGAGCCAGGATGGGTGGAGGGCCGGCCATTACTGATGTTCCCTAATGATCTCTAGGCGGGGGTAAAATCTAGACAAACTACTATTTTTTATTCCCTTTCCTTTTCGCGTTTGTCAGCTAAGTACTACCAGATAATAATATGAAAAACCTCTCCTGTGATTATTTTCTTGGTATATAGCTCAACAATTCTTGGCAACTGAATGATACCTCAGATCTTTGTTCTATTATTCAGCAGAGCATTTAATAGAAGGCCCTGTACATTGTCTTTAGTTTATCCACTCCAAAAAGTAGTACAGTAAAGTAATCCTTGAGAAAATCAAATATATTTATGTCAAATGTCTCTGGTCTCAACTCCTGAGAGACCAGTGAGGTATTATAGTGGGAGGCGTGCTTGCTTTGCCAGTAACAGTCCTGGCATCACAAGGGGTATTCCTGAATCAGAGCCAGGAATAAGTCCTGACATAGGCAGTTTTGGCCCCCAGATCTAATAAGTAAAGAGCAAAATCCTAGAGATGAAACTAACCTACATAATGTTTTTGTTGGTCATTAAACAGCTAGTCTTAGGGCCTGGCTTTTTCTCACCATAAGGACCTAAGGGCTGGACCCAGAAATGAGCTCTGTTTTCAGGCAATTAGACTCACAAAGTTTACATCCTAGAGAAAAACACCTGTGTTTACAAGGAGGATGTGCCTGGCCTTCTGAATACTTTGTTGCAATGGCTCAGGATGCTACTTGTGCTTTACATTCCCTCTACCCAGAAAATTTGTATAAAAGATTTAAACCTTTTATTAGCATAAAATGCTCTCTCCCATGCTGTGTTGTTGTCTTTCTTGCAGTGGGATGGCAGAAGCTTCTCCCAAATCCTTCCCTCTCCTTTCTCAGGGATGAAGTCCGGCAAGATCCAGTCCTCCCTCATTTGTGCCAGGGGCTACTGGCCAGGGCCCCAACAGTTTTGTTTTGATATTCTCATTTAACGGTCCGGTTCATCAATAAATGCTTTATTTGGAGGTGTTTAAAGAATATGCCTCCCGACGGGCAAGCCTAGCAAGCTGCTCTTGTTGTATTTGACATGCCAAATGCCAGTAACAATTATATTAGGTCATTCCCATGACCTAATATAATGGTTTGATGCTCTTTATGTTCCTGTAGCAAGCTCTACTGGCATGAAACAGGGCGTATGGAGATATTACTGGTGCCCGCTCTAGCAAATAGATGATTAACGGGAAGATCGTGATCGTGATTCTCATTTAACAGCCCCCTTCAACTATATTTTACAGAAGAGGAAATAAAGTTTTATTATTTTCTTCCATTGGTATAGATTATTCACTGTATCACTGTCATCCCATTCATCATCGATTTGCTCAAGCGGGCACCAGTAACATCTCCATATGACCTGTCTCATGCAAGTAAAGCCCAAGGGCACCTGCTTGCTCCAGGAACATAAAGAGCCTCAAACCATTCCATCAGGTCATGGGAATGAGGTCTATAATTGTTACTGGTATTTGGCATATCAAATACGACACGGGTAGCTATCCATTTATTATGGATTTATGGTAAATAATTCCAGTCATTAAACCCCAATCCACAATGCTTTCAAGCATGCATTAAGCGAACACCACACTTAACTGCTCCACACCAATAGCACAAAGAACTGTCCCTTTCATGTCCTTCCTCACTGCAGTGTGAGGTGTGATGAGTAGAGCTGTTGTATGATTCAGGGTAAAAGTAACGAGCAAGTGGAGCTGTGAATGAAAATAGACATGTGGGCCTGCAGAGAAGGCAAGAACTGTGCTCAGTCTCCTGAACTTTGAGCGACAGAGCATGTTGGTTTAAGCATAAGTTTAATTAAGTAAATTCAAATTCATTAAACACTGTGTGATATGGCTTTGAAGGTTATTATTTATGATTGTTACATTAAAAATATATGGACCAATTGTCCACAACTCAAACCAAACCAAATCAAACTTTTAAAATAATTTTCTTTAAAACAACAGTAATTGGGATCTTTGTATTCAGCTGAGTAAACACAGGGGACTGATGCATATATTACTCATGCGTTGGATGCAAATATTCATTGGAAGACCTGAATTTAATGAAAATAATGATACTGTTACCCTGTCAGTTGGTCTACTGCATTCATCATATCTAGCGCAGCATTAGCACTACTATCACCCCAAGCACAAATGTATACCAATACCAATTGCCATCTCTTTTTGCTTGGTAATTGTCCTTGCCCCCTGCATTAATTCTGCCTCTACGCAACATTAGTAAATAACTATGCTGCACCAAATAAAATTTGCTTCTTACTAACTAGTATTAAAATATTTAAATAGATTGATATTGTCCCACATATTTATCTCATAATTCTATAAATTAGGTATTTGATAAGCTTCTCATTGACTTAAAATTTGGGTTCTGTTTTTATGATTACCATGTCAGAGCTGCTTTGAGGAGTTGATTTTGTGGTTGTCGCTTTTTAAGGGATGTCTGTCTCCTTGTCTCATATCATTTTTTCTATCTGTAAATCAAGCCACCTTTCCTCTCTGACAATTCTTTTATAGCTGTAACTTCCTCTCCAATCAAAACAGGTAAAATCAGAACTGACATAAGGACATTGGGAGATCATCACTTTGAAAATGAGGGAGATGTATAAATTTTCACGTTAAATTGTGAAAGTTATCAATATTGTAAGCATGTTAGATAAAATACAATATTACTTTTGAATATTCATTTTTAAATACCTTAAAGCTTAGATGAGTGCCTCTGAATTATTATGTTATTTCTTCCCCTTAGTCTCAAAGCCCTTTACTCAATCGCAAAATTATTTTCCTATTTAACATACCTTTCATTCACAAATACTTAGGTGGCGGTTGAAAATATATTCATGATAATATTGTGTTTACACAAACATCATACAGAATGAATGGAACTGCATATAGAAATTTCATATAGACTTTTTGTTGTTATTATTCTAGTCACATAAACTATTCAGACAAGACAAATCTAAAGGGATAGAGAATACTTTAGTATTTGCCTGGTATGAAGTTGAGATTGAAATTCTTTTTTTTTTTATAAATGGTTAAGAGTAGTTATTGGTTGACTGAAAATTTTCTAAATAAAGAACTATTATAATATATAAACCACTTCATAAAGTCAAAAGTTATAATTGAATTTTACATTTGAAGTGGGGATTAATTATCGTGCAAAATATATTATAATATGTTTAATCCAGGAAATTCAATAAGGACCATAATAATTTAAGTGGTCTAATTTTTCTCTAGAGGTTTATTGTCTACAAATATGAATTTACCTGTGGTGGAGGGTTTGCTATCACTCTGATGATGGTGGTCTATTTCTATTTTGTCTTTAAATAATAATTTTATCATTTTCTCAAGGAAGCAAACTTTTTTAAAAGTCATTTTTTGTCTTAGTCACAATGAACTCAAAATACACATAGAACTTCTACATATACCCAAACACATGGCAGTAATTGGTATTGACATTGTTTTATACTTTCTATCATTTTTTTTTCTTTTTGGATTCTCATTTTTAAAAAAGACAGTGTGAAACTCTGGAATATCTCCTTTCATGTTTCTGGAACAGAATATTGACTGAATTTTTTCAGTCTCTTGTTTCTTTCAGGAAATTTTCTCATTTTCCTAGATTCTTTCTAAAATGAAATTTGTGTTAGGCAGCTCCCATGGAGTTCACACTATTTTCCTGTGTAGAAACATGATATGATTTTGATATATTCAGGTTATGGCTGGCTTTTGGGAAAGCTCACTCTACAGATTTTTAGAGTTGATATTTGCATTTAAGAATACAGACACTGGTTTACTGACCTTTGTAAACCTTTGTAAACTTTGTAAAGTTTGCTGACCTTTGTAAACTTGAAAAGAAAAAGAATGAGAGAACACAAGTGCCCTGTGGCAACATTTCCAAAAAGATGTAGCTCTTATTTTTGTGATACAAATTTGGCTATTTTCTGTAATAATGATAGCCAATAGGCAGTAAACAACAATTTAACAACTTCAGTAGCCATAGAGTACTGGGCTGATTCTTCTCTTGTACATGGGAATTGGCCTTGGTTCAGTCCCCAGTACGGCAGTTGATCCTCCAAGCAACACAAGAAGTGATCACTGAGTACAGAAGTTAGAAATTTTCCCTGATTACCACTGCATTTCACCCACCTATTCTTCTCCCCAAATAGAGATGGCAGCTTTACTATTATTGAATAATAAGAGAAGATTGTTCTTTATTTCTTTTTTTTCTGCTTTTTGGGTAAAAAAATATAAAAAAAACCCTGCTGATGCACAGGAGTTACTCCTGGCTCTGCACTCAAAAATTACTCCTGGTGGTGCTCAAGGGACCATATGGGATGCCAGGATAGAATGCTTATTGTGCTATCTCTCCAGTGCCAAGAGGAGATTTTTTTCCATTTAGCTTAAAGGCAGAACAAATATATTCATTATTCAATACTGACTGTATTGATTGAAGTAAACAATTAAAAA
Source organism: Cryptotis parvus (assembly GCA_021461705.1). Taxonomy (NCBI): domain Eukaryota; kingdom Metazoa; phylum Chordata; class Mammalia; order Eulipotyphla; family Soricidae; genus Cryptotis; species Cryptotis parvus. The sequence continues at coordinate 33,483 of JAJIBD010022299.1, read as the reverse complement.
TATGGCCTATTCTAAAGTCTTGGTTTTTGGTTTGTGGGTTTTTTGTTTGCTTGCTGTTTGTTTGGGGGACTAGCAGTATTTTGAGCTTACTCCTGGCTCTTTGCTCAGGGATTACTCCCATCGGGCTCAGGAGACTGTGTGGGGTGCTGAGGACCATGCCTCAGTCTCATGCAGCATCCAAGGAAAGTCCCCTAATCAGCTGTACAATAACTCCAGTCCCTGATTTTTTGTTTTTGAAGAATTTTTGTAATTTCTTCCAGACTTTATTTCTTCATTAATTTTGTTAAAGTAGCAAGATCAAATGATATTAAACAAATGTCCTAAACTCAGACCTTTGAATGACTCTTGAACTAGTGTTCGTGAAGTCAAGAAAAATAAGAATAATCATTTCCCTTAATCCAGAAATATATAGCTGTGTAGACTGTAGCTAATGAAACAGTCGAATGTATCATGCATTTGAACTTACACATATGAACTTACACATTTATTTTTAATGGTCCAGATATAAACATTTTAGACACTGCAGATCATGTATGTATCTGTCACACATTCTTTCAAAATACTAACAAACGTTTAAGGTAAAAAAAAGCAAATCTGTGATCACGGTTATGGACCATATACCATAGGCCAGATTTTCTCCAGGGGTTCATCTTAACGATAGCCTACAATGGTCTTTCAGGTAGACAGAAAGAGACTGTAATCCCACACTCTGTAAACTGCTGTGTCTGATTAGGAAATAATGTGACTAACAGATCAGGAAAGGACACAAGGACAGGTTACAGTTAAACAGGGAAGATTAGATGTGCCTTGGTGGGATAGAGTGTGCCACCAAGAGCACTGGAATGGGTGCAATTCAATTAACCTATGCTCCCTGCAGAAAAATACGGTATTAAACCTGAAATGGCCAGGATTGCAGTCCTGCACAGGGTCTAAAGGGAGATGAAAGCTGAAGTCCCAGTGACATCTTCCTTTCTTTTCTATTACAGAGACAATCACCAGTATGAATTTGATATTCTCAGTTTTAATGCCTTGATACTGCCTTATGGTATTGTTAATAATTTAGCTAAACTATCACAAGATATTGCTGCCTTGGACATATACTTAGTATGGTAAAGAAACTGCTGAGGCCTTGAGCTGAGGCTAACTCCCCTGACAGCACAAGATATAGCTAAGAACAAGCAACTACAAGTTAAAAGAATCTGATATGCCTCTTCCAACTTCTTAAGTAACTTAAAATCCCTTCCAGTTTCACAAAACCCGGTGTTTCTAGTTTGAATGAGCAAATCTGACCTTAACCTAGGATCTCACAGCACACTAAACATGAACTTTCAAACAGAAAATTGCCAAGGTTCGGCCTGCTACCGTCTCTATAATTTAGCTTCAACTGTACCTTAAAGTTTTAATTTTAACTGCTATTTTTCCCTCTCTAAGTGGGGAGTTTTATGTTATTAGACAAGCATATCATTACAGCATGATTTAATGCAATGGGAGTCCATATCGTAACATATGGTACAGTTTAACAGTAAAGACAGAAAGGGGAAACATTGCAGGCTTCAGGAGAAAGGCTAATAGAGAGCAATGAAGATCTGGAAAGTTCCTTTATAGCCTTACATTTACTGCTTAACTTTTTACTTGGTCACTTTTGATTTAAGCCATTTTGCATATTTTAGGTTGCTTCTGTTAGTAACACAAGTCATTCCTTTGCTTCACCCTCAGATCGGTGGCCCCCATCTCAGTGTTGGAAACCTTTGAATAGCTTGAGTCATTATAAACTCTGTGCAATATGCTGATCTTTCAGTTATCTATGTCCCTAAGCTCGCCTGACCTAGTCAGAATAATTTAGATATCAGCATGTCTAACAAATGTCATTTATCGCCTCCAAAACTTGTGAGTAAAAGTCTGTGTTTGCTTTCCCTTATAGACACTTGACCACGACTCATCATCTGATTCAAACGGCACTATTTGACAATTATTTAAGTTTTAACCATTAAAGCAGTGTTTGTTCTAGCTAAGTTCTATAATAAACTTTTGTATGTGTGATGATCAAGTCTGATACACTTATTTAACAGTGTGTTTTCAGGATTTCAAATAGCCCTAAGATAGACAAAAACTTTCTGGGTGAGTCTTCTGTTTGTAGACAATGTTGAAATTAAGTATTTTAAATGTCAAAATGAAATGTCGCACCTCTGGGTTCATTTGTTAATATCCATGATTACTTTAACTTTAGAGACTCAAACTCCTAATTTAAACTTCAGCTATATAATTCGATTCATTTTTAAGTTTTGATGAAACGAGATTGTGACTGCAATATTTGAGAATAAATTTTGGGTTAGGGAGAGGAATGATGTGGTAGAGATCAAACCTGAGAGGCAGGTGTTCTACAGCTGAGATTTATCCTTGACCCTGCAACAAACTTGTGTAAGGAAAAAATAAACCCTAGGGATTTAAAAAACTACTACTAGAAATAAAAAAAAAATATTTAGCGTTGGAGAGATAGTGCAATACATAAGGCATTTGTCTTAAATGTGACTGATTCAGGTTGGTGCCACAACACCCATATGGTTCCCTGAGACCCAACAGGTGTGACCCTGAGCATAGAGCCAGGAGAAGAACCCCTGAGTATAGTTGGGTGTGGCCCCCAAAAATAAAAATAAAAAATACACTTTTACTACTAAAAGTTTTAGATTTATATATATATATATATATATATATATATATATATATATGTACCATCTGAAGGTATATGATGTTGATTCTAGGCAAAATATTAAAATATGCTCAAAGGTAATATTCGATTTATAGACTTCAATAAAAGGAATATAGCCTACAGATTATTGTGATTTCTTAACTTATTATAGTGATATGGATCCAAAATAGGATAGTCAGTTTTTGAATGTGAAACATTTTACGTATTCTCTTGGAATGCAATCAAGAATATAACTTATTTAAATCTGATAAGGAATAGCTTCTTTCTGCAGGAAAAAAAATCAGACCCAAGGATATGTATTTATATATATAACATAGTGCTTGATTTAACTGTCACACAAAATAATCTACTGAACATCTAAAACATATTCCTTATCTTTAAAACTGTTAAAAATACATCTATTCTGCTATTGCTTCTAGGTAATACAGTAGTAATTGTCAGGATTAATAATAAATATGAATGGCCTTTTAAAAGTGTCAGGGATATATGGAACATTTATAGAATAATGGAATCATATTTATAGAATAATTTAAACAATAAGCATATGATTTTAATAACAAGGAATATAATCTTAGAGACTCCGTATTAAATGTCTTACCACTGATTACTATAAAAACTATGTGTAGGCACATCCACAGAAACACAGGCAAACATACACATGAGAAATTATAATCAATTACCTCGAAGCACTATGAGATGTTCCAAATGATGTTTCATAATGCAATTGCTACTAGACGAGTGGCTGTCAATTAAGTCAATATATAAATAGCTGTTCTAAAATAACTGTATATTGCAATTAATATATAAACTGCTTAAATAGACCTGATTATAACACTACACTGTCATATGGTCTGTACTAATCAATAATCCAATTAAACAAACTAAAAATGTCTTTATTACTATTTACCTCAGCAAAGATAGAGGCACACTCACAGAAACAACTATGTAAAAGCCAAGTTCATTGATAGACTGCATTACTTTGGAAAAACTGACAACTGCTATGTAATTTCTGATGTGTTACTAGCTTCATTTTGTAATTCTGTTCATTTGTGATTATTTGCTGTACATAACATTTCCGTTTATTTTGTGTTTTATCTTATTATAGTTTAGGTAATGCATTTACAATAGTGTCAATATGTGTGCTATCGATGTACAAAGTCATTGCATTTCACCACAACCAAAAAATCAAGTGATCTCTACCAGTATCTTTTGTCACCTAAATCAAATTTATTATTCCTACTCCTTTCACTATTACTTGATACTCTGATTTTTGTAATATGTGGCCAGAGTTTGAAATTCTTTGATATGATTATTCCTTATGTTGTCTCACTATAAAGCACAAAAGAGGGATATACTGTATTTGTCCTCTCTCTGACTTGTTTCATCTAACATGTGCCAGTCAGTTAATCCAGTCTAGAACGAACTGCAAGATTCTGAATAAAGAAAATTGTAGGCAGAGATTCTGAATAAAGAAATGTTGTATACATTTAAAGAGCATTATAGAAGCATACTTCTACAAAATAATGGCCAGTGAAAAATTGACACACTTTAGACACAGAACTAGGAAAGAAATGTTAAATTGTAAACTGGAATTTTGTTTGAAACTTTAAAGAAAATGTTAACAGGATGAATAAAAAGAGGACTATTAAACTGAGAAAACAATGCAAAAAAGATATGTAACTTCTATACCTAAAAATTTGGAAGCCAGAGAGATAGTAGAGCAGATAGGGCATTAGTGTTTCACATGACCAGGTAGGTTTGATCCATGGCTGCCCATATGGTTCCTCCAACACAACCAGGGAGTAATTCCTGGTGCAAAGCCAGGAGTACCTCTGAGCATTATCAGGTATTAACCAAAAAAGCCAGAGTAATAAGTAAATAAATACATAAATACATAAATAAATACATAAATTTATAAATAGATTTTAATTTCTGAAGCAGGAGGCAAAAAATCTATGTCTGACTTTAATGCAACAAAATTAGATAATAGAAATTATCCAAAGCTATGTACTTAAATGAAAGACTTTAAAACTAGGAGAAATGCATACAGAGGTTTAAAATGCCTAATCTTGAAGCAGCATTTTGTAGTTTTCTTTGTACAAGTCCTTTACATTCTTAGTTAAACTGATTCCCAGGTATCTGATTTTCTGTGGCACAACTGTGAATGGGATCATTTTCTTATGATCATTTCCCTTTTCCTCTCTTTCTCTATTTGTATATAGGAAAGCCACAGACTTTTGGGTATTGATTTTGTACACTTCCACTCACTCTACAATAGGAATCTATTGTTTCTAGGAGCTTTTGGTAGAGTTTAGGGTTCTAGGTATAATATACCTAATATCACTGCAAATAGTGATAGCTTGACTTCTCATTGCCTATCTGGATGACCTTAATAACATTTTCTTCCTTGATTGCTATGACAAGCACTTCCAGTATCATATAGAATAGAAGTGGTGAGAGTGGGTAACCTTGTCCTGACCCCAATCTTAGGGGAAGGCTTTCAATTTTGCCCCATTGATAGGAATGCTTGCTGTGGGCTTGCGGTACATGGCTTAGACCATATTGATCAAAGTTCCTTCAATTCCCATTTTATGGAGAACTTTTATATTGAATGGGTGTTCGATCTTGTCGAATGCTTTCTCTGCATCTATAGATAAGATCATATGGATTTTATTTTTTCTCTTATTGATATGCATAATCTTTTTTTTTGCTTTTTTTGGGGGGTCACACCTGGCAATGCTCAGGGGGTTTTTCATGGCGCTGCACTCAGGAATTACTCCTGGAGGTGCTCGGGAACATATGGAATGCCGGTGATCAAAGTCGGGCAGGCACAGGCCAACCACATGCAAAAGCAAATGCCCTACCCACTGGACTCAGGTCCCTGATGTATTATCTTCATTGACTTGCAAAGTTGAATAATACTTGCATTCCTAGGATGAATCCTACTTGGTCATGGTGTATAATCTTTTTATTAATCCTTGGTATCTGCTAGTATTTTGTTGAGGATCTTAGCATCTGTGTTAATCAGAACATTGACCTGTAGTTTTCTTTTTATGTGATATGTCTGTTTGCTTTGGGTATCAGGGTGATAGGTGCCTCATAGACGCTACTTAGGAGTGCTTCAGTTTCTTTTATTTCCTGGAAGAGCTTGAAAAGGACAGGTAGTAGATCCTCTTTTAAGGTTTGAAAGAATTCAGTACTGAATCCATCTGGTCCTGGACTTTTGTGTTTGGGCAGATTTTTGACTATTGTTTCAATTTCCTTGATGGTGATAAGTGTGGACATATTACCTGCTCATAGAAGGGAGGATTAACATTGTTAAAATGGTAGAACTCCCTAGAGACTTATATAGATTCAACATGGTCCCTATAAGTATACCCATGACATTCTCAAAGAAATTGATCAAACATTCAAGAAATTTATATGGAATAATAAACCTCCAAGAAAGCTAGAGTAATCATTGGAAAAAAGAAGATGGGAGGCATCATCTTTCTCAACTTAAGACTGTACTACAAAGCAGTAGAAATTAAAACATCATGGTATTGGAATAAAGACAGATCTTTATACCTGTGGAATGAAACTTAATATCCTGACACACACTTTCAAATATATTATCACTTAATCTTCAATAAAAGAGAAAAATATATTAAGTGAAGCAGAGAAAGCCTCTTCAACAAGTGGTGCTTGAAAAACTGGGCAGATACATATAAAACAATGTACTTAGACCTCTTTCTAACACCACACCCTAAAGTCAGATCAAAATGGATTAAAGATCACAACATCAGACATGAATCTATAAAGTACTTCAAAGAAAACATAGGCAAAACCCTCCACAACATTGAAGCTAACGGTTTCTTCAGAGAAAAACACTACTGAAAAGCAAATGGAAGTAAAGATAAACATATGGGGTTATATTAAACTAAAAAGCTTCTGAATTGAAAAGAAACGGTGACCAAGAAACAAAGACAACCCACAGAATGGAAAAGAATATTTATCCAGCACCTATCTGACAATTGGTTAATATCAAAGATATACAAGGCACTGGTAGAGGTTTTCAAGAAATAAAACATCCGACCTCATTAAGAAATGGAGAGAAGACATGAACAGATATTTTCTCAAAGAAAAAATTCAAAAAGCATATGAAAAAGTGCCCTTCATTGTTAGTCATCAGGGAGATGCAAATTAATACAGCAATGAGATCACCTCACACCACAGAGACTAGTACACATCCAAAAGAGCAAGTACAACTAACGCTGGTGCAGATGTCATGATGTCATGGAATTTACCTACAAATGGATGGACATGGAGATTATCATGCTTAGTGAAATTAGTCAGCAGGAAAAAGGACATCTATAGAATCAATTCATTTGTGTGTGGGATATAAATATATACTAGTCTTCTCCTAATTGTAGGAAATAATAATGCCAGACAAGAAGTGAGCATTGAATGTAGGCAAAGGGATACACATGATAACCCCTAAATGTATATATGACAAGCCACAATGAATAAGAGAAGGGAGAGAGGGAGAGAAGAACAAAAAAGTAGGAGAGGGAGAAGGAGGGAAGAAATAGGAGGAGGAGGATGGGGGGGGGAAGAGGAGGAGGAGGAGAATAAGCAGAAGCAAAGCAGAAGCAAAGCAGAAGCAGATGGAGAAGAAGAAGAAGAAGAAGAAGATGATGATGATGATGATGATGATGAAAGAGAAGGAGGAGGAGGAAGAAGAAGCTGAAGAAGAAGCTGAAGAAGAAGGATGAATATGAAGAAAAAGAAGCATAAGTAGGAGAAGGAGTAGGAGGAGTAGGAGTAGGAGTAGGAGGATAAGAAGGAGTAGGAGGAGAATGAGAAGGAGAAAGAGAAGGAGAAGAAGTGGAGAAGGAGAAGGAGAAGAAGAAGAGGAGGAGGAGGAGGAGAAGAAGGAGAAGGAGAAGGAGAAGAAGAAAGAAGAATAGGAAGAGGAGAGGAAGAGAAGGGGAAAGGGAATGGGAAGAGGAAGAGGGAGGGGAGGGGGAGGGGAAGAGGAAGATGAAGAGGAAGAAGAAGGAGAAGGAGAAGGGGAAGAAGAAGGAGAAGGAGAAGAAGAAGAAGGATGAGAAGGAGAAGAAGGAGGAGAAGGAGGAGAAGGAGGAGAAGGAGGAGGAGAAGGAGGAGAAGGAGGAGGAGGAGAAGGAGGAGGAGGGGAAGAAAGGAAGAAGAAGAAGAAGAAGAAGAAGAAGAAGAAGAAGAAGAAGAAGAAGAAGAAGAAGAAGAAAAAGAAGAAGAAGAAGAAGAAGAGGAGGAGGAGGAGGAAGAGGAGGAGGAGGAGGAGGAGGAGGAGAAGGAGGAGGAGGAGGAGAGGAGGAGGAGGAGGAGGAGAAGGAGAAAGAGAAGGAGAAGGAGAAGGAGAAGAAGAAAGAGAAGAAGAAGAAGAAACCCAATCATGTACAGCTTTGTAAATCTATCTCACAATGCACAATAAAATAATTAGAAGTAAATATTCAAAATATAAAATGCCTAAACTGATTAATTTTCTGGTGAATAATAAGACAAATTAAGAGGACTATAATAAATATATAACTGAAATCCAAGAAAGAAATATTAAGATATTGCAGAGGGAGAGGAGGGAATTTGTACTGTGTAAAAGTACATTTAAAAGTACAAGAAATTAAGGTAATAATAAAGAAAAGAATAATCTTCTTATAAAAGAATTATTTGAAAATTTACTGAGGTTTTTACCATTCTGGTGGAACCTGTGTTCATTCTCCAACTTGTAGCTCTATTCTTTCTCCTTACATTTTTCTTTAAGTGAATTTCTTTAAATAAACTACTTCATATTTTTTGAATGGTCAGAGATTACTCCTGCAGGTACTTAGGACACCAAATGGGTACCAGGAATTGAAGCTTACTTAGTTACATGAAAGGCAAGATCCTATCTCCTGCACTGTCTTCAACTGACAGTGCTCAGGATTTACTCCTGCTTCTGAGCTTTGGATTTAGTCCTGTCAATACTTGAGGTACATAAGTGGTGTCAGGGTCGACATCATGCAAAACAAGATTTCAACCACTCTATCCAGCTTTTTATGCCTTATTCTAAGAACAACAAAATAAGAAGAAGAACAACAAAATAGGAAGAAGAATGGCTGGACTAATAGCAAGGTAGGTATGGCACTCGCCTTGCATGAAGACAATCAGTATTCAATTCACAGAACCACTTAAGGTCACCTGAGCCCATTAAGAGTGATCCCTGAGCAGAGATTGAGGAGTAAAGCCAGAATACCAAGGGGTGTGGTGCCAAACACACACACACACACACACACACACACACACACACACACACACACACACACATATATATATATATTCAGGTTGTTGTCTAGCAGAAAATGAAACATTCATGTTGACAATACAGTCTTTATTTGCAAGACCAGTTTGAATATTCTAACAGCAATTTACAAGTCATTAGCTTCATTATTATAGTTATGCCCTGGAAAAAGTAGCTTCTAATATGAATTTCTTGTTGACCAAGCTATGGTTAATGATAACTACTGTGGTTCACCTATGCCTAGAGGGCTTAAATACACTTCCCATAATCATTTACATTTCACTTGGAGCTTTCTCAACACATTTAGAAAATACATGTATTATCACTTGCTGTTTCTAACAAAATATTTAAATGAATAATATGCCCACAGTTACATCATAATACCCCAATATTTATATACTATTTTTATTGCATTTAGCATAAGCACATTCTCTTATTTTGTTTGATCTCTCTATGACTGAGCATTTCAGAATTCATTTACCTTTTAGAGAATTATTGGTAGAAAACACTACCAATTCAAAAACTTGTCCCTTTGCCACTTACTACAAATAACAGTGACATATATGCACATAGATGTGCAGAGTATGCTCAAAACTTTTGAATGATTTTCATGCTGGGTATTTTAGAAGTGTATTATGGCTGTTAACAGCAGAAAATTAAATAGACCATAAACACATCAAACTTCCCAACGATACTTTTGAGAAGTTCTCTATACTCTTTCTCCCCATCCATGCAAAAATGAAATATTTTTATATAAATTAAATTAATAACCTGTATTTTATTTTCCAAATGACATTTAGTATAATTACTTCAGCAAGTGTATATTAGGCTTTTTGTTATTATTTTTATATCTTCACATTAGAGAGGAAACCGTGAAAGGAAATCATACAAATTCAGATGTAAATATAGTAATTTAATTAAGATATCTTTTAAAAGGCAATAAACAAGAATGTAGAAATTTCTATAAATATTCATTAAAATAAATATGAAATGTTCTTAGTGTAAGAGAATAAATTTGAATGCATTTTAAGTGAACTAAAATGAATAAGCATTTGAATATATAAAAGATATAATAAGAGTAGAAAAGAGGAATGGACAAGCAACAGATGAGAACAACCATCTGTAGTGTTGGGAAATGAAAAGAAAGCTTAAATAACACAATATATTTGCAACTATTTCCATCACTTCTTACTAGTCTCACCATTTACATTTTAATTTGTTACTACTATTATTATTCATTCTTTATCAATGAGAACATTGTTAGAAAAACAATTTCAATGATTTCAGTGACTTTCTAGGAATTCCCAGTATGACAATGTGTACCACAGGCATGTTACTGGAAATTCCCCTTCCGAATACTATTTTGTAGCTGTTCTACAATATTTCCTTTTATATGTTTGATTTGAGGGGCTCATTCACCATTCACATTAAATTGCTTTTGGCTTCACAAGCAATGCTCACGGGCCTCGGGGCCACTTAAGTTACACCAAGTCTGGTTGTGTGGAACCAACAGTTCAGTGGTTGGACTCAGGGCTGTGTTGGTGCCTAGTCTGGAGATGTAGAACCCTTCTGCCAGAATAGTGCTGGCAGGCTCCATGGTCAGACCCGTTCTTTGACTGCCAGCAGTTCCAGAGTTCAAGCGTTGAGAAAGACAAGACCATCAGCCTCCAAAACATTTCCGTGGTACTAAGTTCAGTATTTTAAAATTCCTGCTATGTCTCAGATATTGTGGTAGATCCTACATTGGGATTCATCTAACAAAATATATCCAGGATTATGCTTATTTTAGTCATATCATAGGTCAATTAGATATTACCCTAAACCAAAATGTAAGTACTTTTATGTTATGGAATAAATTTCCATGATGCCTTACCGTTGATGGTATTGGTACATGGAAACTTTGGGACATAATTAGGTTGAGTTGAGACCAGAAGGTTGAGCTATCATGATAGAGTGCTTCTATTAGAAGAGATACCAAATAGCTTGCTCTATCCTTCGGCATATGAAAGCAAAGTACTACAAGCTAGGTAAAAAGATCCTCACCAGAACCTGATATCACTGTCCTTGATCTTAAACCTCAAATTCAGAGAGCTATATGAAATTATTTTTATTTAGTCCTCTCAGGCTATGGCATATTTATATATCTATTTAGTTTTGTGTCAGTCCATGTTAAGAAAAGCTATTATTGGATACAGATTATGATATCATATATAAGAAAAATGTATGCAATTTCCTGATTCTTAGAAAATCTTTAGGCAGATTATGTCAATTTTTAACATTACTGCCTCAGGAAGAATTTTTGCTTCTACATTGAGTTAATGCTTATTTTAAAATGGTTGAAGAAGAAAGAGAGATCCACTGTTATGCCACAGTCATTTTGGTTCATATTGAGTGTTTCGTTTTTACTTTTTTATATCAAAGATAGTAATTTCAAATATTGACTGATAACACTTATACTATATTTCTTCATTGAAAGGTCATATTGGCATTCTAGTCATATAATGTTGGAAAATAAACTTAACTCTTAGAGGATAATAACTCAAGGAGAATGTCTTCTACCCTATAAAATTTTATGAGAATAACATGAAGCTCATGTGCATGTTTAACTTAAAACAGTGTTTTTGGACTATAACAGAACCTTAAGGATATTATTATGGAGATGTCAAGAGCAATGAATAGATTTTACTATACAATCACAACTTAAGATGGATATTTGTCAACATAAATCTAAGAAATTCTGATAAAGATGTGATATTCAGAAATTTAGACAGTGAAAATCCATATTATCATTTAAATGTATGCCTCATCTGAGTTAGGAAATTGAGAAGATACAGGATGAATGAAATATATAAGGAGAAAAATATTTTATTTCTGTTCATTATTCTCACCAGATTTCAAAGCACATTTTTTAAAATAGAGGGATACTGCCATCAGGTAAATCATTTTCTTAAAAAATATTGTGTTAGTTTAACTTGAAAATAAGTCATTGCATAAATTGCCTTTGGTTAAAGACCAAAGATTACTTATGACAATATGCAACCCAAATTGATTTATGTCAGCTATTCATGCCAATTTAGGAAGCATCTTTTAGCCTAAAAAAAAGTTAATGTATGAGTTGTCACTTGTTTTTGCATTTCTGTTGAAATATTGCACTTAAAATAATTAACAACTACCTTGTTGTGAATTATAAACTTAGAAAATTTACTTCTTGTTTTCATAAATAGACTCAATGATCCATTTATTGCAACAGAAGCTACTGCAAGGCATACTGGAAAATTCATGAGTCTAATCACTGATCAGTCATTACCAAAGAAAATTAGGATGAAGTCTTCTGGTGAACATTAAAGACAAATAGATGAAAGTTTACACTGTTATTTTTCTTTTTTATTGTGATCTGCTGGTTGTTCACAAAGATCGATTGCTAGTTGAATAAGCACAATAACAAAACTGCTACACACCTTAAACTGAATGCTGTGCTGTGTGCCTGCCTCCTGTGCCTGGTCTTCATTTGCAAATCTCATGCTATAATCTGCTGTCATAGTTATGAATTTTGGTGTTATATACAACGCTTCCTCATTGATTTGTGGAAAACCTGCCAGTTTCCAATCTCTACACCCAGGTCTAGAAGGGTTTGTGTTTTTCTTTGAGTTGCCTCCCATCTGTACCAACTTTTCACTCACTGTACTTCTGTCTCCATCTGTTCACTGAACATAAACACTTTCAGCGTGAAGTTCAAAGAATAGTTTTTATTTTACTCATAAACATGAAATGTTTCAAACATTACTATATTGCTGGTAGATAAAGTGTAGAGTTTAGCTATCATGGGAAGAAGCAAGTCTAAGCATATCTCATGATTTATTCACAGCATCTGTACTAAGCCTAGAAATTCCCCATGTGCTTAGGTTCTTCATTGGGCTGACTAATACCATAAGTACTGTAATGCTCTAAAACATACCATGCAGGTCAGCTTTCAGAAATACACAAAGTGTGTGCACTGAGAATTCAAGGTTTGTGCTTAAGAGTGCACAGGAAGACAAATGCTCATTCATACGCTACTGGTGAATGCATTGCTGTTCTTTCTTATATTTTAATAGTCATGACTCACATGTTTATACCATTATATGGTTTTGTCCTGAAAAGTTGTGAATCAGTTATTGATCTGAAAACTTGGTGCAATGATTATATGATGAAATACACTAACATGATAACATGGATTTTAATCACACAATTAATCAGTTCTACATCTTATGACATTTGGAGCTATAGCAGAGAATATTTATGCTTTATTTTATATAGTACACAAATTCGTGAGATACATATTTAATATAAATCATAGAATATGTGGATTTGAGTTTTAGATTAAAGGTCTCTAGCATATTTGGAATTCAGATAATGCTACTAAATCTGTAAGTTTAAAAACAAATAAATGGTTATACTTGGAACAATCCTCTTTCCATAGACTAATTACACAAAATGCAAAATAAATACTTGCTTCATTGTATGCTAAAGAAATTTAATAGCACATATCTTTCTACTACAGTAAAGGGAATATTTTAGGACCAAACAGGTAGCACAGTGAGTAAACACTACCAATTAAATCCAAAGGGAAAAAGATCAAAAAGAAACTAAATTAAACTGCACAAATAATAAAGGAGTCATATGCTTTAGAAAATCCAAATATATATGCACATATACATATATCTATTATACATATATATTACAATCATGTATAATAAATATTGCAATCATCAAATCTAAGTAGTTAACATTGTCACGATACTGTTAACTAAAGAACAGACTATATATGAGTACTATAGTTTCTTAACTAATGGCTTTTTATTATTGTTGTTGCTGTTCCACATCATAATCCAGGATTATTAAACTAACAATTATGCTTAGTTGTCTGTAATCTGTCCAATACCTCAGTACTTAGTCTTTAAAATATACTGGTATATCTTATATATAAATAAAAATAAATAGATAAATAAATAAATGAAGAAATAAATAAATAAATAAATAAACAAATAATGTATATGAAGAAATATAGTTTGTTTTAGGGGGACCAAAATCTACCATTCCAAAATATGTCTTGGCAAAAGGTTAATTTCATAGGAATACGTTTTTTGTTCTGAATGAATGCTGAAAACAATCTATAGTTTTTCTTTTTCTAAAATCTATTTACATGAAAGCCTCTCCCTTAAGGCTATCTCCAAGAAAGACCTGAATGGCTTATCTTTTCAATAGAAAAGGCTGAACCTTGCAAACTTTGGCTTAGTTAATTCACCTTTTCCTGATAACCTCTCTAATTGGCTTTCATTTCCTGAACCTTCTCTGCTTTGGCTAAACTTATTTAAGATGTTGTTTGAAAATGGATGAATTAGTTTTTTGTGTATCTCCTCTGTACATAGAGAGTACACACAATATTCAGAGTCGATTTTGCTTTTTCTTTTATCCTGTGGAATACTTGCCATGTTCGCTTATTTGTTCATGCACCAAATAGCCAAGAGTGGTATGAGGATGTCTCCTTATTCCCTGAGAACCTAATGTCATTGACCTTATCATCAAAACTAAAATTTTAGCATGGAGAATCTATTCCTTTTGAGATATTTAAGGCAGTCATGCTGTGAATTGTAGCATATTTAATATTTTTTGCAACCATAGATTATGGAAGTATAAAATTATTCAATCACACCCCGCCCCAATGTCATTGCTCTTGTATACTATCCCTTTACCCCCTTGATTTTACTAGGTTTTTTTTTACTAGCATGTTTCTTGCAGATCTTTCATCTGCATTAATTATCCCGGATTTCTATTGATTTAATTGGAAACTGAGGGGCAAGAAAAAAGTATTCTATAGTCTTGGGATATATCTTGAATTATGGCATGTCTAAGTTTCCCTCCACACAGTATTTTTTTTTTTTTGCAGAGGGATTAATGATTAATGGGTATTGAATTTGGGGGAAAACACATTTACTCAAACAGGAGAATTCTGATTCCTATACCTCCCCTCTAGATAGTCGACTTCCTTTGTTAGCTTCACTAGGAAATAGTGTATTTCATCATTCTGAGAACATGAAGGGGTTCCTTGAGGCTAAAATCTATGAGCACATAGATAGGGTTGCCCTAAGATAGGCTTGCCCTAACTCCTTCATGTTATTCTACAGTCAGTCTTTGCCAATTTGACAGATTTCACTGATGGTATTCCTGCTGGATTGACTCCAGTCACCTCTTATTTAGCTGTAGGGCAACTCCATTGCACATCTCCAGATTTCAATGTGGTGCTTTACCCTGGGGATTCAATTTACATAACAGGCCAAGAAAATTCAACTTGCAAGGTCTTTATCAGATTGAAGACAAAAAGAAATAGTTTACATATCTTATGAATAACACTAATTTATATGAGGCTCATCTACCTTAATCATCTATTTCTCTATCTCCCCACATTATAGGCACTTTTTACTTTTGAATTACTTGGACTAGTCTCCATTGAAAATCTTAAACACCAGTGTTTGAAAAAATAACTTTGGAAAACTTAAAATTTTGAATGTCAGACACTGATATTCTCTGATACATGTAGACATTCTGAATATCTAAAGTGAATTTGTCCAATTTATGCTACAAAGATGAAATGTTTCAATGTTTGGATTTTCAAAGACACAATTTTATAGTCTTATTTGCTTCACTCAGTCCCTCTTTACTCTTTGCCTGTGTACCTTCTATTAAAAAAAAAAGTTCTTTCCTTTTTCTAATCTGACCAATTTTTGCTCATTCTTACAGACACAGCTTAAATGTTAAGCTTTCCAAAGTTATTTTTCAATGTAGAGGTACTAACAGAACTCCCCCAACCTTCAGAATTAGTTTTTGTGTCTGGACAAATCTATAAATATTTATTTTCGCTTTTGTATGATCTCTCCACATTTCACATTTACTATTTGTTCACATCTAATTTTTGCCCCCAACAGATATTAGTAAGAAAATGCCCACATTGGTATTTTCAGAACTTTGTTTATATTTAAGGTCACTGATGGTTTAATTATTAAATTATTTGAATTTAATAAGCCTTTCACTCTTTTTTACAAAATATCAGGATATTACTGAATTGAAGCAAATATATCCTATATTTTTTTATTTTCCCCCTTCTTCCCCCTTTTTATATATTCTTTTTATTTTCTTCCCTTTTGTCCACACCTGGAGGTGTTCAGGCCTTACTGCCAGCTCTGCTCAGGGATCACTCCTGGTGGAGCTCGGGACCTGTGAAGGTGCTGAGGATCGAATTCAGCTCAACCTTGTACAAGACAAATACCTTACCAGTTTTATTATCTCTCTGGCCTCTGCAATTTTTATTGTACTTTTTAGTTTATACTTTTATAACTTTTTCTGTACTACTAAAATGTCTCTGTAGAACTCTAGAAATACAGTGTAGATAAAACATGAAAACTTAACAAGATTTTTTGTTGTTTCTACAGGGTAAGTCAGAGCCAATTTACCAGCAGTAAATGCAAATTGTGTATTGACCCTAATCTGACCTCAGATAAGCATATAGAATGTAAAGTGTCTCATAAATTAACATTGGTTCATTAGGATGTTCCTTTTAGAATTCAAATGGAGTCACTAGTGTGGCTTTATTATTGAATCTTTGTCCTTTAATATCAACATTAACCAGTTTTTTTTTTTTACTGTATTACCTTAAAATTTAGTAAAAAGTAATTCAGGAGAAATTGTGACCTTTGAAGCTATTGGCTATTAGAATATTTGTCGTGATTCTCATAGCTAACACATGCAAAATACAATTCATCAGATTTAATAGAAAATGAAAGAAATAATAATTATGTATTTTAAATACTTTTTTCCAGAATTGCAAAATTTATATTTACCAGAAGTAGAGGAATTACTTGATTTTAAGTCTTCAGTATTTAAATGTTCTTTTTCACTTGCTTCCCATTTTATTTATTTTGCTGTCGGTCATCATATAAAGTATGATAATAGGTTTTTTTGTCTTCGTAACTAATCAATTTACTCATTCACTTACTTAGTTTGGTGCATAAAGTTATGCCTTAAATGCCAGAAATAGAAGAACACTGAAATGGAAAACATATAGAAAATAGCAACAATTTACAGCTTGCATTTGAATTTGAAGTTTAATTGATCAGAGAGAAAACTATTAGAATATAGAATTTTCTATTTTCTATTTTCCCTACCTATTTATATTTTCTATTTTCCCAACCTCATACCCAAAACCTTTTCATGTAAACATGATATAACAGCAATAGCAAATGATGTATGTCATCCCCAACCCCACCCACACACACACATAAAACATATACATCTGAATTATACTATTGGAATCACTGTCTTCCCCTTTGTTCATCGATTTGCTTGAGGGGGTACCAGTAACATCTCCATACATCCTGTCACAAGCAAGTGTAGCAATCAAGGGCATCTGCTTGCTCCAGGGACAGGAAAAGCCTCAAACCATTCTTCAGGTCATGGAATTGAGGTCCATAATTATTACTAGTTTTTGGCATAACAAATAAAACACGGGTAGTTTGCCAAGCTCTGCCGTGTAGGTGGTATAGTATCAGCAGAAGGCTCTCATCTCGAGCATTTACTGATGAAACTATAGGGGAAAAATCAGGTTTTCTCTTGGATGGAGCTCTGAGGAACTATTGGAATATGGAAAATGAATAACTGGAATCATCTTTCTTTTCTCATTATTATTTCCCATATTAATTATCAGTGTAACTGGGGCACACAAAATAACTATGCACATACAAATAACACATACTTTAATTTAAAGCACTATTCTTAATGCTCAAAGGAATATATATTTAGCACGTTCATTGTCTTTCCTGGATATTTATTTTAGTGACACTATACCTCTTAGTGTGCTACAGGGATCATTGTAGGGATATGACCTTTACCTAGGCTAGTGTTTCAGTCTGTGGTCCTTTTGTGATCTGTAGTTATTCATGGTCACCCTGACATTTTCCCAAAGGCCAAAACTCTCAGTTGGTGATTTCTGTACCTGAAGGCCATTTGTCTTCCGCTGTCATTTTCTACCTACTGATGTCAATGTTAACACTGCTACAAATAGACATTGCCTCAAGAAAACACACAAATCATTTCTGGTTAAAAGGAGACTATGCCTTTGCTAAAACTGCCTCTGTATCAACTTGTCTACGAGAACAGCTGACAAGATAATTTTTCATTTGCACCCCTGGGAAAATAACTCTTCTACATCCTGAACGTCCTTTGAAGTAAGTAGTAAACATAAATAGAGTGCCAAAAGAAATTATAGTCTAATCTTTTATAATGTATTTAATAGTATACTCTGTTATAGTACTAGCAAAACGATATTTAGGAAAGTGAATGATATAAAAATATGTCTGAAGTGCTTATGAAATATATTAAAATCTCTCTCTGGAATTAGAACCCCAAATGTCAAACTTTTCAACATTAAAAAGGATTTTTTGTTAATTTTGATATATGAGTCAATAATACAATTCGACATAATTAAATTATTACCATAATATTTCTAACTTTGATTTTTAAAAAATTAAAATGAGTTGAAAGTAAACCTCCTACTCTTCATTCCTTTATTCCATCTCCAGACGTTTATAAATGACCTTATCACAAGTGAAGACACTTCTGGCACACTATTCTTAAGATTGATGAGTATATTTTCAAACCCCAAAAATGATTTAATGGTGAGAGAGAAATTTCAAGTGTAGTTAAAGAACTCCTGATAAAGAAAGCTCAATATCAAGATAGAAAGAATCAAATGTGAGCAGAGCTAAAAAGGTCAATCTTATTAACTAAGGACACTTGATATATGTAAAATTATAGACATAAAAAGGAGATGAATTTAAGGAAGATATAGTAAGCATAAGAGTTGCTTATATTTATATGCCACTAATGCATTTCTTTAATCTTCAATATATAAAAAGTGAAGATATTTCTTTCTGTGGAAACTATCTGCTGTTAAGATTAGAAACTTGATGTTCATAACACTGTAATTCCTATGCATAAAATGATGAATAAATATCGGCTTGCATATATTGGATGAATTTTCATATTTTGTTGATCGGACAATGTAAGCAATAGACTATATATTTTATTTTATTTTATTTTATTTTTATTATACCACCATGCAACGTTACAATTAAAAGTTGTTCATGATTGGGTTTTAGTCATACATTTTTCCAGCACCCCTACCTCCACCAGTACCCCATTCCCATCAACGATATCCTCAAGTTCCCTCCCTCCCTCATCCAGCCTGCCTCTATAGCAGGCACTATTACTCTTATTTCTCTCTCTCTCTCTCTCTCTCTCTCTCTCTCTCATACATTGTGACTTGCCCTACAGACATTTAGGGATTATCATGTAACTCCTTTGTGTAATGCTCATTGTTCAGTACTAGTGTGGCACTAACATTTCCCCATAATTAGAAGAGTACTAGTATATATTTATTTGCCACTAATGAATGCAGTCATTCTATATCTGTCCTTTACTTTCTGACTAGTTTCACTCAGCATGATACTCTCCATGTCCATCCATTTTCATGTAAGTTCCGGTGACTTCGTCTTTTCTGATTGCTGCATAGTATTCCATTGTGTAGATAGATGTACCACCGTTTTCTTTAGCCAGGTTTCTGTTCTTGGGCATCCAGGTTGTTTCCAGATTCTGGCTATTGTGAACAGTGCTGCAATGAACATCGGAGTGCAGTTTGAGTTTCTTCTGTGGGTTTTTGGGTCTCCCGGGTATATTCCTGGGAGTGGTATTGCTGGGTCAAATGGGAGTTCAATATCTAGTTTTTGAAGGAACGTCCATATTGTTTTCCAAAAGGATTGGAACAGTTTGCACTCCCATCAGCAGTGGATGAGAGTCCCTTTCTCCCCCGCATCCAAGCAAGCACCGGTGTTGCAGGACTCCTAAGGGCCGCTGCATCTGCTCTGGATTGCCTCCCGCAAATCACTCCGTAGATAAGGGGGTAGTCTAAATGTGGCAGTTTATCCGACCATGTATGCTGTACTAGCTGATATAAATATTCTCCCATGCTATCACGATCATCGTGGGACTAGCTAGATCTTACCAGCATATTAGCCTGGCCACGTAAGGACACCTAAGTAATTAGACCAGAGAGAAATGCTGTTTGCTTCCAAACAAACAAGCATGGCTCCCTGATAAAATATAAAACTACAATGAAGTAGAGGAGACTTGTGAAGGCTTGGAGAAATATTTAACTGGCATTGGTGTTGGTCTTTGGTACAGTGACATGCCATCTCAGAAACCCCCTTCTCTACATTTCAAAGGCCTTCCCGGCTCAAAACATTAGCACAGTAAAGGCCCTAGGTGAGATGCAGGGAGGGATTACCAGAGGGCATTGGACCCTCCCTGCTTTCCATAACAATGGGAGGAAGGTCTGAGTTGCGGGGGGCGGGGGGGGGTATAAACTAGCTGGTTCCCCGCCTCCCGGGTTTCTTCTTCCCGGTGGGATCTCGCCTTGTGAGCGTTTATTCCCCTTGGAAGTTTCACCCGTGGTGGTCGCCATCTTGGCCTACACGTGGCTGGGGTTCTAGCCTGGAATCCTAAGCATCGGGTTTTTCCTTTTGCTGATTTGTATGCCTGAACCTGTGATAAGTAAAGTCTTTTAAAACCGCATCGGACTCCTGAGTGTTCATCCATTCCTCGCCTGCTTCGGAGGTAGAAGGGAACTTTGCTTCCCGGCACTGTCGGGACCCCCGGCGGAGCGCCCGACAACTGGTTGTACTGTTTTGGATGTGTGCCAGTCTCTGTGGCTTGAGATGATACCTCATTGTTGCTTTGATTTGCATCTCCTAATGATTAGTGTGAAGAGCAACTTTTCACATGCCTTTTGACCATTCAAATTTATCCTTTTGGAAGTTTCTGTTCATTTCTTCTCCCCCATTTTTTGATGGGGTTTGCTGCTTTCTTATTGTAGAGTTCTACCAGTGTCAGATATATTCTGGATATTAACCCATTATCAGTAGGGAAGTAAGTAACAATTCTCTCCCAGTCTGTGGGCTGTCTCTGTATTTTGATCATTGCTTCTTTTGAGGTGCAGAAGCTTTAAGTTTTTTATATTCCCATTTGTTTATCTTTCCTTTCATTTGCTTTATCAGTGCTGTTTCATCTTTGAAGATGCCCTTAGATTTGATGTCTTAAAGCATTTTTTCCTATGTGTTCTTCTTTGTACCTTATGGATTCATGTCTGATGTTGAGATCTTTGATCCATTTTGATCTGACCTTTGTGTATGGTGTAAGAAGAAGGACTAAGTTCATTTTCTTAAATGTATCTACCCAGTTTTCCCAGCACCACCTGTTGAAAAGGCTTTCTTTGCTCCACTTAATATTAGAAATGCTATTTGATTCTTTTGGCTTTTGTGTTAACAAAATCACTATGGCTATCACTATCCTCCCCGTTGATCAACTATTTGCTAGAGTGGGCACCAGTAATATCTCCATATGTCCTGTCTCATGCTAGTAGAGCCCAAGGGCATCTGATTGCTCCAGGAACATAAAGAGCCTCGAACCATTATATTAGGTCATGGAAATGAACTAATATAATTGTTACTGGTATTTGGCATATCAAATACAACACAGCAGCTTGCCAGGCTTGCCGTGCAGGTGCATACCCTTATAGTCACCTCTAAATATAGCATTATATTTTGTTAACCTCTAAATGCTATATTTAGAGGTTAACAAAATATTAAAGCGTAAATTATTGTAGTAAGGCTGAAAGATAGTCCAGTGTTTTTACAAATGCTGTCACCACATAGATCCTCAGGAGTCACTGGGTACAGTACTGGAGACCCCCTAAGTTTTGAACTTACCCCCCACAAATTAATTTCTTTCTCTCCACAGAAGGATCCTAGGACTGGCTAGTTTAGCCAATCATCAACAAAATGCCAGTGTCCACTGAACACAGTGTGGGAGGTTGTGCAGTGAAGGCACAGGCTTTAGAAGTGATTGATTTAATTTCATATATCCATGTCCTTGAACACCAGCAGCAGTGAATCTTGAGAAAAGAGCCATGGGTAAGTAGACACTGAACACTGCAGGGTGTGGCCCTAAACAAACAAACAAACAAACAAACAAGAAGTAAAAGAAAATGAGGAATTTTAAGATGACGTAGACTACCTTAGGTAAGTAAAATATTCTAAAACTAAAATAAAAATAGCACGAATTCAGGAAATGCATTTTATTTTATTTTATTTTATTTTATTTTATTTTATTTTATTTTGCCTTTTGGGTCACACGGAGCAATGCTCAGGGGTTACTCCTGTCTCTGCACTCAGGAATTACACCTGGTGGTGCTTGAGGGACCATATGGGATGCCGGGAATCGAACCCGGGCCGGCACACACCCGCCGCTTGCAAGGCAAACGCCCTACCCGCTGGACTATCCCTCCTGCCCCCAGGAATTGCATTTTAAATGCTAAGTAGAATTCTAAATATCTTAAGTAAAATAATGATTTAATACAAATTTTGGATATAATCAAACATGATAATATTGCTTTGGTAATTAAGACTATATAAAAATAACTGGATCACCTTATGTACTCAAATTCAAAAATATGATATACAACAATTATAATTGTGAAATGAAGACAAATTATCCATATTATTAATTAAATATAAGAAAACACAAGTCATATTATAAAAAAATGAAAAAGACTTATACATAAATCAATAGATAATAAAGACAATCAAAATGTTCAAATTTCAAAATTTTAATAAAAAGGCATGTCCATATTTTTGATGGGGTGATATGTAGCAGAGAAAAAGAAAGAAAGGAATAGAGACAGAGAACACATATATACCCTATGGGAATAGAAACGAGTTACAACACAGATTAGAAAGTACATTGATTGATTTTACTCTAGTACATGTTAAAATATAAATGTAGTAAATTACTAGTCAACAGTATATATCAAACCAGATTTTAGGGTGTTCATCTAGATCATTTGATCTAGTTCCAACCAAGTGGCAGTGAATTGGATGTTTTTATCTTTTCTTATAACAGAATAGATATTCTGTTGTATATACACACCAGCATTTCTTTATCCACTCATCAATGAGTAGGTTGCTATTGATGTATTAGTTACTGTACTAAGTGCTGCTCTTAATGTTGGTGCACATATGTGTTTTCAACTTGTTTTTGTTGCTGTAACAAGTATATGTAATGCAGAAAACATTTCACAAAATTATTAAAGGGAGATACTTTTAAAATTATTAATAAGTAAAGTAATATTGAGGAGAAATGATGAATCATCAGTTTTGAGTCTTTTCTGAGCTTACTTTGAAAAGGTGGTTAAAATATACATATGAACCAAGAGTGTTAAAATATTCCTTTGCTTCTTAATAACATGCAAATAATATAGACCAAATTAACTTTCAATTACTAAAATATGAGGTTTGTTTTCTGGTTGTTCATTATTGGTGTGAATAATGAATAATTTGCAAGTGGCTTTGAGTACTCTTTAAATTTAATTAGCAATACTTTTTATTAATTAGCACTTAGTATTAATTAGTATTAATATTCACTAGTATCAATTAGTAAAACTTTGTCTCAGCTCAGTCTAAATTGTTTCTTTTCTCAATGTTTTAAGGTTATAGAATTGCACTGAGTTTTTTCTAAATCATCACATATTAAATCATGAAGTACTATTTCCTAAGTAAACCCAAGTTCCAATTTGTTTTAGTAATCTATGAAGCTGTGGATGTAGTAGATAATTATGTTTCCCTCAAGATAAGTAAGCCATAGGTCATTCTATTTGGGTGGGAATTGAAATAATAGTGCTACATTATTGGGAGGCAAAATAATTTTGCAATGTTTACATTATCTTCCAACTCATGTTCACCTTAATTTCAGATAATTAGTATTGAAATTGATTTCTACTGTTGTAGCTCGTAATAAAATTTTAAAGGACATTTCAGAATAATATGAGAGCATTGTTATGCTATTATCTTTGTAAATCTTAAGAAATAGATTTTTACCATTAGCTTGGCATTAAATAACTTGACTCATTCAAAAGAACAATTGGTAAACTAATCTGAGATTATATAAATTAAGTAGCTGTTATTCTAAGATGACCATCACTGCAGGAATGCTGTGATATGTGAATGCTAAGATAACTTTCTTTACTTTCATATAAATATGGAACTAAATCAGTATACAAAAAATGAAGGTTGAACCTATCAAAAGCGAGGAAATTGGTGAAAGAAGAAAAATATTCAAAAAAGATAAACTGGAGCAGCACTAGAATTTTCCTGTTTCTGCAAAGCACTCTAGTTTGATGCCATGTATGCCTGGGAACTCATGTGGCAAAATAACACCTAGCACTGTGCACATTAAATGGGCCTCAAGTGTTAGCTCAACACCTGCCAAGTGGGATTGGTTGGCTCTGTGTTTCAGGGAATGCCTGTGGTCGCACTGGCAATGCAAGGTGGGAGAGAAGTGTAATTTAATGTAAAGAATAAGGCAGGGACCAGAGCCGACAGCACAGCTTGGTAAGGCGTTTGCCTTGCAAGGGGCAGACCTGGGTTTGATTCCCAGGAATCCCATATGGTACCCTGAGTACTGCTGGGGTAATTCCTGAGTGCAGAGTCAGGAGTAACCCCTGAGCATTACTGGGTGTGACCCAAAAAAGAAAAAAAAAAATAAGGCAGGCTGTAAGTAAGCTTTCTAGCTTTGTTTTAAAATAAAAATTTCAATCATAATAGAAATTTTCACTTTGTTTGAATTTATAAAAATATATTTACAAAAAATTCAATGATTTTTATAATAGCTTATATTTCTTTGAGGTCATATTAATGATTTAATGATTTTAATGATTTTTCTCAGCTTGATAACATTTTATCAAATATTGTTAAATGTAAATAACACTTTAATATTTTGGGTTACTCTGGGTGAGTTAACAATTTTTATTGGTCTATTTGCACTTAATCATTCTTGATGAATAATATCATAATCAAGTTAGTGATCTATAACTGAAATAAAGGTCATTAATAGAATCACTGTGTGTCTTCACTGTCTTCCCGTTCATCATCGATTTGCTCGAGCGGGCCCCAGTAACATCTCCATATGTCCTGTCTCATGCTAGTAGAGCCCATGGCATCTGCTTGCTCCAGGAACATAAAGAGCCTCAATCCATTCCGAATGAGGTCTATAATGGTTACTGGTATTTGGCATATCAAATACAACATGGGTAGCTTGCCAGGCTCTGCCATACAGGTAGCATATTCTTGTAAGCATCTCTAAGTCCAGCATTTATTGATGAACCGCGCAGCCGCTGGTCTGCTGGGTGGAGGTCTGACGAGAGAGAAGTCAGGATGTGGAAAATGGAGGCCCTCATGGAGTGGGGGGGTCGTCTGGCTTGTTGCGAGGCTCTGCTGGGGTGGTGGGCCAGGGCTAGAACCCACCATCCCTCCCGGGCGCCCCATGAGTGGCTGGTCACAGGTCTCTCCCTGTGACCATTAATAGAACACTGAAGAAAAATGTTTCTTGTCCTCCTTATATACTAAATTATCCATAAATTGTACTTGCTGTACTTACCACAACTCAAATGTTTCAAACGTGAGTATAAAATAAAATTAAAAATATAAGTTTCTTTTGAGAAAGTCAAATGTTATAGCTGAAAAAAGTAGATGATGCTTTTTCCTCCCTCCACATAATTTCCAACATTAATTCACCAGAGGGAGACCTGCATACTTAACTGTAGTCTAGATAGACATTGGATTATACAGTTCAATTTTCATGTAGAGTCGGCCCATTTCTGTTTATGTTTGGAATGCTGATTTGCAGTCTGCAGCTTTAGTTGCTTCTGAGAAAGTATTTTAGCCCAGTCCTATTTTAACATGATGAACACTTTGCACTACCCCACCTGTTATCTTGAATCACTCTTGACTCTGCTAGGTGTTATGTCACTCTAAATTTCACTCTTGTGTAAAAAAAACCCGAGATTTTGTTTAAGACTTTTCATCACACTAGGGAAGCTGGGTGGATGATAAAGACAAACAGGATTTAGACACAATGCATGGCTGAAATTTTGGGTGGTAGTGAGGAGGCATAACTACACAATGACCACAAGTATCAACACTATTGAAAATATAAACTAATAAATCAAAATATATACATATTGTGGCAATTGTAAGCAGTGTTGCACTAACTGCAATTATACATATATATTCTCATGTTAGTAATTGTGTGTGCAATAGAGTTATTGCAGTAAAATTATTGGGTCATATGACATTGAGATTTTTAAAAACTTTGAATTGAGTTTTTTTAATAAAGCCTCTTAGCTGAATATAGTCTCTTTTGTTTTTTTAATTGTTGATGTGTTGCCACTAGCTTTATTTATTTATTTTATTTATTTATTTATTTATTTATTTATTTATTTTTTGCTTTTTGGGTCACACCCAGCAATGCTCAGGGGTTTCTCCTGGCTCTGTGCTCAGGAATTACTTCCTGGCGGTGCTCGGGGACCATATGGGATGCAGGGGATCGAACCCAGGCCGGCATGGGCCGGCCTCGAGCAAGGTAAATGCCCTACCCGCTGGGTTATCGCTCCAGCCCCTGAATTGAGTTTTTTAAAAAAAAATATATCCATGCTATTTTTCTTAGGGAAGTAAACCGATTTCTATTCCTAGCAAGGTTATGAGGTTTGATGTTTCCCCTGAGGTATAAGGGCTCATCTGTTCTATTCCCTCACCATCTTGTTTGTTTCTGGCCATTTAATTTTTACCATATTCAAGTGTGAGGTTTATTGTAATGCTGCTATTATACTGTTAATTTGAATTTGCTTCCTAATTAGTGATAATGACCAAAATTTCATATGCATATTGACCATCTTAAGTCTTTCTCAATGATGTGTCTGTTCAGTCCTATATACTCTTTTTTAATGGATTTCTTTTTTAGGTTTGTGAGTTCTTTTTATAGTCCAATAAAGAAAGACAGATGAGTAGAAAAAGAAAATCCGACATAAGACAAATGTAAGATGAACTGACTCATATGTGGCATATAACAAAATAAAGAAGAGGGGTAGTCAAAACAAATCCTTAGATTCTACAGACAATAGAACTTAGCAATGGCAGGTAGTACTTGAAAGGGTTGAATGACTTGGTAAAAGAATATGAACATTTAATTGGTGGTAGATTGGTATAGTGAATGTACCACTTAAATAAAACCATATATAGTCTTGTAAATAACTGTTCTCTCTTGCTTGTCATAGCTTTTTGGATTTTTTTTAGATGTACACAGAAGCTTTTTGAGAGATTATATATGGCATATTTGTAAATAGTCTACTCAAATTTGCTGAAAATCTAATATTTAATGTTAAATACTCTATGTTTTCAATTCATTTAAGATAAATATGGATCAAACTACCTTAATCTTTCAAGGTTGGATATGAGTTTTGAAATTTTTTTCTGAAAAACATTGCACTAAATCTAAACCTTACATAAAATAGAATTGTGCTCTTCTAAGTTCTTATCCACTTGATTGAAACTTCTATTACTACCTTCCTAATTTGTACTTTCCTAGTATATAATTTTAATAATGGTAATTAAAATATTATTTAAAAGGAATAAAGTATAATTGTATTTCCTATATTCTTCGCTGAGGAGTATAGTTCTATTTTCCTTTTTTCTTTGAATATGTTACCTTTAGCTGTTTTGAGAGTTAAAAATTTACTACCCTTAGTTTTTACTCCTGGAAATCTTAACTTCAATCCAACCTTTTATTCTGATATTTTTGGCTATTGCTTTTACTGGAGTACCTATACAATGAATAACATATACTACTCATTCTTAATTTTATTCTGTATTTCGATTCAAGCAGCTTAGCTTCAGTTTGTCAAAAAATGAAAGATCCTAGAAATAAAACTACTTGAAGTATAGATTACATTTGAAAATACAGTTTCAAATAAATTCAGTCAAAAATGGCAACAATGACAACATAAACCTACTTATTAATGATAAGGAGAGGCTAGCTAAAAAATGATAGTAGGGTGTGTCCGCTCACACGCTGGCGCGGGTGGCTGGCCGGGGGCGGGTGCCTGGGGTCGTGGTAGAGCCCCAGGCCTTGGCAGAAGGTGGAACTACAACCCCAAGATGTCCGAGCAGAAGCGGAAGTAAATGGACATTTTGAACTCTCACACTGGCCTGTGTCCGCCTCAGGTATTCCCCCTGGGGTGTGCGGCTGGCCAGGCGGGCAGCTACTCACTTGGCCGCCTATTAATACAAATACTAGGAAATTCAATACCAAGGGAAGGTAATACCCTCAAGAAAAAAGAAACAGTACACTAGAGGAATCTATCCCAGAGCACCGCAACACCATGGGGAAAAAACGCAGATCCCCAGTTCGAAGAACAGATGAAGGAATCAACCCTGAAGACTCAACAAAGAATGCAGATGTGCATGATCTCTCTGACAATGAATTTAGAGAAGAAATTGGTAGGAAGCTTAAGGAGCTCAACGAAAAAATGGAGCAGATGTCCAATAAAATACAGGAGAACATAAACGAAGCAGTTGAAAGGGCAGTCAATAAATTACGGGAGGAAATGAGGACAGAAATGAGAACCATGCAAATAGAAATATCATCGCTTAAAAAACTCAGTAGATGAAATGAAAAACACAATAGGGGCTCTCAAAAGTAGGATGACAGCAGCGGAAGAGAGAATCAGTGAGACTGAAGATGAGCTGCAGAAAGCACTCAGAGAACTACATAAGATGGAAAAAGACCAGAAAATGGATCAGTAATGGAACAGAGAACAATGGGATGAAGCCAGGTGGAACAACATAAGAATTATCGGAGTCCCAGAGGGACAGGAAAGTAACCCCAAGGAAATTAAAACAGTTAAAAACATCCTGGCTGAAAAGTTCCCGAGTTAAAGGATGAAGGCATCCAGATCCAAGAAGCCCGACGCGTACCAGCAAGAAGAGACCCCAATAGAAAGACTCCAAGACACATCCTAGTCAAAGTAATGGATGCCATAGACAGAGACATAATTCTTCAGGCAGCAAGATGAAAGAAGGAAATTATATACAAAGGAGCAACCATTCGACTTTCAGCAGACTTCTCAGAAGACACCCTCCAAGCCCGAAGGCAGTGGTGGGATATAGTAAAAAAACTTAATGAAATGAATGCCTCAGCAAGAATTCTTTATCTAGCTAAACTCTCACTCAGATTTGAAGGAAAGATATACAACTTCTTGGATAAACAACAGCTTAGGAACTTTGTAAAATCAAAACAACCTTGAAAGAGGACTGAAAGATCTACTATAAGAAGAGACATAACCCAAAAAGAACAACCAACCTATACAGAAAGATGGCACAAAATCCCATGACAATAATCTCTCTCAATGTGAATGGTCTAAATGCACCAGTTAAGAGACACAGAGTGGCAAAATGGATCAAAAAAATTGAATCCGACATTCTGCTGCCTTCAAGAAACACACCTGAACAATCAGAGCAAAGACAGGCTCAAAATAAAAAGGCTGGAAAACAATCCTTCACTCAAACAACCCATCCAAAAAGGCTGGGGTAGCCATACTGGTATCCGACAACATAGACTTCAGGCTGAAGAAGGTCAGAAGGGACAGTGAAGGTCACTTCTTAATAGTCAAGGGATTCATATATCAGGAAGAAATCACGCTATTAAACATATATGCACCCAACGAGGGGCCAGCAAAATACCTAAAACAACTACTAATAGACTTCCAAAGAAGACATTGACAGCAACACAATTGTAGTTGGAGACTTCAACACTGCTCTATCAACCCTGGATAGATCAACAAGATTGAAACTTACCAAGGAAATACTGGCCCTAAAAAGAAGAGATGGAAGAAAAGAGGGCTGGTAGACATATACAGGGCATTTCATCCCCAAAAAAGCTGAATACACTTTCTTCTCCAGTGCACATGGAACATACTCCAAAATAGATCACATGCTGAGCCATAAATCATACCTCCATAAAATCAAGAAGATAGAAATTGTGCCAACTATTTTTTCAGACCATGATGCACTGAAAATAGAAGTGAATTGTACACAAAAAACGGAGACCAATACCAAGTACCTGGAAACTAAACAGCTCACTGCTGAACAACCAGCAAGTCATAAAAGAAATCAAAGAGGAAATCCAAAGATTCCTTGGAAACAAATGAGACTGAAGACACGAATTACCAGAACTTGTGGGATACAGCAAAAGCAGTGTTAAGAGGCAAGTTCATAGCTCTTCAAGCATTCATCAGAAAAGAAGAAAAGGCCATCACAAACAGTCTGACCTCACAACTTAAGATCTTAGAGAGTGATCAACAAAAGGAGCCCAACCCAAGCAGAAAGAAAGAAATAATAAAACTTAGAGCAGAAATCAATGAGATGGAATGTCAGAAAACAATCCAGAAGATCAACGAAACCAAAAGCTGGTTCTTTGAAAAAATAAACAAGATTGACAAACCACTTGCAAGACTTGTAAGAAAAGGAAAAAGAGAGAACCCAAATAAATAGAATCAGAAATGAAAATGGGGACATCACAACAGAAACCACAGAAATTCAAAAGATCATCAGAGATTACTATGAGAGCCTGTATGCCACGAAACAAGAGAACCTAGAAGAAATGGACAAATTCCTGAATTCCTATAGCCTCCCAAGTCTGCAACAAGAAGATTTGGAATACCTCAACAAACCTATCTCCATCGAGGAGATGGAATCGGTAATCAAAAAGTCTCCCCAAACACAAAAGCCCAGGTCCAGATGGATTCACCAGTGAATTCTACAAAAACCTTTAAAGAGGACCTACTCCCAATTCTTTTTAAGCTCTTCTGGCAAATTGAAGAAACAGAAACACTCCCAAATAGCTTTTACGAGGCACATATCACCCTGATACCCAAAGCAGACAGAGATGTCACAAAAAAAGGAAAACTACAGACCAATCTCCCTGATGAATACAGATGCTAAGATCTTCAACAAAATACTAGCAAATAGAATCCAAAGAGTCATCAAAATGATTATACACCATGACCAAGTGGGATTCATCCCGGGAATGCAAGGATGGTTCAACATCTGCAAGTCAATCAACATAATACATCCTATCAACAAAAAGAAAAATAAAGACCATATGATCATATCAATAGATGCAGAGAAGGCATTTGACAAGATTCAACACCCGTTCATGATAAAAGCTCTCCGTAAAATGGGGATTGAAGGAACCTTCCTCAAGATAATCCAGGCCATCTACTACAAGCCCACAGCGAGCATCATTCTCAATGGGGGAAAAACTGAAAGCCTTCCCCTTAAGATCAGGGGACAAGACAAGGCTGCCCACTCTCACCACTTCTATTCAATATAGTACTGGAAGTACTTGCCATAGCAATCAGGGAAGAAAAAGACATTAAGGGCATCCAGATAGGAAGGGAAGAAGCCAAGTTGTCACTATTTGCAGATGACATGATATTATACCTGGAAAACCCGAAACTCTCTACCAAGAGGCTCCTAGAAATAATACATTCCTATAGTAGAGTGGCAGGGTACAAAATCAATACCCAAAAGTCAATGGCCTTCCTATATGCAAACAGCGAAAGAGAAGAAAGGGACATTAAAGAAACTATCCCATTCACAATTGTGCCGCAGAA
Organism: Cryptotis parvus; assembly: GCA_021461705.1. Taxonomy (NCBI): domain Eukaryota; kingdom Metazoa; phylum Chordata; class Mammalia; order Eulipotyphla; family Soricidae; genus Cryptotis; species Cryptotis parvus. Next base: position 1,827 of record JAJIBD010022299.1, on the reverse strand, counting down.
AATCAAATACCTAGGAATCAGTTTGACAAAGAATGTAAAGAATCTCTACAAAGAAAAACTACAAAATGTTACTTCAGGAAATAAAAGAAGACCTGAGGAAATGGAGACACATTCCTGCTCATGGATTGGAAGGATTAACATTATCAAAATGGTAATACTCCCTAGAGCTTTATACAGATTCAATGGGGTCCCTATAAAGATACCCATGATGTTCTTCAAAGAAATTGAACAAACACTCCTGAAATTTGTATGGAATAATAAACCCCCACGAATAGCTAAAGCAATCCTTGGGAAAAAGAAGATGGGAGGTATCACTTTCCCCCAACCTCAAAGCTCTACTACAGAGCAGTTGTAATTAAGACAGTGTGGTATTGGTATAGAGACAGACCCATAGACCTATGGAATAGAACTGAATATCCTGAAACACACTCTCAAATATACAACCACTTAATCTTCGATAAAGGAGCAAAAAATATTAAGTGGAGCAAAAAAAGCCTCTTCAACAAATGGTGCTGGGAAAACTGGGCAGCTACGTGTAAAAAAATGAACTTAGACCTCCTTCTAACGCCATGCACAAAAGTCAGATCAAATTGGATTCTAGATCTCAACATCAGACATGAATCTATAAGGTACATCGAAGAAAACATAGGAGAAACGCTCTACGACATCGAAACTAAAAGTATCTTTAAAGACGACACACCACTGACCAAGCAAATGGAAGCAAAGATAAACAAATGGGATTATATAAAATTGAAAAGCTTCTGCACCTCAAAAGAAACGGTGACCAAGATACAAAGACAATCCACAGAGTGGGAAAGGATATTCACCCAATACCCATCTGACAAGGGGTTAATATCCAGGATATTATCAGGCACTGGTAGCCCTTCACAAGAAAAAAACAGCCAACCCCATCAAAAAATGGGGAGAAGAAATGAACAGAAGCTTCCAAAAAAGAAGAAATTCGAATGGCCAAAAGGCATATGAAAAAGTGCTCTTCATCTTTAATCATCAGGGAGATGCAAATCAAAAACAACAATGAGGTACCATCTCACACCACAGAGACTGGCACACATCCAAAACAGCAAGAACAACCGGTGCTGGCGTGGATGTGGGGAAAAAGGGACTCTGATCCACTGTTGGTGGGAGTGCCGACTGGTCCAGCCTTTTTGGAAAACAATATGGGCATTCCTCCGAAAACTAGACATTGAGCTCCCATTTGATCCAGCAATAGCACTCCTGGGAATATACCCGAGAGACCGAAAAACACATAGCAGAAACACTATCTGTACTTCTTTATTCATCTCTGCGCTATTCACTATAGCTAGAATCTGGAAACAACCTAAATGCCCGAGAACAGAGGACTGGCTAAAGAAACTGTGGTTCATCTACACTATGGAATACTATGCGGCTGTCAGAAAAGATGAAATTATGAAATTTACCTGCAAATGGATGGACATGGAGACTATCATGCTGAGTGAAATTAGTCAGAAGGAAAAGGACAGATATAGAATGACTGCATTCATTAATAGGATATAAATAGATACCAGTGTTTTACTAAATGTGGGAAATGGTAATGGCAGATTAGAACTCACCATTGAATATACACAAAGAGATTTAAGTGTTAAACTCTAAATATCTGCAGGGCTAGCCACAATGTGTAAAAAAAAGAGGGAGAGAGATGCAGAGACAGAGAGAGAGACAGAGAGAGAAAGAGAGGAAACAGGGCTACCTGCTATTGAGGGCAGCCTGGGGGTGGGTGGGAGGGGGGGGTACATTGGTGGTGGAAATGGGGCACTGGTGGAGGGATGGGTGCTGGAATACTGTATT
>JAJIBD010022298.1:0-42101 GCA_021461705.1 Cryptotis parvus | reverse complement strand
TAGAGTAAGTCTCATTTGGTGCTCTTGGTTAATACATTCACAATAAGCCATGATAATGTGATATTTTATCACTCCTTTGAAATTTATATATATATATATATATACATGTATATATATATATATTACATTACATACACACACTCATACACACACGGGAAGCTAAGAGATTTAAAGTGCCAATGTCAAAAATGTTGACTATTGGCAGAAACATGATTTAGATTATTCCTCTGAAATATATATTTAAAGCACTATTCTATGCCAATAATACAGTTCATAGTCATAAGTTTCAGGAAAGAATTTGTTAGTTATATCATCAACCTGTAGAAGTTTTATACTAACATAACTCTGTAAGAACACATAGGAAGGGTCATTTTGAACTCTCACACCGGCCTGACTCCACCTCAGGTAACCTCCCTGGGGTGTGCGGCTGGCCGGACGGGTACCTGGGGTCGTGGTAGAGCCCCAGGGCTCGCCAGAAGGTGGAACTACAACCCCCAGAAGTCCGAGCGGAACTGGAAGTAAACGGTCATTTTGAACTCTCACACCGGCCTGACTCCACCTCAGGTAATCTCCCTGGGGTGTGCGGCTGGTGGGGCCGCTTATTAATAGAAAAAAACTAGGAAATTAAACACCAAGGGAAGGTAATACCCTCAAGAAAAAAGAAACAGTACACCAGAGGAATCTATCCCTGAACACCACAACACCATGGGGAAACAACGCAGATCCCCAGCTCGAAGAATAGATGAAGGAATCGACCCTGAAGACTCAAAAAGAATACAGATGTGCATGATCTCTCTGACAGTGAAACCAGAGAAGAAATTGGTAGGATGTTTAAGGAGCTCAACGAAAAAATTGAGCAGATGTCCAATAAAATACAGAAGAACATAAACGAAGCAGTTGAAAGGGCAGTCAATAAACTACGGAAGGAAATGAGAGCAGAAATGAGAACCATGCAAATAGAAATATCATCGCTTAAAAACTCAGTAGACAAAATGAAAAACACAATCGAGGCTCTCAACAGTAGGATGGCAGCATCGGAAGAGAGAATCAGTTAGACTGAAGATGAGCTGCAGAAAGCACTCAGAGATCTACATAAGATGGAAAAAAGACCAGAAAATGGATCAGCAACAGAACAGAGAACAATGGGATGAAGCCAGGCAGAACAACATAAGAATCATCGGAGTCCCAGAGGGACAGGAAAGTAACCCCAAGGAAATTAAAACAGTTAAAAACATCCTGGCTGAAAAGTTCCCGAAGTTAAAGGATGAAGGCATCCAGATCGAAGAAGCCCGACGCATACCAGCAAGAAGAGATCCCAATAGAAAGACCCCAAGACACATCCTAGTCAAAGTAATGGATGCCATAGACAGAGACATAATTCTTCCAGCAGAAAGATCAAAGAAGGAAATTGTATACAAAGGAGCATCCATTCGACTTTCAGCAGACTTCTCAGAAGACACCCTCCAAGCACGAAGGCAGTGGTGGAATATAGTAAAATAACTTCATGAAATTAATGCCTCAGCAAGATTTCTTTATCCGGCTAAACTCTCACACAGATTTGAAGGACAGATATACAACTTCTTGGATAAACAACAGCTTAGGAACTTTGTAAAATCAAAACCAACCTTAAAAAGAAGGGACTGAAAGATCTACTGTAAGACAAGACATAACCCAGAAGAACAACCAACCTATTCAGAAAGATGGCACAAAATCGCATGACAATAATCTCTCTCAATGTCAATGGTCTAAATGCACCCGTTAAGAGACACAGAGTGGCACAATGGATCAAAAAAATTGAATCCGACATTCTGCTGCCTTCAAGAAACACACCTGAAGAATCAGAGCAAAGACAGGCTCAAAATAAAAGTCTGGAAAACAATCCTTCATTCAAACAACCCATCCAAAAAGGCTGGGGTAGCCATACTGGTATTTGACAACATAGACTTCAAGCTGAAGAAGGTCAGAAGGGACAATGAAGGTCACTTCTTAATAGTCAAGGGATGGGCCGGAGCGATAGCCCAGCGGGTAGGGGGTTTGCCTTGCACGCGGCGGCCTCTCGCCAGCCCGGGTTCCATCCCCGCATCCCATATGGTCCCCCGAGCACTGCCAGAAGTAATTCCTGAGTGCAGAGCCAGGAGTAACCCCTGAGCATCGCCGGTGTGACCCAAAAAGCAAAAAAAAAAATAGTCAAGGGATGCATATATCAGGAAGAAATTACACTATTAAACATATATGCACCCAACAAGGGGCCAGCAAAATACCTAAAACAACTACTAATAGACTTCCAAAGAAGACATTGACAGCAACACAATTGTAGTTGGAGACTTCAACACTGCTCTATCAACCCTGGATAGATCAACAAGATTGAATCTTACCAAGGAAAAACTGGTCCTAAAAAAGAGATGGAAGAAAGAGGGCTGGTAGATATATACAGGGCATTTCATCCCCAAAAAAGCTGAATACACTTTCTTCTCCAGTGCACATGGAACATACTCCAAAATAGATCACATGCTGAGCCATAAATCATACATCCATAAAATCAAGAAGATAGAAATTTTCCCAACTATTTTTTGGGACCATGAGGCACTGAAAATAGAAGTTAATTGTACACAAAAACGGAGACCAATAACAAGTACCTGGAAACTAAACAGCTCACTGCTGAGCAACCAGCAAGTCATCAAAGAAATCAAAGAGGGAATCCAAAGATTCCTGGAAACAAATGAGACTGAAGACACGAATTACCAGAACTTGTGGGATACAGCAAAAAAGCAGTGTTAAGAGGCAAGTTCATAGCTCTTCAAGCATTCATCAGAAAAGAAGAAAAGGCCATCACAAACAGTCTGACTTCACACTTAATATCTTAGAGAGTGATCAACAAAAGGAACCCAACCCAAGCAGAAAGAAATAATAAAACTTAGAGCAGAAATCAATGAGATGGAATGTCAAAAGGCAATCCAGAAGATCAACGAAACCAAAACTGGTTCTTTGAAAAAATAAACAAGATTGACAAACCACTTGAAAGACTTGTAAGAAAAGGAAAAGAGAGAACCCAAATAAATAGAATCAGAAATGAAAACGGGGACATCACAACAGAAACCACAGAAATTGAAAAGATCATCAAAGATTACTATGAGAGACTGTACGCCACAAAACAAGAGAACCTAGAAGAAATGGACAAATTCCTGAATTCCTATAGCTTCCCAAGTCTGCAACAAGAAGATTTGGAATACCTCAACAAACCTATCTCCATCATGGAAATAGAATCGGTAATCAAAAAGTCTCCCCAAACACAAAAGCCCAGGTCCAGATGGATTCACCAGTGAATTCTACAAAACCTTTAAAGAGGACCTACTCCCAATTCTTTTTAAGCTCTTCCGGCAAATTGAAGAAACAGAAACACTCCCAAATAACTTTTACGAGGCACATATCACACTGATACCCAAAGCAGACAAAGATGCCACAAAAATAGAAAACTCTGTAGTTTTCCAATCTCCCTGATGGATACAGATGCTAAGATCTTCAACAAAATACTAGCAAATAGAATCCAAAGAGTCATCAAAAGATTATACACCATGACCAAGTGGGATTCATCCCGGGAATGCAAGGATGGTTCAACATCCGCAAGTCAATCAACATAATACATCATATCAACAAAAAAAATTAAAAACCATATGATTATATCAATAGATGCAGAGAAGGCATTTGACAAGATTCAACACCCGTTCATGATGAAAGCTCTCCATAAAATGGGGATTGAAGGAACCTTCCTCAAGATAATCCAGGCCATCTACTACAAGCCCACAGCAAGCATCATTCTCAATGGGGAAAAACTGAAAGCCTTCCCCTTAAGATCAGGGACAGGACAAGGCTGCCCACTCTCACCACTTCTATTCAATATAGTACTGGAAGTACTTGCCATAGCAATCAGGGAAGAAAAAGACATTAAGGGCATACAGATAGGAAGGGAAGAAGCCAAGTTATCACTATTTGCAGATGGCATGATATTATACCTGGAAAACCCGAAACTCTCTACCAAGAGGCTCCTAGAAATAATACATTCTTATAGCAGAGTAGCAAGGTACAAAATCAATACCCCAAAGTCAATGTCCTTCCTATATGCAAACAGCGAAAGAGAAGAAAGGGACATTAAAGAATCTATCCCATTCACTATTCACCGCAGAAAATCAAATACCTAGGAATCAGTTTGACAAAGAATGTAAAGGATCTCTACAAAGAAAACTACAAAACATTACTTCAGGAAATACAAGAAGACCTGAGGAAATGGAGACATATTCCCTGTTCATGGATCGGAAGGATTAACATTATCAAAATGGTAATACTCCCTAGAGCTTTATACAGATTCAATGCCGTCCCTATAAAGATACCCATGAAGTTCTTCAAATAAATTGAGCAAACACTCCTGACATTTGTATGGAATAATAAAACTCCACTAATATCTAAAGCAATCCTTGGGAAAAAGAAGATGGGAGGTATCACTTTCACAACCTCAAGTTCTACTACAGAGCAGTTGTAATTAAGACAGTGTGGTATTGGTACAGAGACAGACCCATAGACCTATGGAATAGAACTGAGTATCCTGAAACACATTCTCAAATATACAACCACTTAATCTTTGATAAAGGAGCAAAAAATATTAAGTGGAGCAAAGAAAGCCTCTTCAACAAATGGTGCTGGGAAAACTGGGCAGCTACATGTAAAAAAATGAACTTAGACCTCCTTCTAATGCCATGCACAAAAGTCAGATCAAAATGGATTCTAGATCTCAACATTAGACATGAATCTATAAGGTACATCGAAGAAAACATAGGAGAAATGCTCTACGACATCGAAACGAAAAGTATCTTTAAAGACGACACACCACTGCCCAAGCAAATGGAAGCAAAGATAAACAAATGGGATTATATAAAACTAAAAAGCTTCTGCACCTCAAAAGAAATGGTGACCAAGATATAAAGACAACCCACATAGTGGGAAAGGATATTCATCCAATACCCATCTGACAAGGGGTTAATATCCAAGATATATCAGGCACTGGTAGCACTCCACAAGAAAAAAAACAGACAACCCCATCAAAAAATGGGGGAGAAGAAATGAACAGAAGCTTCCAAAAAAGAAGAAATTCGAATGGCCTAAAGGCATATGAAAAAGTGTTCTTCATCTTTAATCATCAGGGAGATGCAAATCAAAACAACAATGAGGTACATCTCATACCACAGAGACTGGCACACATCCAAAACAGCAAGAACAACTGGTGCTGGTGTGGATGTGGGGAAAAAAAGGGACTCTGACCCACTTCGGTGGGAGTGCCGACTGGTCCAGCCCTTTTGGAAAACAATATGGGCATTCCTCCGAAAGCTAGATATTGAGGTCCCATTTGATCCAGCAATAGCACTCCTGGGAATATACCCGAGAGACCGAAAAACACATAGCAGAAACACTATCTGTACTTCTTTATTCATCTCTGCGCTATTCACTATAGCTAGAATCTGGAAACAACCTAAATGCCCGAGAACAGAGGACTGGCTAAAGAAACTGTGATTCATCTACACTATGGAATACTATGAAGCTGTCAGAAAAGATGAAATAATGAAATTTACCTGCAAATGGATGGACATGGAGACTATCATGCTGAGTGAAATTAGTCAGAAGGAAAAGGACAGATATAGAATGACTGATTCATTAATATGACATAAGTAGATACCATTGTTTTACTAAATGTGGGAAATGGTAATGGCAGATTAAAACTCACCATTGAATATACACAAAGAGACTTAAGTGATAAACTCTAAATATCTCTTATTTTACAATGTGTAAAATAAGAGCGAGAGAGATGCAGAGACAAAGAGAGAGACAGAGAGAGAAAGAGAGTAAACTGGGGTACCTGCTATTAAGGCAGCATGGGGGGGTGGGCGGGAGGGGGTGGGGTACATTGGTGGTGGATATGGGGCAATGATGGAGGGATGGGTGCTGGTATACTGTATTACCAAGAACCAATTATGAACACCTTTGCAATTGTATGTTTCACGGTGGTATAATAAAAAATTAAAAAAAACACATAGGAAAATGCTGAATTATTTATTTTCTTTTTTAATTTGTAGAAAGCAAATGAAATAAAAAATAGGTTGAAATTTATAAGGATAATTAATCTATAGAAATACAAAGTTTTCATACATTTCTTGCTTATTTCCTTTCTTCCTCTTTTTTTTTTCCTTCCTAGTATATTTCCTTTTTTTCTATCACATGTAGTCATGTGTCAGGGAGGTGCTGGGGTCACCAACAGAATCAGGACAGAAGTTCTTTTCTACCTCCAAGGCTGCCGGGAATTGACGAAAGTTCATGAGTCAGGTCAGTTCCCAAAAAACTTTCAATAGTACAAAAGCTCTGTCACCACAATCCAATATAATGAAAGAACTCTAGCTCTGGTCAGAACTTAGACCATACACAAGAGCCCAAGTCTCCCACCAAAGAGAGAGGTTCTAACCCGAGAGAGAGAGTCCTATCAAAGAGACCTACCCAAAAAAGGGGGCGAGTGCCTCAAGTCAGTCCCCTTATATACATCAAAGTAATCCTAGCTGTTGACAGGGAGGGATCTATCCACAAAGAACCCTAAACAGCTTCTAGATAGTAGAAGAGAGTAGAAGGGTGGTGCTACACCCTGTTATAGATATAAACAAAGGAGTATGCCAAGTATTGCTCCAAGGGTTCGCTCACACCCTTGCAGGGGAGGGATGACTCTGACTGGACTTGGAGCAGAAATTTGGGCTCTGCCCTTTCCTCCACCTCCATGCCAGCTTCCCTGGAAGTTAGAAACACCCACTCCAGACACACAACTACTTGGCCCAAAGCCGTTTGCGGCCTCGCAACATTCTTAGATAATATTGATTTTAGGATAAGGTCATTTCCAGGATATTTCACATTTATACACTTTATACAGTTCTAGACAGGCTCTAACTGATGTCCATCATCCCATTAGCCTAGTGGGAAGCCAGAACAACCAACATATCATGTGGTCAGTCGTTCTCAATATTCAGACTCCATTGTTCCTCAGAGCTCCATTCAAGCTTGAACCTTATCTTTCCCCTATAAGGTTCATCAGTAAATGCTCGAGATGAGAGCTTTCTACTGATAGTATTCCACCTACATGGCAAAGCTTGGCAAGCTACCCATGTTTTATTTGTTATGCCAAGAACTAGTAACAATTATGGACCTCAATTCCATGACCTAAAATATGGTTTGAGGTTCTTTCTTTCCCTGGAGCAAGCAGATGCCCTTGAGCTACACTTGCTTGGGACAGGACATATGGAGATGTTGCTGGTGCTGCTCCAGCAAATCAATGAACAATGGGAAGACAGTGATAGTGACGCCGAAGGACTAATCTCTTCTTCCGAGATTATCTCTTATGTAAAGCACTGGAGAGAGAAAGGGCTGGTATAAAGTAGTACATCTTAATTTCATGGACTTCATGTAAACTAGATGGTACCAACAAGGTCCTTCTTATTTATTATCTGCACCAGGGTGATTCTGAGTACTTTGTTCTCCATATACTGAAAGGGTCACACTTGCCTGCTTGAGGGCAAACTAGTATGATCCTCCCTATAATCTTAAATGATACTTTCAACGTAGCCAGTGTGGCAGATTCCTGGTAAATTCTAATTGTCCCATGCTGGGTTCAGTGCTTGGGAACCCAGAGGAGCTGTGCCCAATCTAGATAACATAGAAGTCTTAGTAGATGTGTAATAAGTCAAAAGATTCAGAATCAATGTGACTTCTGTAACTGCCACACCCTCTATCAGTGTTTACCTAGAAGAGAGATATCATTAGAATGAACCTTAGCTCAAGAACGTGTAAATATTAAACTGTGAGTGGATAAATCAGCAAAGATCCCAAGCTAGGGAAGCCTGTCATCCAACAGTCATGGAGGTAAATTTTGCATAATCTCTAAAGATTACCTATCTTCTTAATGCAGATTTATAATTTGGGCAGAATACAATTGTGAGTTGAATCCAAAAACTTCAGAAAATTATGTGGATATAGATAGTGTTTCTTTCCTGCAGTTTCCAAAGAAACGAATTGTTCAATGCCATGAGTGATATACAATATAACCTTAGAGATGACATTTTAATGTCTTCCTAGTTCAAAAAATACTTTTTTTTCCAAAATGATGTGACTTTAAATACAAAAAATACAAATTAATTTGTGACATTTATTTCAGTGTTTATATAAAGACTTTCTCTCATTTCTTTATGAGATGTATTTTTTTTCTATTTTTTTGTTGTAATAAGTAGTGTCATTTTTATTATTTTAATGTCATATTTAACTTTATTAACTCCCACAGTATACCTTCCCATACACAATGTTTTTCTTGCTTGATTATTTTTTAACATATTAAAGAACCTACACAGGTTATAATCAATGGTTTTTGAAATACTTATTATGCATGGAATCTTTTTCTATAAATAATTTTGTTGCTATAATTTATACACTAAGACTATAATGCTGTAGTACAAATAAACTAAAAATTAGGGTCCAAAACTAAAAAGTTTTATTAGATTAAATTTTTTTTCTTACTCTGAATTTTGATAGTCTGTCATTTATCTGAGTATTGAATAATGGGTTCTTCTTCTTTGTCTATGCATTACTTGGTTAAAAAAGTCATGTTTCTGATATCATAATGGATGCCATTCTTCTTAATAACAGACCAATAAACCCTGAGAACTAATTTCTGAATGCAGCATGACACCAGAAAATAACTACCTGGGACAGGAAATGCTATTTAGAGTTTACTCGGTGGGACAAATAGATCTGGCCACTACCAGTCCCCTTGCTGCAAAAAAAAAAAAAAAAAAAAAAAAAAACCTTTAAATAAGCAAGAGCTGTGCTGTCCTAAAAACACATCATTTTCCTAGGAGGCTAGTGCTGTGTGCTAGTTTATTGATCCAGGGAACACAAGATTCTCTTTACTAATCTCCAGATTCTCTCTACTAATCTCTACATCTCTCCTGTGGAGATGAGGTCTGCTTTCTTTGTCAGACTCAACCCAGCACGACTTTCCTAGAGGTAGTCTCATCTATGTGTCCACTGACATTAGTAACGGCCATAACTTTCTACTGTGAATCCTTTAGCTGTTCCTGGCACTATATCCGTGACTTTTAACCCATAGGTCAGCTTAAACTCTTTCTCACATCCTAGACTCACACAGATCATTGTGACCTATAAAACACCTACTTGACACACAGGCCATTAACATTACATGTCAGAGCCAAAACTGCTAGTCAAATACAATGGTGTATCATTAAGCACTGTTGGAGTAAGTACACTAGAAGACTGGAAAATTGTTGGAGTAAATAAATTGGAAATATGCCTAAGAGTGAAGGATTCTAAGTGAAAAGGTAAAGCAGAATGGAAGAGGAGGAGAGACGGATAAATATGTATTTTTATTGTGTTTACTTTGTATCTTTTCTCCGTTTATTTGCAGATGACTTCTTTAAAGGGATTTCATGCCAAAATTAAGGCAGTTTTGAATAATAGGTGTTCCTAACTTTTCCTTGTAAAAATGAATGAAAAGTTTCCAGGTTTTGGTCTGAAAGCCATCATTTCTCTCATTATTTATATGAGGACAGATGTAGGTCACAAGTGAATGCTTTGCAGGCCACCTTTGGGGCACTCAGATGTGTTTTATTGATAATTCAGATCTTTCAAAACAACTGCTGTTATTTTCATGCTCCAAACAGTAAGTTTTTGTGATCTAGAGACAGGCCTCTGGCGGTTACATCAGTCACATTCTGTGCTTGACAGTCTTCAGAGGGAAATTCCCAGAAAAACGGGTATCTCTCACACAATATTGCATTCCACACACAGTAACTTAAACTTCTCCTGATTAGTAATATGAGTTGTGTGCTGAGCTTAAGCTAATGAGTTTCCATTCTAAATAGCACAGTCACTGTTTTTCCTTTGTATTAAGCTCAGAGCAGGTGGTATTTTCTAATCATCTATGTTCAGTTCATCTGCTGTCATGAGCAATAGGGATCAGAGGTATGTACTGTAGCTTGTATGGTAAAATGATGAATAGATCTAGGTTGCATGCGTTTTGATCAGGGAAAAATTTAATTTTGAATCCATGGCAACAGAAGTACGTGGAAGTGGGGTTAGGTCCTGTCCTCTGTCATGAAGATATAATTTGACATTATCTCAAAATCCTCTGGCTGGGTTTCTGTCACTACTGAGAATTGATGAATTGCAGCACAGAATCTCCAATTGCAGCACGATCGGAGTGAAAGTAGCAAGACATTATCTATGGTTAACTGAACTAAGATTTCTCTGGATCTCCAAAATGGGTCCAAATGTTTGTTCTTTAGGCTCTCGAAGCATCATATTTTAATCACTATCATGGCCATTATTACCCAATATTTTCCATGCTATGTTTTATCTAGCCCAAAGACTGGTCATTGAACAATGTTATTTCTAATTTTATCAATTTATTTTTAATACTTATTAGTTTATAAAAAGTCAATGAATTTGTCTTTGAAAAAAATGCACCCGAACAATAGTTCAACCCATTGCCATTTTACATTGAATTGAGAAATATCAAGGCTCTCATATCATTGAACTTCAATATATTAAATAATACAAGTATCTTTTAATGTCTACATCTATGTTAGTAGGTCAATTAATTATAAGAGGCTCTGTTATCACAAAGATTTTATATGCATTAAATTAATTAGGTATAGCTGACTACTTTTGTTGAAATGAATTTTATAGGTTACAATTTAATTATTCTTTAGGATTGAACAGAGAGATAAATAGAAGCAATTTCCTCCCAGAGAATATAGTTACTTTACCCTCTAGTGATCTCATAAATACTATTGGGACAAAAACAGTCAGTTCAGAGCTTACTTCAAGATTAGATCCACACAGATTTAACAATTGGAATAAGACATTAGGAGAATAAGCTTTCAACGAGAATGTCATTCAGATTGCATAAAGGGGCAATTTATATAACAGGCAAGCATACCTTGTATCCCACAGGATACAATCCTGTGGGATGTATCAGGATTTTTACAAAACACTCATTGAAATCATGTTAATAGCAAATTTGGTCTTAGTTATTCATTAGTAGAGGGTGAATTAATGGACAAAAGAGAAAAATAGACTTGATCTAAAGGCAATAAAAATAATAATTCACTTCTCTCAGCAAACCTATAAGGCAGGGGTTATTCCTAGTTCCTTTTTGTAGTTGAAAATGTGTCAAAAGAGAAATTTTACAACTTTTCCAAAGACATAAACACTTTATTACACAGTGGGGATTAGAATACAAACAGCCTGACTCAACATGCCATAGCAATCATCATGCCATAGTGCAACTCAAGATAGTCCGGGCATAATATTGAAAAGAGTAAGTCAAATCTCATTGCAGTAAAATCAATTTACATCTAAGGAAATTAATTTATCACTTGCTCCTCAGATATACACTAAAATGAAATAGTCTTTGGAGTCAGAAATAACAGTTTTCTTTACTCCAAATGTGCAACATTCTCCTCTAATTTCTTGTGGCTTTTATTATGTTGGAGAAAGAATCATTCCTATTAATAATTTGATAAATATAAAGTATGATTCAAGTTATTACATGAAAGTTTTCAGGGTGCAAAGCCATACTATTTTCTCAATACAATACTATTTACTCTTGTTCATGGCATAGAAATTTGGGGCAATCTGTAGGATCTATTTCTGACTCTGTGCATAGACAATAGCCTAGCAGTTTTTTTGGGAAATATATATGGTTCAGTTACAAATTGGCAAAGTTGAGTGCAAGACAAGGGCCATACCACGTGTTCCATCTCTCTGGCCCCTTATTTTAATTTTGTATAGAAATTAATAGCATTCTGTATAATGTCCATTCTTCATCTCTTTTTTTGATACCGTTTCTTTATGGGGATTTGTCTTCCTCTGCATCCTTACTTTGTCTCATTTTCTCTAGCAATATTTCAGATTCTATGCTTTCTACTAATCTTTCATTCTATCTTAGTTTTCAAATATTTTTCATATTTTATACTTAACTATTTTATAAGCTTTGCATTTACATAAGATTTCCCATTTTATCTATTACAATAATTTTACATAGTTAAATATGACCCAAATAATGCTACATCTTAATTATTTTCAGCATATTAATGTTAAAATATATTGTATAGCAGATATTATAATTATTAGTCTGGCTTGATTTTTTTTGCTGTTGTCAGTTTAAACTTAGCAGCTGTTATCATTTATTTTATAATGGACATTGCAAATGATATACTACTCCTATATAGACCAAATAAAGCTTTAAATATATGAGAAATATTATGTGACTCCCTGTAATTGAAGAACAGAAAAGAGAACAGAACTGTGAGGAAACTTAGAATATACATCTAACCTAAAAATAATGATGGAGAGGAGAGTTAGACAATGTTTCCGTGTGAAGGTAACATATGATGAGATACAAGAATAAAGGAACATTGCTTACAGAAGCAAGTTAGAGGATGAAAAAATAGCAGGCTGGAAAGGAAAACATTTCAAAGTAGAAAACACAAAAAAGGCAGAGAGCATAATTTTGTTTTTGCATTTCATTTTGGGCCACACTCACCTGTACCCACAGCCTAGTTTTGTCTCTGTGCTCATGTATCATTCCTAGTAGTGCTCAGCGTTTCATATGTAGCATCTTGGATAGAACCTGTATTCCCAGTGTGATGTCAAGGCAAGCATCTTAAACTAAGTACTATAGTTCCAGTTTGAAAGCATACTTTCTTTAAAAGTTTTCATCTCATCTTGCAGTAAATGATTCATATTGTATTAAAATCACAGAATGATTGCTTATACTAGGGTGGGGAAAGTACCAAAAATATTAATATTCTGAAAGAATAGTCTACAAACATTTTCAGTTGGTCTTCTTATTTAGAAGAAGTAGACAATAGCCATCTATTCACTATTAAATTACCCTACATTCAATTTAGGGTCATATGGAGAAAGAATTCCAGCTTTAGGGAAATTGTAGTTATTTTTATTTGTCTGAATTATTCTAACAAGTTTTATTAAGATTTAATTGACATATAGGTTTGTGAAGTTTAAGGTGTAGGATGGTGATGAGTATATATGTATATATAATATATGTATATTTGCAATAAACATTATATATAAATACAAAGTGGATATCACAATAAGGTTTTTCTAGATTCTGTTTGGCATGCTACATTTTTTAAATCAACATATAAATGAGACCATATAGTATTAGCCTTTTTATGCCAGTTTTATTTCACTTAACTTAGTGCCTAAATTAATTCAAGTGAGCTGACTAAAACTAAATATATTATCCTTTTTCTCAATATTGAAAAATATATTACTATATATATGCATACTTCAAATTATTAATCACATCTAATAATTATATTAGTATTTATAAGTATATATTATAGCTACATACAAATATGTTACATATGCTATATGTAATAATGTATATGAATTATGTATTATATAAATTATATATCTATTATGCATAACTCATGGTAAAGATATATTGTATATACACATGACATTTATAAATGTCTGGGCAAATGCATGTAAATTTTAAGTATGTTTAAAGTAAAAGAAGACAATTTGAAAAGACAATACATTGTATTACTATACTGAACATTCTGGAAAAGTCCAAATTATAGAGACAATAAATATATCAGTGGTGTGGAGGATGGATAAACAGGAGGATCACAGGATATTTTCTGAGCAGTACTGTTACTCAGTGTGATGCTGTAATGATGGATGCATGCCATTATATATTATGATGTGTCAATGTAAGTTCATTAATTGTAACAAATGTGCCACCCTGGTGAGAGACATTGATAGCAAGAGAGGCCAGGCCTTTGTGAGGGTAAAGAGTAAATTAAACATCTCTGAAGCTCTCTTCCCTTCAATCTTGCTCTGTACGTTGGCATTTCTAATTTTCTTACAAAGACCAAATATGAAATATCGTGGGTTCCGTTAAGAGTAAAAAATCCAAGGAAGAAGGAGAGAGAGGTAGAATGCCTGCTATAGAGGCAGTCTGGGGAAGGGTGGGGGGAAAACTGGGGACATTGGTGGTCGGAAATGTGCACTGGTGGAGGGATGGGTGCTGCAACACTGTATGACTGAAGCCCAATCATGAACAGCTTTGTAAATTCCTATTTCACAGTGCTATAATAAAAACAATAGTCACTTGATCACTTGATCACTTGAATCCTGTTATTCATCGATTTGCTTGAGCGGGCACCAGTAATATTTCCATTGGTCCCTATCACGTGCCAATGTAGCCCAATGGCATCTGGTTGATTCAGAAATATGAAGAGCCTCAAACCTTTCCTTCAGGGTCTTGACAAGGAAGTCTGATCATCTTGTAGGTGGGCAGCCACATGATCTTTTGACATCCCGTGGGATCTAGTCGGTAACGACTCTAGTCCAGTGGTTGTCTCCAAATCGCATTACATTTCCAGCCCATCTGATTTTCGATGCCTTGGCAAAGGAGACAGCGTCCCTGATTCTGGAATAGTGACGGAGGTCGGAACTCCGGATTCCTTCTCTCACTTGAGTGAGACGCCTCACGCCTCACTCAAAAACAATAGCTAAATTTAAAAATTCCAATGAAAATGATTGACAACGTATGAATTCGAATAAAAAAGAATGCTATGGAGGTTTACTTCAACCTTTAATAATACTGCTTTTAAAAATATTTAAAAATCCAAATAATACAATGTATGACATTTGTAAATAACAAAAAATTAAATATGGCTGGAGCGATAGCCCAGCAGGTAGGGCGTTACCTTGCACGTGGCCTGCCCATGCCGGTCCGGGTTTAATCCCGGAGTCCCATCTGGTCCCCGGAGCACCACTGGGAGTGATTCCTGAGTGCAGAGCCAGGATAAATCCCTGAGCATTGCCAGGTGTGACCCAAAAAAAAAAAAAAAAAAAAAAAATTGAAATATGGTACTTGTAGAATCCTAGGACCATTATATAGTTTGAATTTTATCAACTATTAAAGTTATAAAAATTGTACAGTGAAATGTCTTTGTTGTGGGTTGGCAGACGGAAGACAGGCTTGTCTACAGCCCCAGGGCTCTACTCTGTGGGCTCTGGATGGTTTATGGTCTGACATAGAAAAAAGACTGGGCCCCCTGAGATGAACCCAGAGACACAGAGAACCTGGCAAGCTATCCATGGTATATTCGATATGCCAAAACAGTAACAGTAATGGACCTCATTCCCAATGAATGGAGATGTTACTGGCACCCGCTTGAGCAAATTGATGAAAAACGGGGACACAAGTGGCAAGTGACAAGTGAAATGACTGGATTCCTATACACTTAGCACAGGAATCATATTTAAGACACATCCTAGTCAAGCATCTCTTATAGTTTATACCTACCACTGTATGTCACACTTAGTTGTTAGATACAGTCTGAATGTTTCAGAAATCTGGGAATTTATTTCTCCTAAACAAATTTACTTTTGGATAGCTCAAATCCCAGTGAAAATTTCACATTTTTTTACTAGTAGGAGAAAGTATATTTTTTTATAATGGTGAATTTTTCCAAATTAATCATTTCCATAATCCTTTCATTCCGTACTTCAGGAACATAAAAAGAAGAAAATCCAAGAGGATCATTTGTACTTCAATGCTATTTAACAGTGAACCTTAAGTTAAAATCTTTGAAATTTCTAAGTGAATGTACAAAATTTTCTGTATGTAGTAAGCATTAATTGTTTAGTATGGCACATACCAAATAAAGGACATTATATGAAACATTTTGCACTGATTAAGTATTATAAGATTTTGGAATATTCAAATTAAAAATGATTCATTTCTTTGCAGATTTTATAGATCATATCTTATGCAAACATAAATATTTTCTACCACAGTTTACTCTACATAGATAATATCAAGTATTTGAAAATGTGTGTTGTTAATTTAAAAATAATATTTACTTAATAAGCCATTTTAGATAAATCAGTGATTTCCCATTATAATTTCAGAAGATATGAATATAATTTTAATCAAGACAAATTCCTATATTTTCAGAATTTCAGAATAAATGCAATAAATAATAGACACATTACCAGCACACAAAGCTAAGTAATATATAGTAATGTTAAATGATGTTAATATTTAAAAAAGAAAATAATTTACAGTGAAATAAAGATTTATAAATTTTTAGTAAACAATGAAGATATTGAAGAAGAAATTCTTGAATAAATCTGAGCAAAAAATATCCAGTACTCAGAGAGACCCATGCAGGCTCTAGGCCAAATATAATTGCAAGGCATGGTACTTCAGCTTTCCTGAGAAAAATCTGGTTGCACACAGAGCATTGTTGGGTGAACTGGTCAATCAAGCATCATAGGAAAGGAGAAACACTACATCCTTGAACCTTGGAATTCAATCCTTGGATAGTTTTGCAGAGAGTTACCAGCAGCCTCACTCTTGGGTACTGCTTGGTAGTGAAACACAACAACAACAACAAAATACAGACATCAAAGAGATTGTATAAGGGTCAGTAGGGAACATGTCTCAGACAGGTCACTTGACCCGCAGAGTTTTTCCAGGTGTAGCAATATTTTCTTCTTATCATTGTCTAGGTGGCATTGGTGGACCTTACTGCAGGATCTGAGCACACCACTTCCTTAGTCCCTAAAATCAACTGAATGGCTTGGTTAACTGGAAGGGGTCTCCTCTAAGCACTGTTTGGGATTGGGCGTTGGAGACAAGGGTGATTTCATTCTGGAGAAAGGGTGAGAAGTATTACTTAATTGCAATCTTTGCATACCCTCTCAAATCCCAGAGGATTTCAAAGCTATTTCAGAGCTGTTTAAGTAACTTACTTTTTCTAAAATCACTTGCTGTCCTCTTAACATAATGATTTCTGTGTATAAATAGAATTTAAAAAAAAAAGGAAAAGGTAAAACCAAGGATGACACTACATTTTGTGTTGTCCAAGTTTCTAGGAAAACAATGTTGTCATTGATTAAAAGGAAACTTGGGGCCAAAAGCAATGAGCATGCATAGAAACTGATAGCTAGACTGGCTAAATACTGCATTTCCAAATAAAGCGAAAGATTCAAATGGAAGAATAGAAAATATGAGATTTTATCATGTTCTAAAGAATAAATGTTTTTGCTCCATTTGTGCTTGTTTTTTATAAATTAAAGAACACATAGGAAATTAATAATAATCTAAAATTCTGAATCACATGTTTAAAAGCCACTATATTAAGGAGTCAAAAATAGTAAAAATGCTTAATATAGTGGCTCCTATAATAGGAGCCACTATATTAAGGAGTCAAAAAATAGTAAAAATGCTACGTTTTAAGGCTCTGTGCTCTTTATTTCTTTTTTGCCTTTTTTTGGGGGTCACACCTGGTGACACTCAGGGGTTACTCCTGGCTCTTTGCTCAGGAATTACTCCTGGTGGTGCTTAGGGACCATATTGCAATGCCAAGGATTGAACCCGGGTTGGCCACGTGCAAGGTAAACACCCTACCTGCTGTGCTACCACTTTGGCCCCCTCTGTGCTCATTATTGAGAGACAAGAGAAGAAATAAAAAGGAAGTTGATGAAAATAAAAATTTGAGCTTATTTCATCAAATGTTTCAAGGGTTTGAGCTGAAGCTAAAACAAACCATCTAGTCTGAACATAATCACCAAACACTGGCAAAATGACATCAGTATCATATTTTACATCAGTGTCCTCCAAAAGGAGCATCAAAGAAAGGACTCTAATATTAAGCTATGTTTCATGTTTGCATATTCCATGGTATCATGGGTCTTCAGACCTGTATAAAATGCAAATGTAACTTTCTAACAAAGTTTGCTCTATAGTAATGTGCATTTGGAGTGTACAACATTACAAATTTATGTCTACACATGCTACATTATTATCAATCAACAGAATCTTATTTTCTGTCAAAAACATACAATTGACACTATTAAATATTGTACACTCCAGGGCATCGTTTTCCCTCTGTAATTAAAATTTTGTATTGCATATACCAGTTTTTCTGTTTGTTGTTTCTTTAGCATGTCATATGACTAAGGAAAATTATATGCTGTTTGGCTAGCTGTCTCTAACTTACATAACTTGTCTAGTACTCTCAAATTCTATTTATATGTGGCAAATGATTAGATTTTATGTACTTTATAACTCTGTAATATAATTTATGGAAATGAATACAAATATGTACATGCTCTCTATCTCTATATATGCATTATTCTTTATACAATCACCTGTCAATGGTCATTTAGAAGATATAAAGGTTGCTTAGAGGGACATGAGAATGTTGATCTTTTATCTCTTACAAGGCATATTTGAGTCAAAACTACTTTGAAAAAAACAGCTTACATATATTATAAGTATTATCAAAAAGAAAATAATAACAAGTGTTATCAAGAATACTGATGTTGGGTTCAGAGCAGCTAGGCTTAGGGTACATCACTTCCTCATAAGACCCAGCATTTTGAGGGGTCTTGACAAAAAATTCTTACTATTTTGTAGGTGGCCAGCCATGTGATCTTTTGACGCCCGTAGGATCTAGTCCATAACTGTTCTAGACCAGCTGTTGTTTTCGAATCACATTATATGTCCAGCCTATCTGGTTTTCGATGCCTTGGCAAATGAGACAGATCCCTAACTCTCTATCATCGACAGAGGTAGAACTCCTGATTCCTTCTCTCATTTGAGTGAGGCATATTATTCCAAGGCAAGCTCTTTCGATTCCCTCTTTGGGAATCGAAATAGCATTCTCATCCTTCTTTTATAGGGCCCAGGTCTCTGAGGTATATGTTAATGTAGGGAGAAAGGTAGAATCAATGAGATGTGCCCAGATCCAGAAGTTCTTTGTCCTTTTAGCTCTTTCTTTGATGATCTTGAAGGCGTTCCATGCCACTCTCCTCCTCCTGCACAGCCCAGGTTTTAGGGTCGTTCATCATCTTGAGTTCTCGACCTAGGTACTCCACAAAATCTCTGGATTCAGAGATTTTGTTCTGTTGAGAGTGAATGGAGCATCTGGTGCTAGTTCATTTTTCATGAACTTTTCTTTGTTGAGATTCAACTGGAGAATATCTTTACACATTCTCCTTTGAAATCAGCAAACATTTGTGCCACTTGGCTAATGTTTGGTGTTATTAGAATGATGTCTTCAGTGAAGCGCAGGTGGTATAGTTGCCGATCATCCATCTTCACTCCCATTCCTTCTTGCCACATGATGTTTTCGAGGTTGTTGCTGAAGAGTTTCAGTGAAATGGTATCACCCTGCCGAACCCCACTTTTTGAAATCAATAAAAAAGTCCTTGTAGATTGGTGAGATCCTAGTGGTGAATCTGTAATGTAGCTCATGAAGGATCTTGATGTATTGGGTTTGAACTCCCTGTTTGGCTAGGGCTTCAATGACCGCTTCGGTCTCAAGAGAATCAAAGGCTTTCTTTAAATCACTGAACATTAGACAGAGTTCAGTGATCTTGAACTCCCTACAAACCTGTGGATATGGTTGATTTGCTGCATCCTTTTGGAAGCCAGCTTGCTTGCATGGTTGTCCTACATCTAATGTTCTTCCAGTCCTGTTCAGGATGACTCTAGTGAACATCTTGTAGATAATGGAAAATAGGCAGGTCAGGTGATAGTTGCCAATGTCGTTAATGTCTACTTTCTTGAACAGTAGAACTGCTGCTTTTCCATTGGGAGGACAACTTGAATTCAGACAGGTAGAGTGTGAAGAGCCAAACCAGTGTATATGAGAACTGACGTCAGAATCTTAAGGTGTTCACGCCTGACTTTGTCTGGGTGCTGTTCGCTTCTTTACCAATGAAATGGCATGTGCTATTTCAGAAGGGAGAACATTAGGAATGGTATATCTAGCCTGCAGAATTTGGTATGTGGGCAGGTGGCTATCAAAGAGATAGCCAAAGAGATCCAAGTAGTAGTCATGGATAATCTTCAAAGAGATTATCAAAGAGATCTGAGTAAAAGCCATGGATAATCTTCTATATTGCTTTTCTAGAAGATGTGATAGATCCATCAGTGTGGGAGGACAGGTTTAGCTAACCTAGGAGTTTTGTTGTTTTTGCCCACTCCCAGCTTAATCTTATTTAAGCCAAGGTTCATTTTAATGAGACCTCTCTTCTATGTAAACACTGCTAGAGGGTGTGGCAGTTACAGAAGTCACCTTAATTGAATAACTTCTGACTTATACATCTACTAAGACTTCTATGTTTTCTAGATTGGGCACAGCTCCTCTTTTATACCCACTGCACCCAACGTGGGACAGTTAGAATTTACCAGGAGACTACCACCCTGACTACGCTGAGACTATAGGAAGACTATAGGAAGGATCATACTAGTTTGCTCTAAGCAGGCAAGTGTGACCCTTTCAGTACAGGAGAACAAGATACTCAGAATCACCTTGGGGCAGATAATAATAAGAAGGACCTTGTGGGTACCATCAAGATTACATGAAGCTCATGAAGTTAAGATGTATTACTTTAGACCAGCCCCCTCTCTCCAGTGTTTTACATAAGAGATAATCTTGGTAGAAAGGATTGGCATAACCTTTGTTTATACTTGCAATAGGGTGTGGCACTACACTGTTTAGAGTTCTTTGTTGACATGACCCTCCCTGTTACAAATCAGATTACTTTGGTGTATATAAGGGGGCTGACTTGAGGCCCGTTCACTTTTAACTTTTACCTTTTGGGCCTTTTAGCTTTCGGCTTTTGGCTCCTCAGCCTTGTGACTTTTGGCTTTTGCTGTTTGGCCTTTTGCTCCTTCTTCTGGGTAGGACTCAGCTAGGGTGAGATCCTCTCTCTTTGGTGGGAGACTTAGGCTCTTTTGTATGGTCTAAATTCAGACCAGAGCTAGAGTTAGTTCATTATATTGGATTGCTGTGGAAGAGCTTTTTGCACTATTAAAAGCCATTTTGGAACTGCACCGGACTCGTGCGTTTTCATCTGTTCTCCCGGCGTCCTCGGAGGTAGAAGACAAGCTCTGTCCAGACACTGTCGGGGACCCCGGGGCAATTCCCCCGACACATCAGAACATCTGAGGGCAGTCATCTTGGTCTTATAGTTGATGAATGACTGGCAGGCATTGTAAATGCTTTTCCCAGCTTCTGCTGCATTGGCCAGTATTGCTGCTCTTCTCTCTTTGAGGTCTTCCTTTATTACTTCTCTGCACTGCTTTGTGAGCTTTGACATTAGCATGTGGTTGACTGAGGCTTGCACCTTTCCATGTTGGCGAAGGAGCTTCAGAGTTTTTGAAAACAGGCTTCCTTTTGTAGCTTTCTCTCTCTCAGCCTTTGGGCACAATCATGGAGGTGTTGAATTAGTTGGTTGTATTCTTCAGAGATGTCATCAATGATGGCATCTTCCCAAGGTGCCACAATTGTGCCAAAGAGTTCCCAGTTGGTGGTCATTCTGGGAGTTCTAGTCTTAAACTTTGCAACCTTTTCTCCCCATTCCGTAAAGTAGAATTTTGCAAGAAGGAGATGGTGGTCCGATCCTGTTTGGAATTTTGGGATGATAGAGACATAGGTCAGGCAAAACTGTAGTTTGAATATGATTGAATGTTTTTTTTCTTTTTTTTTTCTTTTTTGGGTCACACCCGGCAATGCTCAGGGGTTTCTCCTGGCTCTACACTCAGGAATCACTCCTGGCGGTGCTCGGGGACCATATGGGATGCCGGTATCGAACCCGGGCCGGCATGGGTCAGCCGCGTGCAAAGCAAACCCGCTGGGCTATCGCTCCCGCCCCAGAATATGATTGAATCTGATGTGGTCAATTTTATTATGAAACTGTCCACCAGGAGATTTCCATGTCCAATGTTTAGATTCAGCCTTCTGGAACTCCTGAGTTATCATGAACAGTCTTGTTTGACATGATGAACTCAGATAGTCTCTCACCCTGTTTGTTCCATTCTAGGCCATGGGTCCCAATGTGCAGTACTTCGCCGATCTTCTCGGTCCTATATTGGCCGAAATCACTGACTATGATTGTAGAAAGTGTGATATTCTTTATAGAACTCCTCCAGTTCCATGTAGAATTTCCCAGTTTCTTCTTCCTTGTATGTGGATGTTGGTGCATAGTCAACGAAGATAGAAACTGCTGGGAGAGGGCCAGATCTCTTCAAGTGTAATCGTCTTACCCAGTTTGTTAGGCATTCAAATTCATCAATGCTTATGGCCATGTTTGTGTTGGCAAGGACACCAACACAAAGGATGCCTCTTTCGTCACATTTTTCATTAAACAGTTCTCTGGTATCACAAACTACGTGATGTTTTTGATGCCTTCTCATCTCAGTCAGACCACTGATGTTGTACTTGATCTTTCATGCTGCACAATCACATCCTTGATATATGCTTCCGATGCCAGTGTATGTGCATTGAAATTACAGACAGTCATTTTAGTCCTTCTTCATTTTGGCAGCAGAGTTTTGCCCTGAGATTTTATCAGCCTCTCCTTGCTCGTCCTTCTTTGTGCTGCCATATTTATGGCTCTTTCAGGATCCAGGGAATAAACATTGTTTTTACTGGTTTTGGCATATTGAATACGAGTTGGACAGTTTGCCAGGCTCTGCCATGCAGGTGGTATATTCTCAGTAGCTTGCAGGGCTCTCTGAGAGAGGTGGGTAGAATAATGTTGGCAATTTACAAATGAATTGTGCAGTCACAAACCTGATGCATGCAATGCGGAGAGCTGATAGTAGTTCTACCTGATGTATCTGCATCTGGTGTTCAAACATCCCTAGGCTTGAAATACTTTCCTCTGTAGAGTGGTGTCTGACAAGCTGGAATTGAGATTTTCTTAGTCTGTTGGGTGGAGCTCTGAAGAACTGTAGAGTCCAGATGATGAAAAATGCTGCCAGCATGCTGAGTGGCTACCTCAAGGTTCCACCGAGGCTCAATTGGGATGGTTGACTTGGGCTAGAAGTAGCTCTCCATCTCTGACCCCTCGTAGTCAGTGGAGTACAGTGAGTGCAACAGGAGAGCTGGTAGCAGCTCTTCTGGTGTATCTTGATCACTTAACAACCCATTATTCATCGATTTGCTTGAGCAGGCACCAGTAAAATTTCCATTTGTCCCTGTCACTTGCCAGTGTAGCCCAATCACATCTACTTGTTCCAGAAATGTGAAGAGCCTCAAACTGTTCATTTAGAGTCTTGATGAAGAAATTTGACCATCTTGTAGTTGTGCGGTCACATGATCTTTTGACATCAATTGGGATCCAGTCAGTAATAGCTCTAGTCCAGCTGTCATTTCCAAATAGCATTGCATGTCTAGGCCATCTGATTTTTTGATGCCTTGGCAAACAAGATAGCATCCCTGATTCTTGATCATCTGCAGAGGTCGGAACTCCAGATTTCTTCTCTCACTTGAGTAAGACATGATATTCCAACCATAGCTCTTTTGATTTGTCTTTGGGAAACCTGAAAAGCATTCTCATCCTGCTTTCGTAGGGCCCAGGTCTCTAAGGCATATGTTATTGCAGGGAGAATGGAGGATTCTAAGAGATGGGAGAATGGTGGATTTGCCCGAAGCCGAGGGTTCTTTGTCCTTTTAGTGATTTCTTTGACACTCTTGTAGGCATTCCATGCCACTCTCTTCCCTTCTGCACAGCTCAGGTACTAGGACGTTAGGCCTGTTGAGTTCTCTACCTTGGTACACATAATTGCTGCATTCAGAGATGTTTGTTCTGTTGGGAGTGAATGAAGCATCTAGAACTAGTTCATTTTTCATGAACATTGTTTTGTTGAGGTTCAGCTGGAGACCCACCTTTCCAAATTCATGGTCAAAGTCAGCCTGCATTTATGCTGCTTGGCTAATGTTTGGTTTTGTTAGAACGATGTCATCAGCAATGCAGAGGTGGTGTAGTTTCCAGCTGTCTATCATCATTTCCATTCTAATTGTCACATGATGTTCTTGATAATGGTGCTGAAGAGTTTTGGTGAAATGGGATCACCCTGCTGAACTCCTCTTTGACATCAATGATCAATTCCTTCTAAAATGGTGAGATCCTATTGGTGAATCCGTAATAGAGCCCATGAAGAATCTTGATGTATTGAGTTTGAATGCCCTGTTTGGCTAGGCATTTTGATGACTTCTTTGGTCTCAATAGAATCAAAGGTTTTCTTGAAATTAATGAACATGATACAGAGCAGCATCTTAAACTCCCTACAAACCTCAATGAGTTCGTTACCAGGTGGATATGGTCTATTGTGCTGAATAATATTTGGAAGCCAGCTTGCTAATATGGTTGTACTTCATCTAATGTACTGTTAATACTGTTCAGGATGACTCAAATGAACAGCTTATAGATGATGAACAACAGGCAGATCAGGCGATAGTTGCCAATTACGTGGATATCTCCCTTCTTGAATAGTAGAATTGTCCTGCTGCTTTTCCATTGTAGGGAAACTTGCAGTCAGACAAATAACTTGCAAAGAGCCAAGCCAGTGTATTAATGAGCTGAATGCAGATTCTTATGTGTTTGGTCTAAATTTGGCTGGGCCAGGTGCTGTTCGCTTCTTTATCAATGAAATGGCATGTCAGATTTCAGAATGGGGAATGTTCGGAAGGACATACCCATCCTTTAGAATTAGGTATGTGGGCACTTGGACATGGCTATCAAAGGGATCTGAGTAGAAGTCATGGATAATATTTTCCATTGCCTTTCTGGAAGATGTGATAGATCCATCACGACTTTGGAGGGCATTCATCTTGGTCTTATAGTTGGTGAAGGACAGACGGGCATTGCAAATGCTTTTTTCTGGCTTCTGCTGCACCAGCCAGCATTGCTGCTCTTCTCTCTTTGAGGTCTTCCTTTATCACTATCTTCACTGCTTTGTGATTAGACCTTAGTTTGTGTTTGCATCAGCCTTGTGCCTTTCCACATTGGCAAATGAGCTTGAGTGTTTTCAAAGACAGGCATTCTTTTGTGGCTTTTCTCTTGGCATTCCTTGCACAATCATGGTGTTGCTGAACTAGTTGATTGTATTCTTAATCAATGTCTTCAATGATGGCATCTTCCCATGTTGCCACAATGGTGCCAAATAATTCCTGGTTGGTGGTTATTCTGGGAGTTCTCTTCTTAAACTTTGTAGCCCTTTCTCCCCAGTCTGTGAAGTAGAATTTTGCACAAGGGAGATGGTGGTCCAATCCTGTTTGGAATTTTGAAACATCGGTCAGGCAAAACCGTCGATAGAATATGATTTGGTCAATTTCATAGTGGAAGTGTCCACCAGGATATTCCCATGTTCAACGTTTAGATTCAGCCTTCAGGAACTATGAGTTACAAGTAAAAATAATTGATCTCAAGAATTATAGCTATAATACATAATATATATGTACATATATAAAATGAAATATAAGTGCTCATTCAACATAGTAGCACATTAAAGAATTTTAGGTTACTGGAAAGGAGTAACCAGAAAGTTAATATCATTATCTTTCATCTATAGAAACTGTACATAGTTATTTATAACTACTGTGTTGTTTATAGAGGACTGTAAGTCAGGTTATGGCTCAAGAGTAGAACTCACAACTAGCGTATGAGAGACCATTAGTAAATCCTTTGACTTTTAAACACTACCAGTGTGGTCTTGGTCGGCCTTGAGAACTGTCAGGCCTTCACTTTATGAGTAAACCATATGCAGGAATGGCCCTCGGTTCCCAGAGAAATGCTGTATTTATCTTCCATACAAAAATAAGTAAATAAGGGCCTCTATAATTTTGATATTTTCATTTTTGGTAGAGAATTCCCTTTATGTATTGCGTTTACCAAAATACACCAATAAAATTACCTATTTTTGTTCCTTAAAAAACAGATGCTAACCAAATACTAATGCCAAAGCTCTAAAAAGCAGTGCAGAGAAGTGATAAAAAGGAAGACCTCAAAGAGAGAAGAGCAGAAATACTGGCCGATGCAGCAGAAGCCAGAAAAAGCATTCACAACGCCAACTAACGCTTGCCAACTATAAGACCAAATGACTGCCCTCCGATGTTCTGATGGATCTATCACATCTTCCAGAAAGACAATGGAGGAGATATTCATGACTTCTACTAGATCTCTTTGATAGCCACGCATAACTGCCCACATACCAAATTCCGCAGGATGGATATGTTGTTTCCAATGCTCTTCCTTCTGAAATCCGACATGCAATTTCATCAGTAAAGAAGCGAACAGCACCCGGCCCAAACAAAGTCAGACCCGAACACCTGAAAAATCTGCCATAAGTACACATCAAAACATTGGTTCAGCTCTTCACATGTTACCTGTCTAAATGTAAGAATCCCTCCCAAAGGAAAACCAGTAGGACAGTTCTACTGTTCAAGAAGGGAGACATCCACAACATTGGAAACTATCGCCCCATCTGCCTATTGTCCGTCATCTACAAGCTGTTCACTCGAGTCATCCTGCACAGGATTGGAGGAACATTATATGGAGGACACCATACGAACAAGCTGGCCTCTGAAAAGGATTCAGCACAATCGACCATATACACACGGTAACCAAGCTCATTGAGGTTTGTAGGGAGATCAAGATGCCACTTTGTCTCAAGTTCAGAGATTTAAAGAAAGCCTTCGATTCTGTGGAGACTGAAGCAGTCATCGAAGCCCTAGCCAAACAGGGTGTTCAAATCCAATACATCAAGATCCTTTGTGAGCTGTATTACGGATTTACCACCAGGATCTCACCATTCTACAAGGAAGTGATCATTGATGTCAAAAGTGGGGTTCAGTAGGGTGATACCATTTCACTGAAACTCTTCAGTCCCACCCTGGAGAATGTCATGTGACAATTAGAATGGGAAGGAATGGGAGTGAAGATAGATGTTCGGCAACTACAATACCTCGGCTTTGCTGTTGACATTGTTCTAATTAGCCAAGGAGCACAACTGCTGGCTGACTTTGACCGAGAATGTGGAAAGATAGATCTATAGCTGAATCTCAACAAAACACTGTTCATGACAAATGACCTAGTTTCAGAGGTCCCATTCACTCTCAATAAAACAAAAATCTCTGAATGCAGTAGTTATGTGTACCTAGGCCGAGAACTTAACATGATGAATAACCTAAAACCTGAGCTGCACAGGAGGAAGAGAGTGGCATGGAATCTCTTCAAGAGCATCGAAGAATAGCTAATAGGACAAAGAATCTTTGGCACCAGGCACATCTCTTTGACTCCACTATTATCCCTGCATTAACATACACCTCAGAGACCTGGGCCCTATGAAAGCAGGATGAGAACAATATTCAGATCTCCCAAAAGAGGAATCAGAAGAGCTATGCTTGGAATATCATGCCTCACTCAAATGAGAAAAGGAATCTGGAGCTCCTACCTCCTTAGATATTCAGAGTCAGGTAAGCTGTTTCTATTTCCAAGGAATCAAAAATCAGATGGGCTGGACATGTAATGTGATTTGGAGACAACCACTGGACTAGAGCCATTACCGATTGATCCCACAAGATGTCAGAAGATCACATGCTCGCCCACCAACAAGACAGGGTCAGATTTCTTTGTCAAGACCCTGAATGAATGATTTGAGGCTCTTAGTATTCTTGGAGCAAGCAGATGCCATTGGGCTACACTGGCACATGACAGGGTCAAATGGAAATGTTAATGGTGCCTGCTCGAGCAAATTGATGAATAACAGAATGTCAAGTGATCAAGTAATCAAGAAAAAAACAGGAAGAAAAAAAATCAGTGTATTATTTCACTCACGTGATATATAAATAAACAAATATACTAAAAAAATAAACTTAACTTGAGAATAGTTGGAAACTATGACGGTTACAGAAACAGATAATATGGGTTTGGGCAGTGGTTTAGTACTGGCATTTCAGTCACTCATTCAATGAATCCTGTATACATATAGATGTGCTAAAGCTATCAGTATAATCTAAATTGTAGGCAAATGATAAATCATTTAAAAGAAGAAAAATATAAAATGAGAGTGGTTAAGTGCTAACAGGAATTTTTACTACAGCAATAGTTAAACATATCTAAAAAGATTCACAGGTGCATAAATTAGAATCTCTTCAGGTATTTCCACTAATTGTCTATGTGCTTTTATAGACATTGTTTCAATAATTTATTCTCAAGTGTTTCACCTATGAAACAAGAGGGGTTTAATAAATTATATGAAACTCTTACCTAGTATCACTGTATCACTGTCTTCCCATTGTTCATCGATTTGCTTGAGTGGGCACTAGTAACATCTCCATTAGTCCTGTCACAAGCAAGTGTAACCAAAGGCATCTGCTTGCTCCAGGGACAGGAGGAGCCCGAAACTATTGTTCAGGTCATGGAACTGAGGTCCATAAATATTACTAGTTTTTGGCATAACAAGTAACTAAAACATGGGAAGCTTGCCAGGCTTTGCTGTATAGGTGGTATAGTTTTAGTAGAAGGCTCTCATCTGGAGCATTTACTGATGAAACTTAAAGGGGGAAGATCAGGTTTTCTCTTGGATGGAGCTCTGAGGAACTATGGAGTCTGGATGTTTAGAATGACTGACCGCATGATGTGTGGTTTGCTCTGGCTTCTTGCTAGGCTTTCTGGTATCAGTAAGAAGCTGTCTAGAACTGTATACAATGTATAAATGTGAAAGATCTTGGGAAGGACCTTATCCTAAAATCAGCATTCTCTATGAATTTCACACGGCTGCTTTGCGGCCGCACGCCAAGGGAGTTGTGGGTCTGGCATTGTGGGTCTCTCTCTTCCCGGGGCAACTGGCATGGAGGCAGAGGAAAGGGCAGGGCCCAAAACTCCACTCCAAGTCTGGCCAGCGTGGTCTCTTCCCCCATATATTATATAATACTACTAGATATTATAGATACTATAATATCTATAGTATCTATTATAGATACCATAATATCTAGCAGTATTATAAATACTACTAGATACTACTACTTATCTAGTAGTATCTATAATTAATTATATGTAACTCTTATAGTATAGTAGTATCTGTTTTTTAGAAATAATCAGATTTTCCTGGGCCTGAGCAATAGTCCGTGTGGAGGGCATTTGGTTGCATGAAGCCAACCTGGGTTAGATTCCCCAGCATCCCATATGGTCCCCAAGCACTGCCAAGAGCAATTTCTGAGTGTAGAGCTAGAATTAACCCCTGATCACTGCTGAATGTTCCACAAAAAGCAAGAAAAATAATCATATTTTATAAAATGATTTGAGTCATGTTCAAGATAGAATTTTAAAATATGACTAGCTTAATAATTCGATAAAAATACTAGACATTGTATCTCTTTACTTCCTGTGGTTCATCGATTTGTTCGAGTGGACAAGACATTATATAAAATATTTTTATTTTCCTTTTACTTTTTCTTCCCTATGCTACAAAGTCTTTTACTTGTTATCCATAAATTTGAAAAGCATTGATTTTATATATTTTTTAAAAAAATCTAGCCTGGTTTAAGTTTCTTATTACTCCTCTTCTATGCTTTGTTTCCATGATCAGTGGTTCCTATTACTGTCAAGAAGATTACTGAAGAGTTTTGTGTTTTTTTTTATTTCAATTTGAGAAATTCTTCATCTAAACAAATGATAGTGTAAGATAATTTTCAAGTTATAATAAATAAAACTAAATAGTAATTTATAAAGATGATCAAAAGATTCAAGTGATAAAATTACTTCACAGATTTAAATCAGTCATGATATTTTAATCTATTCTCTATTAAATTTTTAATTCAAAAATTATTTCCTCAGTGTATATTCAGTTCATACAGTCCTTCAGTACACAGATATATAGTTCAACAATTCTCATGGTACTTACAAACTAATGAGGAAAATATAATATAAATGAATAAAGCACTAATTAATTTTAATTGCTATTATAATAAATGTTACAGGGAACCAATCTTAGAATACAATGAAACTATATAAGGTAAATCCTAAACAAATTAAATTTGACACCACAAAGATACCTCTGAGGAAATTATAAATTGTTAGAACTCTTTCTCTTTTTCTCTTTCTTTCTCTCGCACATCACATACACTGACTTAAATTTAAATGTATATTGTGTTTCCACCACTTTTTCAATTGTGAGAGGCTCTGTGAAGGACATAAAATATTCCTGTATTTAAGGGACCATTTATCATAAATGAAAGTAAACCACTTAAGAAGTATTAGAGACTGAGCCACCATCAGCAGCATCCCTGAGCATAGAATAAAGGATAGTTCTGCCAAGTGCAGCCCCAAAACAACAATAACAAAGCAATGACTTTTGAATTAGTTATGTGATGTGAAGTGTTGTTTTAAGTTGTTATCACTGTGGGATAATAGTACAGTGGGTAGGAGCATATCTAGCCCACACCAGGATTGAGAGTGATTATTGCCATCACATTGTCCCCTGTGCATCCCTCAGTGCAGCCATGAAGTCTCCCAGTGCATTTAGGATGATCCAGGTATTCCTAGAACCTCAGGTCATGATCTACTCTTGTATTGAACTATCAGCAGGTATCTTGCAAGAAAAAATAGTAAAAATAACTTTTATGAAAAGCAAAACTATAAACCATTTTATTAGCCAATTCAGATCATAATGTCAGCAGTCATTTTGAAATCTAGGAGAATGAGAATAAGCTAAGAGCTGTGTGAGGGCCAAAAAGAGAGTAGAGAGTAAAGCACTTGCCTTGTAATGGGCTGACCTGGATTAGATCACCAGCACCCAAATAGTCCCCCAGCACAAGCAGAAGTAAGCCCCAAGCACTAGAAGATGTAGCCCAAACTTTCCTCTAAATACACACACACACACACACACACACACAAGAATAAGGATGAATATAGGTCAGTGAATGTATGGATGGTTGCTAAATCAGTCTGTTACTCTGGTGTTGGTTACGAGGTTATTAACTATTTGTTCACTGCTGTTTTTGTTCCATGAGTCTTAGGAGCCTTGAAGTTTTGTTTTGTCTTCCTCAAGTATGAGAATTTGATTATTTTCTCCAGTCTTGTTATTTGGCTGCCAGTGGAAAACACCTCTAATCAAACTTGATCAAGATACTGAGACTCTCCTAGAATTTTTCAACTGTTTTACTATCATGATATATAAATCCTGCTCCAGAGCCCCTATCTTTCTACTTGTTTTTAGTCTACCTAAAACATTTAGCCATGTCTATAGCCTAAGTATTCTAGGTGAGGCAAAAAAAAATTACCTTCTGAGTAATTCTCCAAGCAGAGAAGTTTATACTCAATCTTTAAGTTTCTTTTCTGGGACAATTTATGATCAGAGTTCTGTCTTCAGACTGAGCTGTCTGCCTTGGTAAGGTTGATTTGGGTAATGTGAAACTTCTTATAATACACAATATATCTATTTTTTTATTATCTTTTTCTATAATAATGCATTGAATATAATAATGTATTGAATATAATAATGTATTGATTTTTTTTCTCAGACACACAAAAGTTGGCTTGTTTTAAATAGTTTTAAAAAATTGGTTCTACTGTGGAAAGATGATGATAAAACTTATATTTTGCTATCTTGCTTATAACTCTCACTTCTTGAAGGTGAGTCATGCTTTTGATCCCTCTTCAAAGAGCATAGTATGGATAAAAATGATCAAAAATATATTCAGAGTAGTCACATGCATCTTCACATAATTATTCAGCTAGGTTTACAAGGACATATTATCAGTAATAAACAATGTTGATATTTATTCCTTCAGTATGACGAAAATAGTATAACAATTTTTAATCTATCCATAATAATCTATCCATATATATCCATGATATATTCATGGAGAACACATAATACAAGTTTACTATAGGGGCATAGCAAATACACATGAGGAGCACATTTAAAAACCCTCAACAAAATGTAAAAAAATAAATAAAGTTTATTCGAGTCAAGTATATTCCAGGGAATAATTTTGACTGTTATTTTGAATGAGATTATAGAAGAGATAATGCATATTAGTTTATGAATAAAGAAATCAGAATGAATTCTTCAGTTAATAAACATATCAGAAAAAATTACTTATAACAAACATTCCTTGCCTTATTTTTAATGAAAAAAAGGGAGTCAATGCAGAAGTTCAGAGAAGCTTTATATTATCTTTTCCATTTTCAGTACTTCTAAAGTGGTTCATAAAATTATGCTACCAAATGCAATATCTATGAAATGCATTATTATTATCTCGCTTTCCAGAAATATACATTTGAAACATTCAGCATCCATTTGTGATACAATTAGCATCAAATTAAGCATGCAAAGGAATCTTTTCAATCCATAAATAAAATTTATAAAATGAAATGTGTAAATGTCTCACTGAATGGTGACAAGTTCTGTGTCTAAATATCAGGAATATAACAGGAATATATTACAATACTAAATATCAGGAATATAACAAAGATAATTTGCTCACAATTTGGTTACTTAATATTGTGCTGAGGTCCTAGTAATAAAACATGATAAAATAAATAAATGCAAATTATGAGGAGTTTGAATAAATGGTTCACTGGTCTAAAGCACTATCTGGTAAGAGTAAGACTGTAATTTCAAACCATGGTGTTGCCTGTGAATGCTAAGGAAATAACTGAAAACTATTATTTTAGATATCTTCAGGAAAACGGCCTGGAAGGTGAATTCATAGCACAAATACTCCCAAAGTAGGCATGAGGTCATGAGTATAACGATCACTGCTGTGAGATACTGAAGTGCTCAAGATTGCCCATTGGTAGTGTTTTTATTGAGGGGAACAAAGAAAGAAAGAGAAAGTGAGAAAAAGTGAGAGAAAGAGAGCAGAAACAAAGAAGAGAGAAATAGAAAAAGGAGAGAAATGCTTAATCAACCTGAAGGCTGGTTCTCTGAAAGAATAAATAAAATTGAGAATTCCCTTGCTATTTTCACCAAGGGGGAGGTGGTGCAGATAAAACCTGATACAAAAAAATGAAAAAATAATAAATTTAAGTCATAACTGAATCTGTACATGTGCAAATGATCTAATACACTATTATGAATACATATACTAACAAACTGGACAATTAAGAACAAATAGGAAAAAATTAATCATATAACCTCCCAAAAGTAATCATGGAGGAGATAGAACTTTTGAACAGACCAATCACAAGACATCAAATTAATGACAACAGTCTGACTGAGGATTCAAACTTGAGCAGAGTAATGTCACCCTTGCTGATGTTACTGTAACAACATCACCTTGCTGATGTTACTTTAACATCAGCAAGGATGGAAGTTTATCAGGAGGACAGGGTGAAGGAGACTAAATTCTATTCCTAGCACATGCCATATTCCAACCCGCAGTTTACTAACTTATGCTTAAGCATGCTCATACAACTGATTTCATGAGCATGCCTAGGTACATTGCCTACATAAGGTGAGGTAAAGGTGTGATCATGTATAAAAGCAGCTTAAAGAGTTAACTTTTCTAAAGAAAAGGAATTAGTGCTTAGCGATAAGCTCAAAAGTTGTACATTTATGATATTTCCACTGGTCTTTTTAATTTAAATTCTGACAAGGTGAGTTAGCAATTAATTAAAGTCAACTATAAAACAATAGCATTTTGAATAAGTACTATTTATTAAGAAAAATAAAATTGTTCTACTTTGTGTAAAAGTTATTTTAAAATGTATTTAATAGAAAATAAAGTATAGAAAAAGATGATTGTTGGAACTGGAGTGATAGCCCAGCGGGTAGGGTGTTTGCCTTGCACTCGGCCAGCCTGTGCCAGCCTGAGTTTGATCCCCGGCATCCCATATGTTCCCGAGCACTGCCAGGAGTAGTTCCTGAGTGCAGTGCCAGGAGAAACCCCTGAGTATTGCCGGGTGTGACCCAAAAAAAAGCAAAAAAAAAAAGACGATTGTTATATTCAACTTGTGTGCCAAAGTAGCACTGACACATTATTATTACTTATTTAAATAATATTATTTTCATATACGTTGAAAACTCTATTTTACTCTATTCATTAAGACTGCCATACAAAATACTTGGAAAAGTGAATTTGGATCATGACCAGATCTTACATAATTGATACTTAGTGTTAGAAAAAAAACAGGAAATGTGAATCACTGCAGAATTTTAGTATACCTATGAAAGCAGTGAAGCAAAATATTTGCAGGCATTCATATCTGAGTCATATAAAATCTTACTTGAGGCTATAGAGCTATAACAGTGGACAGGGCATTTGCCTTGTATACTGCCAACCTGGGTTTGAACCCTGATACCCCATATAGTCTCCTGATCACAGCCAGGAAGGATCCCTGACTGTAGGCTTAGACTAAGCCCTGTATACTGCTAAGTGTTGCCTAAAAACAAAATTTTAAAAACATTTACTAAGATTGTTTGCCCTGTATTCTAAAGATCCTTGTTCAAATTCCAATTCACTGACAGTGGACACAGTTTTATTTAAATTTAAATTTTGTCAAATAAGTTTAACATTTTAGAATAACATAAATAAGGTATATTAACAATATAAATAATATAAGAAAACAATATAACATAAATAAGGTATATTGACAATATAAACAATATAAAAAACAATATAAACAATATAAAGAAAAGAATGTGGGGATTTGGGCTCCTCTACCCTTCCCTCCACCTCCATGCCAGCTACCCCAGAAGGGAGACCCATGCAAGACCCACAGCTCTGTCAGCAACCCCAGAAGAGATCCAGACCCATCCACTCCAGACCCATAGCTGCACCTCTCAGTCTCACGTGGGAAGCAAACCATGGAGCTGACTCGCAGTAAGGGGCTGGGCCAGCCCTGGAAGAGTCAACATTGCTCTAAGGGTTCGTTCACATGTGTGGGGGATTGGCCACGCTGGCTGGACTTTGGAGTGGGGATTTGGGCCAGTCTGCCTTTCCTCCACCTCCATGTCTGCTACCCCGGAAGAGAGACCCATGCCAGACCCATAGCTCTGCAGCAACCCCAGAAGAGATCCATACCCAGCCACTCCAGACCCACAGCTGTACCACTTCGGCCCCATGTGGAAACAACCCATGGAGCTAATCTCGTGGTAAGGGCTCTGCAAGTCCCTGGCCGAGTCCAACGTTGCTCCAAGGGTTCGCTCACGCGTGCAGGGGAGGGACCACGCTGACTGGACTTGGAGCCGGGATTTGGGCTCCTTTGCCCTTTCATCCACCTCCATGCCAGCTACCCTGGAAGAGAGACCCACGCCAGACCCACAGCTCCATCAGCTTGCAGCCGCTCCCCAGCTGCATTATATTCCTAGACAGTACTGATTTTAGGATCAGGTCCTTTCCAGGATCTTTCACATTTATACACTCTATACTGTTCTAGGCCGGTTCTAACTGATACCTGTCATCCCAGTAAGCCTAGCAAGAAGCCAGAGCAACCCACACATCATGAGGTCAGTCATTCTCAATATCCAGACTCCATCATTCCTCAGAGCTCCACCCAAGAGAAAACCTGATCTTTCCCTTTAAGTTTCAGCAGCAAATGCTGGAGATGAGAGCTTTCTACTGAGTGTATACCACCTACATGGCAGAGCCTTGCAAGCTACCCGTGTTTTATTTGTATGCCAAAACTAGTAACAATTATGGATCTCAATTCCATGACTGAAGAATGGTTTGAAGCTCTTCCTGTCCCTGGAGCAAGCTGATGCCCTCGGGCTACACTTGTTGGTGACAGGACATATGGAGATGTTACTGGTGCCCGCTGGAGCAACTCAATGAAAAATGTGAAGTCAGTGATACAGTGAAGGTATATTAAAATTTTTAACAAAAGGTAAAAAGTTTCAATTTTTTTCATTAAAATATTAGTATTATTTATCTAGCTATTTATTTATTTATTTATTTATTTATTTATTTATTTATTTATTTATTTATTAAGGCCACACTCAGCTGTATTCAGAGATTACTCCCTGGATCTGCACTTTAGTATCACAGTAGTGGAGCTCAACCATATCTGGTTCCAACCGAGATCTGCTGCTTGCAAGGCAAGCAAGAGCATTGTCTTCTCATCCAGATAAAAAAGATTGTTTATTTTGAAGAAAGAATGATAAATAAAATATGTTAAGTTAAAAATTATATGTATTAAGGCAAGGGAGATAGTTCAAAGGATCATAACTCATGTATGACCCTTGTATGCAGGGGTAAAAAGAAAAACAGATCAAATTCTCAACCTTGCCTTGTCTGTATATCATGACTGGACATAATCTGGTCATTTTCAGAACTGCTAGTCCTGAGCAAAACTGTATTCCTGAGCCAAGCACTGAATGATCAGATGCATCTCTGATACCCAGACTAAGAATAATTGGAAATGGCCTTCAGGCCTGTGTAGTAATGGAGAGTTCACCAAAACCATATATACTTATAAACTAATATTGTTTTAGAAAAAAACACCTTAGTGGATTCCTTTGTGTACCATTCCCAAATTCATAGGCTAATGCCCTAATCATTACTGTGATGATATTAGAGGTAGGACCTTTGAGAAAAAATAAGAACATGACTTATTCTTGAAAATGGAGTCTTGAAAATGGTATTCTCATAAGAGACAGAAGAGGGCTAATCTCTTTCTATTGCAAAAAAACTATCAATTAACAAGAAGAAATTTTCTAGTACTATAATCATTATAACAAAAATGAGTGTCTGTTTTGGAATTCACAGATTCTACAATTATAATAAATATTTATATTCTCCAGTGTGTTTGCATTTTAGTCTTAACTATTCAGTATTTTTGATTGAATATTAAATATTATCAGTAGTTTACTATAGAAGATATATTTTCAATATATTTAACTTGATCAATGGTTTACTAGATAAGATACATTTTCAATATATTTAAAACTTGAATTTGTGAGAATGATCACAAATTTAATTTTTAAATATATTGAAAATGTATCATCTATAATAAACTATTGATAATATTTGATATTTAAAGTCATACAAAGAAGCAATTACAGTGTGCCCTACAAACATAAACATATGAGGTTTAGTTTACTTTCCTGCCAATGTTGATTATTTAGCAGAAAAAATTCAGGTTAACAACCTGGATAAAGCTCCGCTTATCAACAGAAAAAGTGTTTTATAGTATAATCCTTGAACAATAAAGATTTTATAGCCCTACATGATAGGCTTAATAGTTTAATTAAAACTGATTCCTACCTAAAGGAATAGCCATATTTCTTTTATTTTATTTTTATTTTTTTGCTTTTTTTGGGTCACACCCGGCGATGTTCAGGGGTTTCTCCTGGCTCTGCACTCAGGAATCACTCCTGGCGGTGCTCGGGGGACCATATGGGATGCCGGGGATCAAACCCAGGCTGGCACAGGCGGGCTGCGTGCAAAACAAACGCCCTACCACTGGGCTATCACTCCGGCCCTAGCCATATTTCTTTTAAAGCAGATTCGTTTAGGAAAAATTAAAACAAAAAAGTTGGACACTCTTAAATATGTAAATATATGTAAAATTTATGATAAATTTATAAAATTTATAATATATATTCCTATATTTATATATAGAGTGTTCAACTTTTTATTTCTGCATATACTTTAGCTATGTATACTTTATATATATATATATATATATATATATATATATATATACATACTTTAGAGAGATGTGTACATCTGCATGTATGAGTCATTAATCAATGAAATAAAAATAACTTATGAATTCCAAAAGTCTTCTTATTGCCCCATTATAAGTAAGAACACTGGTGGTGAGACCACCACATGATATTGTCTTGACTGTTTTTAATCAAAAAGAGAAAGTTAATGTAAATTTGTGTTTACATTGATCTTAAGAGAAGGAGATGTAAGATTTATTTCTGTAACCATTTAATATCATTCTAACCTGTTGCTACCTGAAGGCCATTTCCAATGAAATTCTTAATTTCATTTTATTTTCTTTATCTTTAAATTGTGGATTATAGTAGCACATTATGTACTGAATTTTGTGAGGATTAAGTAAAATAATCCTATAAATAAAGCATGTGACACAGTTTCTTTTCATAGAAAAGATAATACTGGGCATCTATCATTATTCTTATTTATTATAACTTCAATCTTTATTTTTTGTGAGAACAATATGAAAGATTTTTTGCTGGTTTTAGTATCATGTACAGGAATGCCTCTATTGAAATAAAGCTGTTTAAGATATGCTAATAACTTTTGCCTAGCTTATTTAAAATTTAGTGCAATATTTATGAATTGTCCTAAATGTATTGTATATATTACCTTCAGTTATAAATGTTCTTTGATTACTAAAAAATATTTCTAGCATACAAAAACATTTAGCCAGTCTCCCAGGGCACTTT
Organism: Cryptotis parvus; assembly: GCA_021461705.1. Classification (NCBI taxonomy): domain Eukaryota; kingdom Metazoa; phylum Chordata; class Mammalia; order Eulipotyphla; family Soricidae; genus Cryptotis; species Cryptotis parvus. Next base: position 3,790 of record JAJIBD010022298.1, on the reverse strand, counting down.
TCCTTTATGAGTTATGCAGGCATTGAAAGTGCTTTTGATTTTATAACATCTCCATTTTAATCAGGTCTCTTGTGGTCACTCTTGTGTATAGTAAGACACAAGGGTACTCAATTCTATACCATCTTCAATATGTTTCTCCCTGTGTCTTTTCGTCTCTTATACTCTCATTCTGGTAGTCATCAACATTTACAATGACCACATCATTCTTCAAGGGAACAGGGATGCAATTGCAAATGGTCAACTAAACTGATGAAATGAGATTATAAAAATTGTTTGAAAAAATTTGATCTTTTGTCTCCACTCTTTTCTTTATTATTATATTTAGTATCAATTTCATTAATTGCACAACTTCAGTTTTATACTAATATGGAGAAAAACACATGTATCTTTAGAGAAGGGGCGATATAATGCTTGCAGTATCTATAACACAAAATTATGCTTGGAAAAAGTATGTATGAATATTCTTATTCACATACATTATATACATGCATACTTTCAAATATATTTGAAGAAGTATTAAAATGCATATTTTAAATGTATGTGGACAAAGTCTCCACCCTGCAGAGACCCGCCCTTCAGAGGAGAGTATTTCAACCCCAGGAATGCTTGAGCCTAAGACACAGGTACACCCGGCAGAGCAGAAACCAGTTTGCCCGGATGTAGCGGCGCGGTGGCGGCAGGGCAATTTACCTTCAAATTACCGTACATATTCTACCCACCCCTCTGAGAGAGCCCCACAAAGTAATGAGAATATAACGCCCGCATGGGGAGAGCCTGGCAAGCTGTCTGATGGGTGTCGAATATGCCAAATCCAGTAACAGAAATGTTTATTTTCCTGATCCCGAAAGAGCCCTTAATACTGCAGCAGTAAGAAAGGCAAACAAGCAGTGCCTGATAAAATTTCATGGCCATCGAAGGCTGCCAAAGCGAAGGACTAAAATGACTGTCTGTACTTTCAAAGCACTTACACTGGTATCGGAAGCATATATTAAGGATCTGATGGTGCAAGCGCAAAAGATAAAGTACGACATCATTGGTCTGACTGAGACGAGGAGGCATAAGTTGCATCATGCTGTATTTGACACCGGAGAAGAATTGTTCCTTGGAACATGCGACGAAAGAGGCATCAGTGGTGTTGGTGTTCTTGTCAACACGAACATGGTCATCAACATTGATTCATTTGAATGCCTAATAAACAGAATAAGATGATTACACTTGAAGAGATGTGGCCCACTGCCAGCAATTTCTGTCTTCATTGTCTACGCACCAACATCCACATACAAAGAAGATGAAATTGAGAAATTCTACACGGAATTGGAAGAGTTCTATAAAAAAGATCATACCTTCTACAAGATCATAGTTGGTGATTTTAATGCCAAAATAGGACCGAGAAGATCGGCTGAAGAACTCCACATCAGGACCCATGGCCTAGAAAGAAACGAACAGGGTGAGAGAATATCTGAGGTCATAATACCCAGCAAGACCATTCATGGGAACTCACAGTTCAGGAAGGCTGAAGCAAAACGTTGGACATAGGAATCTCCTGGTGGACAGTTCTATAATGAAATTGAACACATCATCTTCAATCAACGGTTCTGTCTGACCAATGTAGCTGTCGTCCCCAAATTCCAAACCGGATCGGACCACCGTCTCCTTCGTGCAAAATTCTACTTCCCAACGAAGAGAAAAGGCTGCAAAGTTTAAGAAGAGAACTTCCCGAATGCCCACCAACTGGGAACTCTTTGGAACCATTGCAGCAACATGGAAAGATACCATCATTGATGACATTGATGAAGAACACAACCGACTGGTTCAGCACATCCATGTTTGTGCAAAGAATGCTGAGAGAGAGAAAGACACAAAAGGACACTTGTCTTCAGAAACTCTTGAGCTCATTCACAAGCGTGGCACGTCGGGAGCCTCAGGAGACCAAATGCTAACATCCAAGCTTGCTAAACGGTGCAGAGATGCGATAAAGGGGAAGACCTCAAAGACAGAAGAGCAGCAATACTGGAATATGCAGCAGAAGCCGGGAAAAGCATTCGCACTGCCTGCCTGTACTTCGCCAAATATAAGACCAAGATGACTGCCCTCCGACGACCTGATGAATCTATCACATCTTCCAGAAAGGCAATGGAGAAGATTATCCAGGACTTCTACTCAAATCTCTTTGATAGCCATATCCACCTGCCCACATACCAAATTCCACACGATGGATATGTCATTCCCAACATTCTCCCTTCTGAAATGAGAACATGCCATCTCGTCGGTAAAGAAGGGAACAGCACCAGGCCCAGACAAAGTCAGACCCGAACACCTGAAGAATCTGCCGTTGGTACTCATCAATACACTAGCTCGGGTCTTCACACGCTACCTGTCCGAATGCAAGGTGCCCTCCCAATGGACAATCAGGAGGACAGTTCTACTCATCAAGAAGGGAGACATTCACGACATCGGCAACTATCGCCCCATCTGTCTGTTGTCTGTCATTTACAAGCTGTTTACACGAGTCATCCTGAACAGGATTGGCAGAACACTAAATGAAGGACAACCATGCGAGCAAGCAGGCTTCCTGAAAGGATTCAGCACAATCGACCATTTCCACACAGTCACCAAGCTCATCGAGGTTTGTAGGGAGTACAAGATGCCGCTCTGTCTCATGTTCATTGATTTACAGAAAGCCGTTGATTCTGTGGAGACTGAAGCAGTCATCGAAGCCCCTAGCCAAACAGGGTGTTTAAACCCAATACATCAAGATCCTTTGTGAGCTGTATTACGAGATTCACCACCAGGATCTCACCATTCTACAAAGAAATGATCATTAATGTGAAAAGAGAGGTTCGACAGGGTGATACCATTTCACCAAAACTCTTCAGCGCCACCCTCGAGAACATCATGCAACAATTAGAATGGGGAAGGGATGAGAGTGAAGATAGATGGTTGGCAACTACACCCACCTCCCCTTTGCTGATGACATTGTTGTAATAACGACCAAACATTAGCCAAGCGGCACAAATGCTGGCTGACTTCGACCGAGAATGTGGAAAGATAGGTCTACAGCTGAATCTAAAGAAAACCATGTTTATGAATAATGAACTAGTTCCAGAGGCCTCATTAACTCTCAATGGAACAAACATCTCTGAATGCAGCAGTTATGTGCCTAGGTCGAGAAATCAACATGATGAACGACCTAAAAGCCTGAGCTGCGAGGAGGAAGAGAGAGGCATGGAATGCCTTCAGAGGCATCGAAGAAATAGCTAAAAGGACAAAGAACCTCCGGCTCTGGGCACATCTCTTCGACTCCACCATTCTCTCTGCAATAACATAAACCCTCAGAGACCTGGGCCCTACGAAAGCAGAATGAGATTGCTATTCGGTCTCCCAGAGAGGAATTGAAAGACCTTTGCTGGAATATCACGCCTCACTCAAGTGAGAGAAGGAATCCGGAGTTCTGACCTCAGTTGCTATTCCAGAATCAGGGATGCTGTCTCGTTTGTCAAGGCATTGAAAATCAGATGGGCTGGACATGTAATACGATTTGGAGACAACCACTGGACTAGAGCCATTACCGACTGGATCCCACGGGATGTCAAAAGATTCACGTGGCCGCCCACCTACAAGATGGTCAGACTTACTTGTGAAGACCCTGAAGGAATGGTTTGAGGCTCTTCATTATTTCTGAATCAACCAGATGCCATTGGAGCTACATTGGCACATGATAGGGTCCAATGTAAATGTTACTGGCGCCGCTCGAGGCTAATCAATGAATAACGGGATTCAAGTGATCAAG
>JAJIBD010022296.1:0-51647 GCA_021461705.1 Cryptotis parvus | reverse complement strand
AGGTACACCCGGGCAGAGCAGAAACCAGCTTTCCCCGTTGAAACCCCTGCATTCCATGGACCACGAGAGCAACTTCCCGACCCGAGTCCACCATCCCGATGGAGCCTCGGAGGAGCCCCAGAGAAACCCCCCACACCTTGCTGGCAGCCATCTTCACAATCCACACTCTGCAGCAGGTAAGATCTCCACCCAGCAGACTAATCCAGTCTCCAGCCCCCAGATTAATCCAGTCTCCGGCCTGGCTTGTTCAGGAAACTCCAGCCTACAAGGACCCACCACGCAGAGACCGCCCTTCAGAGGAGAGTATTTCAAGCACAGGAATGCTTGAGCCTAAGACACAGGTACACCCGGCAGAGCAGAAACCAGCTTTCTCCTGTGCATGAGAGGCGCTGTGCGACCGCACGATTTACCTCCAAATTACTAGAAATATTCAACCCACCCCTCTGAGAGAGCTCCCACAAGTAATGAGAATATAGCGCCCCGCATGGCAGAGCCTGGCAAGCTGTCCGATGCGTGTTCGATATGCCAAATCCAGTAACAGAAATGTTTATTTTCCTGACCCTAAAAGAGCCCTTAATACGGCAGCAGTAAGAAAGGCAAACAAGCAGTGCCTGATAAAATTTCACGGCCATCCTAGGCTGCCAAAACGAAGAAGGACTAAAATGACTGTCTGTACTTTCAATGCACGTACACTGGCATCGGAAGCATATATTGAGGATCTGATGCTGCAAGCAAAAAAGATCAAGTACGGACATCATTGGTCTGACTGAGAGCAGGAGGCGCAGTTGCATCATGCTGTATTTGGACACCGAGAGAAGAATTGTTCCTTGGAACATGCGGCGAAAGAGGCATCGGTGGCGTTGGTGTCCTTGTCAACACGAACATGGCCGCCAACATTGATTCATTTGAATGCCTAACAAACCGAATAGGACGATTACACTTGAAGAGATGTGGCCCACTGCCAGCAATTTCTATCTTCATTGTCTACGCACCAACATCCACATACAAAGAAGATGAAATTGAGAAATTCTACATGGAATTGGAGGAGTTCTATAAAAAAAGATCACACCTTCTACAAGATCATAGTCGGTGATTTTAATGCCAAGATAGGGACCAAGAAGATCGGGCTGAAGAACTCCACATCGGGACCCATGGCCTAGAATGGAACGGAACAGGGTGAGAGACTATCTGAGTTCATCATGTCCACCAAGACCATTCATGGGAACTCACAGTTCCAGAAAGCTGAAGCGAAACGTTGGACATGGGAATCTCCTGGCGGACAGTTCCACAAATGAAATTGACCACATCATCTTCAATCGACGGTTTTGTCTGACCGATGTAGCTGTCGTCCCCAAAATTCCAAACAGGATCGGACCACCGTCTCCTTCGTGCAAAATTCTACTTCCCGCAACGGGGAGAAAAGGCTGCAAAGTTTAAGAAGAGAACTCCCAGAACGACCACCAACTGGGAACTCTTTGGCACCATTGCAGCAACATGGGAAGATACCATCATTGACGACATCGATGAAGAATACAACCGACTGGTTCAGCACCTCCATGATTGTGCGAAGAATGCCGAGAGAGAAAAAGACACAAAAAGGACGCCTGTCTTCAGAAACTCTCGAGCTCATTCGCCAACGTGGGCAAGGCGCGAGCCTCAGGAGACCAAATGCTAACGTCCAAGCTTGCTAAACGGTGCAGAGAAGCGATAAAAGAAGACCTCAAAGACAGAAGAGCAGAAATACTGGAAGATGCAGCAGAAGCCGGGAAAAGCATTCGCACTGCCCGCCTGTCCTTTGCCAACTATAAGACCAAGATGACTGCCCTCCGACGCCCTGATGGATCTATCACATCTTCCAGAAAGGCAATGGAGAAGATTATCCATGACTTCTACTCAAATCTCTTTGATAGCCACATCCACCTGCCCACATACCAAATTCCACAGGATGGATATGTCATTCCCAACGTTTCTCCCTTCTGAAATCCGACATGCCATCTCGTCGGTAAAGAAGGGAACAGCACCAGGCCCAGACAAAGTCAGACCCGAACACCTGAAGAATCTGCCGTCGGTACTCATCAATACACTAGCTCGGCTCTTCACACGCTACCTGTCCGAATGCAAGGTGCCCTCCCAATGGAAAACCAGCAGGACAGTTCTACTGTTCAAGAAGGAGACATTCACGACATCGGCAAACTATCGCCCCATCTGCCTGTTGTCTGTCATCTACAAGCTGTTTACACGAGTCATCCTGAACAGGATTAGCAGAACACTAGATGAAGGACAACCATGCGAGCAAGCAGGCTTCCGGAAAGGATTCAGCACAACCGACCATATCCACACAGTAACCAAGCTCATTGAGGTTTGTAGGGAGTACAAGATGCCGCTCTGTCTCACGCTCATTGATTTACAGAAAGCCTTTGATTCTGTGGAGACTGAAGCAGTCATCGAAGCCCTAGCCAAACAGGGTGTTCAAACCCAATACATCAAGATCCTTCGTGAGCTGTATTACGGATTCACCACCAGGATCTCACCATTCTACAAAGAAGTGATCATTAATGTGAAAAGAGGGGTTCGACAGGGTGATACCATTTCACCAAAACTCTTCAGTGCCACCCTCGAGAACATCATGCAACAATTAGAATGGGAAGGAATGGGAGTGAAGATAGATGGTCGGCAACTACACCACCTCCCGCTTCGCTGATGACATCGTTCTAATAACACCAAACATTAGCCAAGCGGCACAAATGCTGGCTGACTTTGACCGAGAATGTGGAAAGATAGGTCTACAGCTGAATCTGAAAGAAAACTATGTTCATGAAGAATGAACTAGTTCCAGAGGCCCCACTCTCTCTCAATGGAACAAACATCTCTGAATGCAGCAGTTATGTGTACCTAGGTCGAGAAATCAACATGATGAACGACCTAAAACCTGAGCTGCGCAGGAGGAAGAGAGCGGCATGGAATGCCTTCAAAGGCATCGAAGAAATAGCTAAAAGGACAAAGAACCTCCCGCTGGCACATCTCTTTGACTCCACCGTTCTCCCTGCATTAACATACGCCTCAGAGACCTGGGCCCTACAAAAGCAGGATGAGAATGCTATTCGGGTCTCCCAGAGAGGAATCGAAAGAGCTATGCTTGGAATATCACGCCTCACTCAAGTGAGAGAAGGAACTCGGAGTTCTGACCTCCGTCGCTATTCCAGAATCAGGGATGCTGTCTCGTTTGCCAAGGCATCGAAAAATCAGGTGGGCTGGACATGTAATGCGATTTGGAGACAACCGCTGGACTAGAGCCATTACCGACTGGATCCCACGGGATGTCAAAAGATCACGTGGCCGCCCACCTACAAGATGGTCAGACTTCCTTGTAAAGACCCTGAAGGAACGGTTTGAGGCTCTTCATATTCCTGAATCAACCAGATGCCATTGGGCTACATTGGCACGTGATAGGGTCCAATGGAAATGTTACTGCGCCCCGCTGCGAGCAAATCGATGAATAACGGGATTCAAGTGATCAAGTGATCAAGTGATCAAATTTGAAACAAATCACTGTCACTGTGTATTTTTCTTCATTGCCATTAACTTTTTTGTTTTTATTGCAGGGAGTTTTAAAAATTTACACTGTTTCTAAACTTCTGACATATATGTTAAAAAATTATCTTAGTTGTGACTTAGAAGTTATCCATTGAAATTTATCTATGTCTCAATACTGTAATTTTGATGTTTCTCCTAGAAAAAATTTGTTGCAGAACACCTAAAAGCCTAGGCCTCTGCATCTGCACTGGATTGCCTCCAGAAGGTCACTTCATAGATAGGGGCTAGTCTGAATGTGGCAGTTTACAGTTTCTAAAAAAGCTTTACTCACAAACTTTCTAGTAGTACAATCAATGATCAGGAAAACTCAAAACTTCCAATTCCTAGCCTGACCCGGCCACATGCTTGGACCAAGATTCTCAGCCAAGATGGCTGCTGAACCCTAAACCATATATCCAGTCAGAGGTCAGACCCAAACAGGAAGAAAATGCAGGAGGTAGGGAGACAAGAGCCAGAGAGAGAGAGAGAGAGCCAGTGGAAGAGACACTATTTATACCCTTTGGCCCCCAGCCCAGTCCACAAGAATGGGTCTTATCTGACCATATATTCTGTAAATACTAAATATTAAAAAAGCCCTCATTATTTAATATAAAATAAATAATAAAATGAAATAGCACAGGTGTTATTTTTTAAAATATTTATTGTCCACTCAATTAGGAACTTCCTAGAAATCTATCTTTTGGGGGTGTACATCCAGTGATGCTCAGGGATAAGTGCTGGCTCATATTCAGGAACTGCTCCTGATAGAACTTGGGGGAGCATGCGGGATGCTGGAGCTCACACCCAGGAGCTCACACTTACATACAAGCAAGTGCTCACACTTACATACAAGCAAGTGCCCAACTCACTGTACTATGTTTCCAGCCTAGGGATCTATTTTTCCATTTATTTTTAGTGCTTAGAAAATAGCTTTCTAAATAGCTTCTACTGTATTCTTAATTTGTTTTTTCTTTCAATTAAGTATGTTGGAAAATGTAAAACACTATTACTTATTTATATAGCAGAATTTTGGATACTGGAGATATATAGAGATAACGTTACTTGCCTGGGGGGCTGGAGCTATAGTCCAGCCGGTAGGGGCGCTTGCCTTATATCCGGACCCATGCAGGCCTGTTCGATCCCGTCATCCCATGTGCTCTCCCCCCGAGAACCACCAGGAGTAATTCCTGAGTGCAGAACCCGGGAGGAACCCTCGAGCACGCCAGTTGTGACACAAAAGAAAAAAAGTTACTTGCCTTGCATGGAATCAACAACAGTTCAAATTCCACTACCACATGCTTGATGATGAATGGGAAGACAAGTGAAGTGATATATAAATATATATGTGTATATATGTATGTATATATAAATATATATATATATATATATATATACATATATATATATATATGTATGGCTGTAGACTTTTTCATGGTATAGTTATTCACCCTTCTCATATTTTAATCCTGAGTTGCTTTTAATCTCAGGTGTCCTGACTCCTATCTCTACAAATGCAAGAAAGCTGAAAGTGATCCGACTCAAACATTTAGATTTGAAATTCCTGGGCAGCTTCAGGCTTCTGGAAGTGATGACTTTTGGGCCTGAGACCCATTCTTGTGGACTGGGCTGGGGCCAAAGGGTATAAGAAGTGTCTCTTCCACTGGCTCTCTCTCTCTCTCTTTGCCTCTTGTCTCCCTACCTCCTGCATTTTCTTCCTGATTGGGTCTGACCTCTGACTGGATATATGGTTCAGGGTTCAGCAGCCATCCTGGCTGAGAATCTCGATCCAAGCATGTGGCCCGGTCAGGCTAGGAATTGGAAGTTTGGAGTTTTCCTGACCATGGATTGTGCTACTAGAAAGTTTGTGAGTAAAGCTGTTTAGAAACTGTGCTGGATTCCTGAGTTTTCATCTGTCTGCCAGCTGCCAACCCGTCCCCTTGGGACAGAAGGGGATTCGTTCCTGCTCCCTGATATTGTTGAAAAATGCAGCTGCACGCAAGTTCAGCATCAGTGTTTGCCAACACAATATGATAGTCAATATGCTCTAAAAATCGGGTTTCCTGAAAACTGTATGTTATTATGGCACATTTGAAAAGTCATTTCATGATTCTTTTACTAAATGTCTCTTGTCTCCAAAAATAATTAAAATATGTTGCATACAGACCCACCCACAATGCACAAATGATTCTAATCTTTCTCTCTTTCTCTCTCTCTCTCTCTCTCTCTATATATATATATATATATATATATATACATATTAGAATTGATTTTTAAAAAATCATCCATGGTGAGCTCAATTAAGACCTAGAGAAAACCTAAGGTAGTTTGTAGTTTCAGTCTGTTCCAAAAGTGAAAATTTAGGCTAATTGATTGGAAAGAATTCTGGTCAATAGTGGACATAATCTATTTGATGAACACCTCCTGTTCCTCTAAAAAAGAAAATTTGATTTTGGTCTTATTTGTTTTTTATAATAAATCTAGTATGAGGTTTATAATAAATCTACTATGAAAAACTACTATGAAAAATCTCCTTGTGGCGGTAGTTAGAGAGAGAATAATGGGAAGGATTGATATTGGCCCAAGAGAATATATCAATAACAGTGGCTGGGGATGCGACTCAGTTGGAAAGCACTGCCTGGCATTTGTGGGGCCCTGAGTTCCCCTCCTCAGCATGGCAAATAATAGAATGAAAATTTGCCAAGAGAATATAACAGTAATACTAACAACTTTTATGGGAAGGAAAAACCTGATCAGTGAAGGATAGAGAAAGATCATGGTTTCTTGCCATTAAGAGAAAACTTAAAGACAGTATTATCTATTGGATTCTTGATAGATTTGTGAGACTTGTGCCCTTAACTGACATCCTGCTTGGTTTATCACTAAAAATACACTAAGCAGAAGTCATGTTGCATGCATATTGTCTGATCCAAAAGTAGTCAGAATTTGGGTACCCACAAGGAGAATGGCTGGAAATATCCTCAGAATAACATGAATTCTTAGAAATTTCTATAGAATGCTCTAAAGTTTTTGTAATCTGCCACCAAGTATACCAGGGACCTGCTGCCCGAGTCGACGAGACGGGCGCGGTGGGTGGGGTAGACAAGTTTTTGTAATCTGAAAATCAACCCAGCACTGAACCTTTCAGCACTGCTCATGAAGCCCAGCCGCTGGAGCTTTTCTGAGTATACTTCCCTTGTAAACAAAATTTGTTGCTTTGGCTTGTTGAATTGACTTCACATTCTTTCTTTCTTAAATTCAAAACTTGAGGGGTGGTGAATGCATACTTTCTGATTCTGTGATATTTTTTCAATGACTTTTCTTTTAAAGGAAACACATGGTGTTAGTTATATTTCATCAGGATACTTTTTTATGAAACCCAGTTACAGTAAGAGAAAAATGAATTTAATTCTTATATCTGGTTACAGGCTATGTACTCAGTTCAGAGTTATAATATCACAGAGGATATTTTCAAAAATGATTAAAAAATGCAGAAAACAAAAATAAAGTCTGATTTTTTTTGACTGCATAATTTTTTTTTGGGGGGGTCACACTCAGCAATGCTCAGTAATTACTCCTGGCTTTTTGATCAGGAATTACTCCTGGCAATGCTCGGGGACCATATGGGATGCGGGGATCAAAACCAGGTTGGTCGCACACAAGGCAAATGCCCAACCCACTGTGCTATCATTCTGGCACGTAACTGCATAATTATTTTTAATGAATATTTTTATAAAATAAAATATCTGTAAAATACAGGACATTTCTAAGTTCCCTGCTGCTAGGCCCTTAACATCCTAGACACTATCCTAAATACAAACATTCTTGTTGGAATTGAAGATTCCTGTTATTCTGGGGTAACAGTTTCTGGAAAGGAATCAGAACTCCCCAGTATAACTCTTTAAAACTAGTAAAAATGAACTGGCCTATTTGACTGAATCCAAACACTGTTTCCAGTTGATAAGTTTGATTGCTCATTTTTAGTCAAAATAAAAGCCCAAAAGGGAAATTGCTATAGATTTTTTTAGACCCTAAGCCTTCTCAGCAAAGCTGTGAGAAGACTAAACAAATAAAGACTTCTAAAGTTACTTGAAAGGAAAAAACAGGCAAAAAAACACATGGTTTTATGTAACCACAAAAATAGGCTTGTTCAATCAAATTCTGTGAAAAGATAAGAAATCTTGGAAGAAATCAATTTCAGTTAAATATGCAAAGATACTTGACTATTGCAGCCATTTAAATTATTTTAGTGTGCTAACATTAAAATTTTGTAATAGCATTTTTATTTCATAACTAAAACTAAAAAGAAATCATACTTATTTTGTCAAATTGAAATGAAGAGTGCTTTTACAAATGTGATGCACAATTTCCTCATTCTGTATTAAAATTATTGCTTCTTCAACATGGTATTCCAAGCCATCTGCAATTATATAAATTATCCCAGTGGCATTTAAGATAGGAACAGCTAATTGTAAGACTGATGAATAATAAGTAAATAGTTGTTTCCTCATTATTTTAAATTACGAGTTTTCAAATATGCAAGCTATGTTTATCAAAGAATAAAAGAGGGAAGTCAAGGTTATAACAACATGTAAAACATCTCGAAGTTTTAAATGTAATTTAGACTTTCAAATCTTCTGATTAGCTCTAAGAATGTAATTATATCACATATATACACATATAATAAAGCACTTAAACATTCTGTGATTTTTCAATGTTTTTGGTAAGGATTGCATTTACATAATTCCATTTCCATACACATTTATTAAAAGTATACATCAGGAAAGCAATTTATAAAAATAATCTGCATTATTTCAGAGAAACTTCACTGCTATCTCTTTGAACTGACCACATTTCTTTGAAAGAGAGAAAGAGATAAAAAATTCCTGTATTGGCTCAAAATCAATGAAAAGAAACTAACAGTCATCTGGACCAGAGTAGCAGTACAGTGGGTAGGTGTTTGTCTTGCAATCTGCAAGCCTGGGTTTGATCCCTAGTATCCCACCATCAAGCATGGCCAGGGTGGAGCCGGAGCAATAGTACAGTGCAGATGGTGTTTGCCTAGCACACAGCTGACCAGGGTTCAATCCCTTGCATGCCATATGGTCCTCTGAGCACTGCCATCGGGGCTTGAACTCAATCTACAGCACTACTCTCTGCTCTTGGCACCACCTGATACAGCCCTGGAAAAGCTAAGGATTGTTGGGTGAGTGTGGTGGTACTCGGCACCGCAGAGTCTAACAGTAGCACATCCCAGAGATGAAGGAGCACTGAACCTTCTGCTACTCTGGCTGAGTGGCCTCCAGCTCTGAGCATTGGTTTGAATTCACCACCATCTACTTAACCTTCAAAGAAACAAAAATGAGATTTATTTGAAAAGTCATCTTGATATCATGAAAAAACATGTGCTCCTGAGTTTTAGCTGGAAGATAATATAGTGAGTTTTCTTTTCTATCTTTTCTATAGATCCCATTTGTAATTGTAATTAGTCAAGGAAACAATTACATTTAACAACTTATTCTTTAAAATATTTTAAGAAATTCTTTATATTCTCAAAATTATACCCAAAACTAAGGTAATAGAAACAACAAAATTTTATGTAGAAAATGAGATTTAAAAAAAAATTCTCTCAGTATTACAGCACACTGCTGCCCAGAGCCTCTGTGTCTGGCCTGGAGTTGCCTCCTGCAGGCGACTTTGTAGATAGGAGGAGACAGTTTGAATGTGGCAGCTCATCTGATCATGTATTCTATACTGGCTGGTATAAACTATTCTCTCATGCTGCCACATTCATCATGGGACTAGCTAGATCTTACCGGTATATTTTCCTGGCCATGTTGGATCTCTAAATAATTAGACCAGAGAGAAGTGCTGTTTGCTCCAAGCAAGCAAACATGGCTCTCTGATAGCTCAGAGGCTGATATACAGAACGACCATAAAGTAAAGATAAGACTCTTTTGAAGGCTTGGAGAAAGATATAACTGGCAATATCATATTCTTTAGTACAGATGCATGCCTTTATATTCTGAGATACAGTTCATCTCAGTCCCACTCCCCACTCTACCCTGCAGGGTACTTCCAAGGCAGATCTTGGCTCAGCAACATTAACATCTCAGAGGGCTTAGGTGAGGTCCCCTGAAATTACCTCAGGGGATTTGACCCTGATGGCATTTCATTGGAGTGACAGGTCTGAGTTGCAGGGATATAAAAACTAGCCTGCTTCCTTTCTGACTCTCTTTTCCCTCTTTCTGCTGGCACTCCTCTTCTTGCCTCTTCGCTGTCTCCTCCTGTGGGGCCTTAACACATGGTGGCAGCCATATTGGCCTACAGATGGTCACGGCCCACCAGGAACCCTAAGTTGGAGATTTTTCTTATCCCTGATTTGTATGCCAGAAACTGTTAAGTAAATAAAGCATTTTGAAACCGCTGGATTCTTACATCTTTCTTCAGCAGCCGGCTGCTGATCCCTTGAGGGCAGAAGGGGATCCCTGACCACAGCTCTCAGATTTTGTGTGGGGCACCCCAGCATTTCCCCGCAACTCAAATTTACATGATAAAGGCATAACAAGTTTTCAACTCCCAAAGTTGTTCACTGATACAGACCAGGGGTTCGTGTTACAAAATACTCCAGTTCAGGTATTCATTGATCTAAGGCCAGTTACTCCATGACAGCATGAATTACTTCTATTTTAGTGAGTCAGTGGAGAAGGGAATATTATATGTCAAGCAATCTGAGCTGGTGTTAGTTTATGAATACTTACAGAATGATGTCTATTTCTGTTAACACTTTGAAGTAGCATGCTTTAACTACTGCTTATCCTCAATATCTTAATGGAAATCTGAGGGTTTAGTGTTACCTCTTCCTCTCTTTGTTCATAACTGGACTTGATTAAACATTAAATATATAATACTTGAGAACCTCTCTTAGGACATAGAAAAGGGGAAAGACCAACGTAGAGTTAGAGGTTGTAAGAAGTACATAGACCAAAAGAAAGCTGGACTCTAATATGAGTTCAGATAGATAAAACAAACAACTAAGGATGAAATAGGAAAGAGAATAGTTAAAACAAGATATAACTGGGGCCAGAGCGATAGTCCAGCGGGTAGGGTGTTTGCCTTCCATGCGGGCGGCCAGTGCGAGGCACAGGTTCGATCCCTGGCATCCCATATGGTCCCCCAAGCACTGCCAGGAGTAATTCCTGGAGTGCAGAGCCAGGCGGAACCCTGAGCATTGCTGGGTGTGAGCACCCCCAAAAAAAAAAAAAAAAAAAAAAAAAGTGGTGATACAGCAAAAGAAAGGCAGATAGTGAATGGAAAGGTAAAAAATAGATTTTGTTTTTAGAGAAACATGCTTCTCACCTAGACCAGCTCACTCAATTCAGAGCATCCTTCAGCTCCGCTTCTGCCGTCTACCTCAACTCTACACTCTTATTTCTCTAAGATAGGATCAAAACCTCACAATAGCTCTAGTTCCCTGTTGGTTCTTCGATAAACCTGACACTGTGTTTAATTCTTTAAAAGATCTTCCATTGTGTTACCAAGAACACAGAAACTTTGCTGCTAGTTAGTTAAGTGCTTGACAAATATTTGAATCTTTTACTATTTTGCATGGCTTGCTACTTTACTTCTGAGTGTAATGCTTATTTTGTGTGTGCTATGTCATTATGATTTCTGATTCACTTACTAGTGTGCTGTGGACTCGTGTGAACAAATTTCTACCCATTTGCATGAAGAACTTGTGTCTTACTGACTGCAAACTTGTGTTCTGTCTCCAGGTAGCAGAAATAAAGGCTCAAAGTTGAGGTGAAATATTTCTTGTTATAAAGGTTTTAGTCCATGCTCACATTGTGGAAATACAAAAAATGGTATGTGTTATGCATCATAACCATCGTGACATTAAGTGTATCACTCAATACACTATTGCAGGTTTATTGCATCCTGGGTTATTATTCATGGCTGTCCAAATTTGACCACTACCAGGTATCTCTAAAACTAAGCTCAGGCATTTCTAAAAAGATCTGTCTGGGGTATAGACCCATTGCCTTCTAGAAGCAAATATTCTAAAACCTAAGCATGGCCCTGAATTCAAAACAACTAAGAAATAGGCCTTGTTAAGTGTTCCTGCCACCAAAGAAGGATTTGGCAAAAATGATCAAATCCTTGCATGAAAAGAGAGGAAAACAAGGAAAGGTCACCTGAACTGCTGATATGGGTATTAGGACTCCTTTCTACCTCGCTATCTACCTTCCTTTCTTTTATTTATTTATTTATTTATTTTTAAGTTGCACCCACCATTGCTGTAAAGCGATGCCTTATTCTGGCTTATCAGGTGGTGGGATGCAATAACTCTGTATGTCTTCGCTAGATTACTTGATACTATTTTTAACAATGTTATCAACAATATTACATTTTTCTAAAGAAATATGCTAAGGAATATTATGTAAATCTTTTCAGGTCTTAAAGTTGGAAAACTGGTTTATCATGAATAAAAAGAGATTGCACAAGATAACATGTTTATTAAGCCCTAGATTTAAAAAATCCTTCTAAAACCAAACAACAGACCTGCTTACTGATTAATGGTCATCATAATGTTAAGTAACAACTTTGTCTATTTATTTTCAACATCAATATGCAAATAATATTTAGTTTCATTTTCTGTTTGTTTTCTGTATCATTTTTGTTTGGGGGTCATGCTTGGATGTTCTTAGTTTTTGTGACTCTGTTTCAGAGATCACTCCAGATCATCTTGGAGGACCACCTATGGTACCAGCGATTGGAACCAGGTTGGAAACATACAAAAAGGCAAACTCCTTAAAGGTTTTACGTTACTTAAACAAATACCTTAAAGATTTTACTTTGCTTAAAGTATAGTTAAATATTTTACATTACCAATAAAAATATTGCTCCAGCCCTATGCATTTATTGAAAATTCTAATTTTATTTGCTATTCTAATACTATAGTATGCCAAACTTTTTAATGAAGTTTGGTATTCTTTTAGATAAAAATAAATAGTCTTCAATAATTTTTTGACAAATTTTCTCATTCTAATGACACAGACTCAAAGTGGTTCTGTATGGTAAAGTAAAACATTTAACATTACATCCCACCTTCAATTTATTATCATCATTTTCAAATATGTAAAAGAAGAAAATTGCCTAAAAACTTTTATTTCAAAATTATCTCTAAAATGTGTTAACCACATGAGATTTTTAATTTGATTTATTTTAATATTGTCTAGGCTTATACCATTTGAGATTTCCTAAGGTTTTCTCTGTATAACTTGTAGGCATACACAGTTCTAACCTGTTAGTGTGTTTCTCATTTATTCTATAAGCGATCATATTGATATACATATTAATTTTTTCCATGAGTTAATACTAATTTTTATTCAAACTATATTTAGTACATATTTTTTAAAAATATATATCTAAATAACTATATGGAATTCTTAAAAATAGAAGTTTCTTACATAGAGAAATGATTTTTTATTAAAAAACTCTCATTAAATGTTTATATAAGATGAATGTTGATTGATAAACATGTTCTGAGAAACAGAGTTGGTTATATAAGAATCCCAGAGTACTGTCTCAATTTATTTTTTTTATCAATAATACAGATTTTTGTTTGTTCATTGTCCAAAAATCATTATATGGGCTATGTTTTCAATTGTACAATATAAAAGGTAATTTCAGTTCAGTGATTTCTGGATATATGAACAGAGAGTTGGAAAATACTTCCATGTGATATTTTATAATTATTTAGGTCTGAGGTTGTAAATTTTTCTTTATAAGAGTGTGAAAAGTAAGGGAGCAGGTGTGGAGTCTCTTTTTACTTTGGATTTGATTACTATTGAAGGTACTTAAGAACCAAAAATGGAATTTTATATCTATGTACGTTCTGTATATAATGAATCTAATTATTCTAAAAATAATTGAGCTGACATTTCTGTAGTAATACCATCAAACCTGATTGTCATAAGCTTTGAAAAGGGAAGGTTGAAGTTTAAATGGTTATTTCTTATTTATAGCATAATAATTTCTCAGAATCTGGAAATTACTTTTTTTAGGATTAGAATAGATGTTAATCAAATCCAAACATGATATGAGAAAATAATTGGAGTTTAGGGTGCAGGTTTAATTAAGGTATACTTAAGAATCTGCACAACACATTTATTTATGTAGAAAAACCACATAATAACCTTTAAGAAAGTTTTTATAGCAAATGTCTGACATTCAGAAAACCTTGTGGGTATTTCAGATTTATTCAATGACTATTAACAACTGAACAAAGGTATTTTATTTATTTTGTCCCAACAGTAGAGTATAATAAAATATGTGTGTTCTTAATGCTAATCATGAAAGTTAAACAGAACCAAAGAAAAGCTTGGAAATCGTGCTCTGCTTACCAACTTGATTATTAATAATGCTGCTCCTTATTTAAAAGGCAGGTTTATATGTCTCATCAAAATATGTATTAATGAAATTTAGGACCTGGATGTCATTTTTCAATAAATTTAATATTTCAAAAAGCACTATAAGTTCACTTGTACCACTTGACTTCCCGTTGATCATCGATTTGCTCGAGTGGGCACCAGCAACATCTCCATATATCCTGTCATATGCTTGTGTAGCCCAAGGACATCTGCTAGCTCCAGTAACATAAAGCGCCTCAAATCATTCCATCAGGTCATAGGAATGAGGTCTATAATTGTTACTGGTATTTGGCATATCAAATAAGACATGAGTAACTTGCTGTGCAGGTGGGACACTCTTGTAGTCACCTCTATAAGTCACTATAAGTTGATAACCAAATTTGAAAGAGATAGTAAGTGATTTGAAAGCATCTTTATGAGTCCAAAATATGCTGCTACATAGTGACTAAACAGATTTCAGTCAATTTTTTAATTCACTAATGGGGAACCTAATAATACAGATTCATCTCTTTGAGTAAAAAAGAGAAATTAATTTCAGTTACTTGGCATATAATATTATCTGTGCAATATATTTTTTGGGCTACACAAATGAAATACGCTTCTCAGGCAATTAAACGTCTAAACAAAAAGAAACTATTTTCGGTATATATAGCTGCTTCAATTATCTGATGTACTCTTGGGCCAGGAGGATATTATGGCAGGTAGAGTGCTTGCCTTGAACACAGGCAAACCTGGATTCTATCTCTAGTTCTCAATATGGTTCTCCAAGCCTGCCAGATACGATCCTTGAGCTCTTAACCCTGAGAACTGCAGGGTGTGGTAAACCAAAAAGAATCTGTTGAACTATTCATTGTCAGTGTTGCTCTTACTTTGAATATACTTACTCGAACTGCTCCAAATTTGGGTATTCTTCCTGATGAACATTTAATAATCTTTGTACCTTTTACTAGCTACTATTTCACAAAAACCTTAATGATTTTCATTCAATAGTAAAGATGAAGTCCCAAAGTTAGTGATACATTTCTCTTCCCTTCAATGATGGACAGCACATAATTATATTGCTTAATAGTTCATTGAACGTTTTATTAGCATGAGCACATGCCACCACTACATATATTATCATAATATGTCACCACTACATATATTATCATATATACATATATGTACATATAACATAAAATATATATAGGAAAATAAAATAAGTATCATTATGCTATATATAGCATTTATGTGCAAATTTATACCTACTTTTTATACAAATTTATATGCCATATATACCTATATACATTAACATAATCAATGTTCAAAATTTTATGGTGATGATGTTTTGTCTTTGTTAGCTGTCACTATATTTTATTTGCTCACTAGATCGTTAATGTATCCTCTTCTTTAAATTATAAAATGAATGAATTTTGGATAAGGTGTCACCATACAGATAGTAGAGCTTACACTAAACTGTTTTCTTTCTTTTTATTCTCAATGTATAGCAAAACTACCACAGATGCCATTCAAAGACTTGCTATGTGATGTCTTGCGTGAATTTATATTAAGCATTACATCTATAAATAAATTGACATATGTGACAAAAAACAAGACCTATGAAAACTGGCCCAACAGTATAAATTTTTTAAATACTTTATATATAGGTGGAATTTTTCAAAAACATACCTTAAACAAATGTTTAAACACAGCTACAAACAACAAAGTGGAGAAGAATCATTTCCCTGCTGATACTGGTAGACACAAAATGAGAACAGGCAAGGTGAGATCAGGGACATGGCCGTACACAGCAGAACTGCCAGCTTGAGAATCAGGAAGACAAGTCCAGGGCCTAAGTACTACTATTTGGTAGCCTGCATGACCTGGGCCCAACCAGACTTGGACGGCAGTAGAAAATATTCTCAGCCTTTCTTCCATTTTTAATGAATGACCCACATTCTTAGAACATAAGAGATAAATGATTTCCACCTGCCTAAAAAGGAATATAAAGGGAAGGCCATTTTCTCTGGAGTCCTATATTAGGAGACCCCTCCCACAATCTGATAGCTTCCTGCATTTCATTCACTGCCCTCAAATTAAGTCTTTTCTGAATTCAGCTGTTGGTTCTCTGGTCCCTTGCTTTCAGTCTTGACTGCTTGAGGAACAGACTGAACATCTATACCTATTATAACTGTCTTATAAAAGCATAAATCGCTAAAGATGTTTAATTCAGTAGATTCTGATAGAGTAAAAAAAATAAAAAGCGCCAGACTCTAAGAAAATTCAGACTAGAGACCAGCATGCTGAGTGGAGGACAAGAACAGTAACCAAACCTTCCGGTGAGCTTTGGCCTCAACCTGCCTGCAGGCTTGAGAATGTCTGATTAAGTTCTTTCACAAAACTCCTCCTGTGACTTTCTCATCTTATCCCTTTAGGTCACCACCTTGAACAAAGATCTCTTCTACTAAAAGCTCTTTTTCAATGCATATACTTCAAGGACAAATAGTGCTCTCTGTCTCTTGAGTGATTAGACTTAAATACTTTCTTTTTTTCCCATTTTATTTTATTTTATTTACTTTTTTTGATGTTTTTTTTTATTATACCACCGTGAAACATACAATTACAAAGGTGTTCATAATTGGTTCTTGGTAGTACAGTATTCCAGCACCCATCCCTCCACCAGTGCCCCATTTCCACCACCAATGTACCCCTCCCCCTCCCATCCCCCACCCGCCTTAATAGCAGGTACCCCAGTTTCCTCTCTTTCTCTCTCTATCTCTCTCTCTGTCTCTGCATCTCTCTCCTCTTATTTTACACATTGTGGCTGCAGAAATTTAGAGTTTATCACTTAAGTCTCTTTGTGTATATTCAGTGGTGAGTTTTAATCTGCCATTACCATTTCCCATATTTATTAAAACACTGGTATCTATATCCTATTAATGAATGCAGTCATTCTATATCTGTCCTTTTCCTTCTGACTAATTTCACTCAGCATGATAGACTCCATGTCCATCCATTTGCAGGTAAATTTCATAATTTCATCCTTTCTGACAGCCACATAGTATTCCATAGTGTAGATGAACCACAGTTTCTTTAGCCAGTCCTCTGTTCTCGGGCATTTAGGTTGTTTCCAGATTCTAGCTATAGTGAATAGTGCAGAGATGAATAAAGAAGTACAGATAGTGTTTCTGCTATGTGTTTTTCGGTCTCTAGGGTGTATTCCCAGGAGTGCTATTGCTGGATCAAATGGGAGCTCAATATCTAGCTTTCGGAGGAATGCCCATATTGTTTTCCAAAAGGGCTGGACCAGTCGGCACTCCCACCATCAGTGGATGAGAGTCCCTTTTTTCCCCACATCCACGCCAGCACCGGTTGTTCTTGCTGTTTTGGATGTGTGCCAGTCTCTGTGGGGTGAGATGGTACCTCATTGTTGTTTTGATTTGCATCTCCCCTGATGATTAAAGATGAAGAGCACTTTTCATATGCCTTTTGGCCATTCAATTTCTTCTTTTTTGGAAGCTTCTGTTCATTTCTTCTCCCCATTTTTTTGATGGGGTTGGCTGTTTTCTTCTTGTGGAGTGCTACCAGTGCCTGATATATCATGGATATTAACCCCTTGTCATGTGGGTATTGGGTGAATATCCTTTCCCACTCTGTGGATTGTCTTTGTATCTTGGTCACCGTTTCTTTTGAGGTGCAGAAGCTTTTCAATTTTATATAATCCCATTTGTTTATCATTGCTTCCATTTGCTTGGTCAGTGGTGTGTCGTCTTTAAAGATACTTTTCGTTTCGATGTCATAGAGCGTTTCTCCTATGTTTTCTTCGATGTACCTTATAGATTCATGTCTGATATCAAGATCTAGAATCCATTTTGATCTGACTTTTGTGCATGGCGTTAGAAGGAGGTCTAAGTTCATTTTTTACATGTAGCTGCCCAGTTTTCCCAGCACCATTTGTTGAAGAGGCTTTCTTTGCTCCACTTAATATTTTTTTGCTCCTTTATCGAAGATTAAGTGGTTGTATATTTGTGAGTGCGTTCAGGATACTCAGTTCTATTCCATAGGTCTACGGGTCTGTCTCTATACCAATACCACACTGTCTTGATTACAACTGCTCTGTAGTAGAGCTTGAGGTTGGGGAAAGTGATACCTCCCATCTTCTTTTTCCCAAGGATTGCTTTAGCTATTCGTGGGGGTTTATTATTCCATACAAATTTCAGGAGTGTTTGTTCAATTTCTTTGAATAACATCATGGGTATCTTTATAGGGACCGCATTGAATCTGTATAAAGCTCTAGGGAGTATTACCATTTTGATAATGTTAATCCTTCCAATCAATGAGCAGGGAATGTGTCTCCATTTCCTCAGGTCTTTTTTTATTTCCTGAAATAACGTTTTGTAGTTTTCTTTGTAGAGATCCTTTACATTCTTTTGTCAAACTGATTCCTAGGTATTTGATTTTCTGCGGTGCAATTGTGAATGGGATAGTTTCTTTAATGTCCCTTTCTTCTCTTTCGCTGTTTGCATATAGGAAGGCCATTGACTTTTGGGTATTGGATACTTTCAACTCGAAACAAATTAAAACTTGGATATGAAAATACTGAAGTTGATTAGTCCAAATTTCTGTTGTGAATTACGCTGAGAAATCTACAGCTATCTACAGATTTTATTTCTCCGGCATCCATGTCATTCCATAGAAGACTATTAAGGCTGTTTGTCTAATTACAGTTACTAGAGGCTCAGGTAAGCTACATGAGTCTTTAGACATAAGGGACTCCATCATAGACAAGGAGCCTTCTTAGGCTTCCACTGTGACCCAGAGGACATGAACCGAAGGAGCAGGAAATAGAGCTACAAAACTTAAGCAGCTTAATCAGCCATAAACATTGAATGTGGGTGGGGAGCCATGGGGCTAGATATTGCTCTCTGCTAATTAATAAGGCTTATATTGTTGAAACCACTAGAATGTTTTCATAACACAAGAATGTGTGTAACCCTTGAGCTAAGGAAAACAAGTTATTTTGCACTCATATCAGTTGTCTCACTTGTCTTCCAGATGTTCATCCATTTGCTCGAATGGGCACCAGTAATATCTCCATACCTCCTGTCAAGTGCTAGTGTAGCCCAAGGGCATCTGCTCATTCCAGGAACATGAAGAGCCTCAAACCATTCCTTTAGGTCATGGGAATGAGGTCTATAATTGATACTGTTTTTTTTTTCAATCTGGCCCAGGTATGCTGAACCAGAGACTCTCAGACATGGGGCAGAGCTGCTACATGCTCTCCCTCTGCCCAGCCGCTCATGGGGCACCCAGGAGGCATGGCGGGTTCTAGCCCTGGCCTGCCACCCCAGCAGAGCCTCACAACAAGCCAGACGATGCCCCCTATCCATGGGGACCTCCATTTTCCACATCCGGCCTTCCCTCTCGTCACAACTCCACCCAGCTGACCAGACTATCACAGCCTGGCCTGCATGGCCGCTAGTGGCAGTGTGGTTCATCAATAAATGCTTTATTTTGAGGTGACTACAAGAGTATGCCATCCACACAGCAAGCCTGGTAAGCTACTCGTGTAGTATTTGATATGCCAAATACCAGTAACATTTATATTAGGTCATTCCCATGACCTAATATAATGGTTTGAGGCTCTTTATGTTCCTGGAGCAAGCAGATGCCTTTGGGTTCTACTAGAATGAGACAGGGCATATGGAGATATTACTGGTGCCTGCAAATAGATGATGAACAGGAAGATAGTGATAGTGATAGTGAATTGTTACTGGTTTTTGGCATATCAAATACAGTATGGGTAGCTTGCCAGGCTCTGCCTTGCAAGTGGTATTCTCTCAGGAGAAGGCTCTCATCTCGTGTATTTACTGAATTGCAACTGGCTCTTCTTCTGGGTGAAGCTCTGACGAGCTGTGGAATCTGGATGTTGAAATAGCAGCCCTCATGGTGTGGGGTTCCTCTGACTTCTTGTGAGGCTCTATTGGGATAGTAGGTCAGGGCTAGAACCTGCCTTTCCTCCCAGGCACCTCACAATCAGCTGAGCACAGGGAGAGCCCGTAGCAGCTCTGCCCTGTGTATCTGAGTCATGGGGAATGTGTATAACCCTTGAGCTAAAGAAAACAAATTATTTTGCACATGCTATAAAACCCCTGCCTTAGTATGCTTGGGGTCCTTGAACCTGCTGCATCTGGAGGATTCTTGGACCCCAGCTAGCTGTAAATAAACCTCTCTATGACACTTGCATTATTGTTTGCATTCTCTGTTCTCCGGAAGGAGTTTCAGATTCTAACACAGTCACAAAGTATTTTCTTCTCTTTATTCTTAGCAAAATATTGTATGTTCAGCTTCTTGTTCTCAAGCACTGAAAATCGAAAGCAAGGGACAAGAGATCAAATGGCCAAATTCAGTGAAGACCTTGTTTAGGAAAGAGGAGAAGGAAAAGTAAGGAAACTCCCAGATTATAGGATGGGTCTCCTAAAGCAGAACTCCAGAGTAAGGCAAAAAACTAACCTTTTATACCATTTTAGTAGTGTAGGTGGGTGAGCATTTCTTAATTATGTCCTAAGAACGTGGGTCATTAAAAACTGGGGGAGCCTGTGCTAAGAGAATAGGAGTTCAAGTCTAAGAGAGCCTGGGTCTTCACGTGACCAGACACCACTCAGCCCAATTCATCCATGCTCCTTCTTTCAGTTAGGTCCATATGACTAATCCGGCCCTATCTTCCTTTTGTTTCTATCTCCATATTTTTCCTGACATTTCTATTTTAATATACATGCTTTTAATGTGGAGTTAATTACAAAACATCAATTACTCCTTATCCAGTCACATTTGATGCCTCCTATCTGTGCGGGACCGACTGATCTCAAAGCTGAGCATGTGCTTTCCACACAGGGGATCCAAATACAGTCCCTGGACTGCTTGGTCTCCTGAGCACTTTTGGGAGTTACCCAGATATATTGCCCACGCCTCCAGAATCACCGCAGATGACTCAAATCTACCTAGGTTTCATAAGCCAACGATGTAAAATAATGGCACACTGCATTTCCTTCTACTTTTCACAGTGATGCTATCCCACTCTCCCATTGCATTTCTGCAAACACAATTGGTGGCAAATGAGTCTGTATTACTCATGGAAGTTCTCCATGAATAGTGTTTGCTTGAAAATGGTCTGGGTGGTATTTATTTCAAAACTCTCAATTGTAGCATTCTAGCACATTCTAACCTTGTAAATACATGTTTCAGTAGACCATTTATTTTCTATTAAAATCAAGCATCCTAGAAATGATGCAACAAATATAATAAAATCAAATAAGTCAATTGGACATGTTATAAGATTAGTGCTGGCTGACCGAGATTCTTTATGATGATTTTCAGATTTGTAAAACCTGGCAGAAAACTCATTGAAATATTAATTAATTATTCATCCCATTACCTCAACATTAATTTGTTCAGAACAAAACTTCACTTCAGCACTTATTTCTGTCATTTTGATTAGAATGTATGAAAAATATTAAAGTGGCATCCAAATATAAATTTATACTAATAAAAATTTAACATTTGTATTTATTAGAATAAAACAAAGCTTTTTATATTTATATTCACAAAGATACTCTCTACTGAGTTCCAAAGTGTT
Source organism: Cryptotis parvus (assembly GCA_021461705.1). Lineage (NCBI taxonomy): Eukaryota > Metazoa > Chordata > Mammalia > Eulipotyphla > Soricidae > Cryptotis > Cryptotis parvus. The sequence continues at coordinate 30,029 of JAJIBD010022296.1, read as the reverse complement.
ATTTTTTTTTATTCTGAGAATTATCATATGTTTTTTTCCACCTTTCATATTTAATATTCACATCTGTTTTATTAGATTTGGGATCCTGAGACTTAGCAACTGAACAGAAACATCTCTTGGGGAGTTGAACAACAAACCAGATCTTCATGAGAGAGAAACTGCCATAGAATAAAAAGTATAGGGACAAGCCTAAGGGTAGAGCATTTTAAGCCTACTTGTTGTGAAGAAATTCAGCTTAAGGACTAGTGTGCCATTTCAGTTTTGGAAGAATATGAATTACAAAGGAAACCTTTGTTGATGGGATTTTATTTAGGTCCTCTATAGTTTTTGGTAAATAAAATGTGAGAATGGAGCCAGAGTCATCTTATGAACGCATTGCTACAGATTCTGTCATTGGGGTCATTCAATTCTGTATATACGTCACTTTCAGTTTCTAAATTTTGAGAGATCCTTGCAAATTCATGATCTTTTAGATGTAAAGGAGCTCTCTTTATCTCCCTCCAACTACATGAATCAATAAAAGTTTTTGATTTCAGAGTTTACTGTATGATTAGTTTTCAAGACCTCCTTTAAAGTTTTTTATCCCTTAATTTCTAAATATTATTTCTTATTGCATTGGCATTATTTGTAAGACCAAAGTAGCATCTTTAATGTTAATCAAATCAAAGAATGTAACTTTTGATTCACTCAGTAGCAAGCATCTTTTTTCTTTATCTGAAGTTAAGCCTTATGAATTTAAGATAGACAAATTTTCTTAATTTAAATTACTTGTCTGAAAAATAGACCAAATAAGGTGATTAAGCAATTTTGGGAGTGCAGTTTTTGTGACTAATTTACATAATTAATAAAGATCTTTGAGAAAAACCATCACATTATGGGGAAAAGAAATTTAAAAATGACACCCATAATGTCATTTTGTACTCACAGGAGGTGACTACAACAGTATGCCACCTGCACGGCAAGCCTGGCAAGCTGCTCGTGTAGTAATGAAATTCAATTACCAGTAAAATTTATATTTGGTCATTCCCGTGACCTAATATAATTGTTTGAGGCTCTTTATGTTCCTGGAGCAGGTGCATGCCTTTGGGTTCTACTAGCATGAGACAGGGCATATGGAGATATTACTGGTGCCCGCTCTAGCAAATAGATGATTAATGGGAAGATAGTGAAGATAGTGATAGTGACCCATGATGTGATTCTATTTTTTCCCCAAATTTTATTACACCGATTTTAGACACACAATTGCAAGATGCTCATGTAGAGTTTTGGTTCTACAATGTTCCCACACCCATCCCTCCACCCGAACCCATCTCCCATCACTGATGTCCCCACCTCCCTCCCCCTCCCACACTTCAACTACTTGGCGGGTTCTGTATGTCTTTTCTCTCCTCTCTATCTCTCCCTCCCACCAAACTTTCCTGAACATCATAGAATGCAGTGCATTAAAACACATAACTGTTTCTACTACTTTGATGGACCGTGCGGCCATAGCGCGCAGGACCTGGGCTCAATCTGGTTTTGTTCTGTTAATCTGGTTGTGAGGTAGTATCCCAGAGTTTGGACAGTAAAGGTGGTGGCTAGTGTGGTGGGCAAGTTTCATCCGGCTGCTTCCAGGACCCCCAGAGGTGATGGGCCCACTCCCAAAACCCATCTGTCCTCCTGGGATCCCCATAGTCAGCTGAGCCTGGGAAAGCGGAGTTCCAGGTTCCCTAGCCACGTTTGAGACTGCATGCTATCCATAACGTGATTCTTACTTATTCAAAATAGCATCGATTTTCTTAAGTATTCATTGACAAATTTGAATATGTTGAAATCAAAGTTTAGGTAAAAAGTAATGAGAATTATATAATGGATTAAAATTTCATGTTCTCATCCAGGTATTTCCTTAAAGAGTATTTTTCTAGAACCATTTTTATATAATTCATTATTTTCTAGAAGAGTTGGTATTGTTTTGTTGAAATAAGAATCTCTTTTTAATGATACATTCTTTGAGTTTTCAGTAAACAACTTATTGACAATTTGTCAATTTATGTAAATATTAGAAACTAATAAATAATAAAAGCTTCATTTTCAATTTTATGCTGCTGATTTTAGACTTATTTTTGAATAGGAACTTCAACAAACAAAAATCAAGTAGTGAAAAATAATAACTTTTCTCATTTATAATCAGAAAAATGTGATCAACATTTTAGGTTATGTTTACTATGGATTTCTACACTAATTCATTTAAATGTTGAATTTTTGTTCTAAAATATATAAGTATTTTATTACTAATTAACATTGTGTATTTTGAAAGTCTTACTTACATTTATTAAAGTGTCTGTATTTTTTATTTTATTATTTTTTCTCTCCCATACATAATATTCTTTACAATAATAATGTACAACATACATTTACCGTAGAGCACATAATAAATTGGCATTTTAGGCTTCTTATATTAAAGTACCTTTCAAGATATACAATTCAAAACATTCACACCAGAGTTTATATAACCACTAAGCTTATTAAGAGGTATATCTGACCCTTATACTTTTTATTAGTTCTGAATGCTTTTATTTTTTTTAATTTTTTTATTGTATCACCATGCAAAATACAATTAAAAATATGTTCATAATTGGGTTTCAGTCACACATTTTTCCAGCACCTGTCCCTCCACCAGTGTCCCATTCCCACCAACAATATCTCCAAGTTCCCTCTCCCATCCTCGAGTCTGCCTCTATAGAAGGCACTATTTCTCTTTCCTCTCTCTCTTTCTCTCTCTCGCTCTCTCTTTCTCTCTTTCTTACACACTGCGGTTTGTACTACAGACATTTAGAGATTATCGTGTAATTTCCTTTGTGTACATTTAATGTTCAGTTCTGGTGTGGTGCTAACATTTTCCATAATTAGTAGAGCACTAGTATATATTTATGAATGCAATTATTCTATATCTGTCTTTTACTTCATGACTAATTTCACTCAGCATGATACTCTCATATTTGTTCATTTGCATGTAAATTCCGTGACTTTGTCTTTTCTGACAGCTGCATAGTACTCCATTGTGTATATGTACCACAGTTTCTTTAGCTATTCTTCTGTTCTTGGGCATTCAGGTTGTTTCCTGATTCTGGCTATTGTGAATAGTGCTGTGATGAACATCACAATGCAGATAGTGTTTCCTCTGTGTGTTTTTGGATCTCAAGGGCATATTCCCAGGAGTAGTATTCCTGGGTCAAATGGGAGCTCAATATAGAACTTATAATGATATATATCATAAACATATTATGTAAATATTAAACGTTATATATTATTGATTACAATACATACAAGAGCCTTGGAGAATAGAAGTCTCTGTGTTTCAAATTGATAAGAATGAATGATGAGTATACATACACACACACACACACACACACACACACACACACATATATATATATATATATATATATATTGCCTTGCATGTGGCTGACCCACGTGGCCGACGCAGGTTTGATCCCTGGCATCCCATATGGTCCCCTGAGCACCACCAGGAGTAATTCCTGAGTGAAGAGCCAGAAGTAACCCATTTTCATCACTGGGCGTGACCCAAAAAGCAAAAAAAAAAAATTCCAACACCAGTCCCACCACCAAAGTGTGCTTACCACCACCAATCCTCCCCCATGCTTGCTCCTTTAGCAGGCACTAATGATATTGCTATTACAGCACCATATGGGGGACCATATATAACTTGGAATGGTATTGCGAAAGTCATGACCTTTATACTGAGTTGCTACCTGCAGATTGGACTGTCTGTATTATTGCTTTCACTTAACGAATTTATTAAATATAGTACACGGCAAGCCTGGCAAGCTACCCGTGTCGTACTTTTGATATGCCAAATACCAGTAACAATTATATTAGGTCATTCCCATATCCTGATGGAATGGTTTGAGGCTCTTTATGTTCCTGAGCAAGCAGGTGCCCTTGGGTTCTACTAGCATGAGACAGGACATATGGAGATGTTACTGGTGCCTGCTCAAGCAAATCGATGATGAACGGGAAGATAGCAATGTGATATATATGTGTATATATATATGTATATATATATGGATTTTTTCTAAAGAACATAGTAATGTTTAAATGAGACATGTTATTTACGGGAGAAACGTCTACTGCTTTATGTTGGACTCTGAGCAGCTAGACTTAGGGCCTGGCACTTTCCCACCATAAGGCCCTAAGGGCAGGACCCAGAAGTGGGCCCTGTTCTCAGGGCAATAAAAGCCCCAATGTTCACATTCACATGAAAAACATCTGTGTTTACAGGAATATGCACATCTAAGCATCTAAGATGAGACAAGATGTGCCTGGTTGAGGCTCTTTATGTTCCTGGAGCAAGCAGGTGCCCTTGGGCTCTACTAGCATGAGACAGGACATATGGAGATGTTACTGGTGCCCACTCTAGCAAATCGATGATGAACGGGAAGATAGTGATAGTGATAATGATTCTTTCCAGTGGAAAGCAATAGAAGGCTTTTTTGTATATTTGTTTTCTTTTTTGCTGTTAATCTGTTCATAGTTCATTGTTCAGCCACAATCTTTGAACCTGTCTGGTCCCACACTATGCAAATCTCATGAAATGTATAATGTGTGGGGTCTAAATTGGATCTGAAAATGTTACCTTGAATGAGAACTGTGCACTTCCATACACTCTTGTTTTTGATTGAAGATTCTATTTTTATTTGTCTACCTCTTTTTCTTTATTATAATTATTTCTTGCAGTTCTGTAAAATTGAGGCAGACCAATTTGTTGACCTGAAAGCTGGATATCTTTCACAATATTTATTTGTCTTCCTATTTATTTACTTATATACATATATTTGGTACATACATATATACATGTGTATCTATTCATATATATGAATATGCATGCATATATATGTATATATATACATATACATGCATGTGAATGTTTGAGTTTTGGGTCACACACAGTGGTGCCCAGGACTAGTATATATTCTTTAATCTATTCTTTATTTATATGTTATCTGTTCCTCTCAGTGAGTTTTTAATTGACTTAGTATGACTCTCAGCTTCTGAGAAAGTTGCATATTTCCTTGTAATAGATTTTGATTTTCAGCCAACATTTTTATTTTTTTGTGTTTTTTTTTAGATTCTTTTTCTTTCTCACATTGTTCACTAAGGAAGAACAAGGAATGATATTCGGCACCATGGACCGAAACTAGGTCATATGCATACAAGACTGTGTTTTACCCTCAGTCCTGTCTCTTTAGTTATCTTTTAGTTTCTTAACAATTACAGAGTGGTCAGAGTAACCCCAGAATTATTCAGAGACAATAATGTATAAAACATGTGATTTGCATTTGAGTCACATCTCCAGTGCTATTTATTTACTTGTTTATTTACTTATTTATTTATTCTGTGATGTGTCACTCGATTATTTGTATCCTGTAGGGCTCAGTGCATTTGGTAAGTTGCTTATTTCAGTTTTCATTTGCCTTTTGTTCCCATATACCTGACTTGTTTTGATGGAAGACCTGTCATATGATATTACATTTTGTAAGAAAAGTGAAAGCTATTATGGCAGTTCCATTCAGAGAGAAGTGATCTTTGCTTCAGCAATATTAGGCTGTAAAGACAGTCTCAAATCTACCTTATTTTAAAAATAGTATTGTCCATTTATTGTTCATCTATAATATTATCTGATGGCCCATTCCAAATTTTATGCATTTTTCCAGCTTGTGTTGTAAGGGTTGGCCACCCAATGGGGTGACTGTCTGGGAGCCTCGGAATGCCACACCTATCAAGGAAAACTCTGAGAGACCAAGTCCTATGCAAAAGCAAGGGTTTTATTAATAAGCGAGTATACTCAGGCTCATAGCGTGACCCCAAGTGGTCAGTGGCTAAGAGCCCCGAGCGAGGATCTTTTAAGAGATAATTTCCCCCCGCTACAGAAAAAAAACCACACATAACCATCCAATAAATTTAAAATATTACATCAAGTTCTGCGCGCAGGCAGCCAATCACTTTGTATCAGGCAACCATCACCTACCAATCAGATCATACTTAATACTTCTTTCTATATTTGGCACGGCATGGGCCCAGTCTCCCAGTTTTTCGCATAACACACCAAATATAGAGAGGAACATCACACGCAACTTCTTGGTAATGTTTGTCTTATAGCCCTTCCTGGAATTATTTGCTTAAGGTCCTTCCTGTTGTGCTCTTGTTGAGCCATCATTTTATCAGTTACTCCTGATTCCTGTTTTTGTATTCTGTGGGCGAGGGGCCATTCTTTCAGTGTGTGTTAAGTTTGATCTTGCCCCTATAGATTCATGAGTTTGTGAAAAGATTGGCTCAGGTTCTGAATTTCTCCTCTACGGCTGGCAAATCATTGCACTTTTCTAAAAGAGATGTTAAATATCCACTTTACCCATGTCTTCTCTTGGTATCTGAGGTTATAATTTACCACTATTTATTCTTTTCTGGTGAATTTCACTTGCTATGTTAGTGGCTGTTTTCAGTGAAGTAATACTGCACTATCCAATACAATATTACTAAGAGGAGAAATTCTTCAACCCCAAATTAAATTTTAGTTTTCAATTTTTATTTTAATATTTGAGCCTTTAAAGTAGATTGGGAAATATTTTCAAGTAAGTCCCTCACTCTGTGTTACTTAGACATATATAGATTCTACTTCTTTTTAAAGATATATATAAATATATCTACAATATATCACTTACATTGTTATTTTCTATCAGGAAATGCTACTCTGCATTAAGTATTAAATAATATTTTATTGAACATTTAGGGTATTTATTTGAGAGAAAAGGTTGAGATAAAAAGAGAAAAATGCTAGAAACTTCTTAGGACATAATTTTCCCAAACCATAACACCATGGTTATCATGTTATTTCATCAGAAGGCCAAGTACTGGAAAGGGAAGCTCTAATAGATTTCTGGGATCAAAAACAAACAAAAAAAAATCAACTGACCTGGCTCAGATACCCAGAACATTGCAACAGCCAATTGTTTAGATGTAAGCCATATATGAAAATACAAAAGGATGTAAGTGGAATATGACCTAAAACGAACAGATATGTTTGAACTGAAATTCTGAATCTACCTAATTATGTTATTAACAAATTCAAGACGTGAAATTTTAAAAGAATATTAAGAATTGTCATAATGACCTCATTTAACATTGATTCTCTGTTCTCAGGATTAGACAGTTTTATAAGTGGAGTGCATGTCCCTGGAACTCTCTTCAGTTACGAAAATAGTTCATCAAAAGCAATTACATATCCTTGTCTGAATTATAGGAATTTAGAGGCTTTTAATGTATGAGAATGGTTATTGCTATTATAAGCCAACTTGAATCATTTTGGTCTGAACGAAATCAAGGAAGTTTTTGAGAATAATAGTGCATTAACTCACAATTACAACCCGGTTCTACAGAATGATTTTCAGAAGCAAGTGAATTCATTCCATATCAAATTATGTGCTATTGTTAACACTGCAGTTCTTTTCCCTGTAGCCTCATAAACCTAAATTATTACATAACCTAAAGTTATTAACTTGACTTAATAGGTAAAGCAAAAAACTCAGGCTTTATTTATTTATGTGCTTATTTATTTATTTATGTATGTATGTATTTATTTATTTATTTAATTCTGTAGGATTTAGTCTTTTCTTAGTTTTGGTATTGTTTGTTCTTTTTGATATGTACCTATCTTGTGCATTGACTGTTTCTCGTGAAGTTTTCTTGTTTCCAAGATATATACAACTATTGTAAAACTTAGCAAGAAACAATTGGCCCCATCAAAAAATAGGTATAAGAAATGAACAGAAACTTCTTTGAAAAAATACATACAGATAGAATTTTGGTTTATATAAAAAATGATCTATATATACCGTTTACCACCAGGGGAATGCAAATAAATAAAATGCTACCTCACACTAGTGAGACCTGCTCAGAAGAAATGAACAGAGCAAACATTATTGGAGTAGATACAGGAGAAAAGACTTTCTTATTCGCTGCTGGTGGGAGTTTTTAGTAGTTCAACAGGTTTTTTTTTTTTTAAACAATGTGGATTCTTCTCAATAAACTTATAAGTGAGCTTCCGTATGACACAGCAATTTCACTTCTTTGCATCCATCCTAGGGCCCAAATCCACTATTCAGAAAATACATTGTGGGCCGGAGTGATAGTCCAGCAGGAAGGGTGTTTGCCTTGCACTAGGCTGACCCAGTTTTGATCCTTGATATCCCATTTGGTCCCCTGTACCACCATGAAGAATTCCTGAGTCCAGAGTCAGGAGTAACCCCTGAGCATCGCTGGGTGTGACCCAAAAAGGAAAAAAAAGTGTACTCCTATGTCCGTTGCAACACTAATCGTAATAGCCAAGAATCTAGAATATCTTGGAATTTAATGCTTTGTTAATGATTGGAGGGCAAATATTCTCTCCCACTCTCTGGGTCTCCTTTTATTCTTGTTCTCCATATTTAAACCAGAGTATGGAAAATAACTCCTACAAAATCTGTGACACATTTCAGGCAAAGATAGAAACATTTGCAAATTCCTTATAATCATAGAATAAACTGCTCCAGAAATTCATTAAAACCAAACATTATATGTTATATTCACTAACACTAATATTCCACAGAAAACCAAGATGTTTGACTCAATTGTTTAAGTTATGATCCTAAAACATAACCAAGCCTGGAAAAAAATTAAGAAGATGTAGGTTTCTTATTGAAAAACTTACATAAAAATGTGAGTTTATTATCTCAAGAAATATTATCAGGGAGACATTTTTACTATTCCAGACTATTCTACAGAGGGTATAGAAAGTCATGATTGGAGCCACTGTGGAGACTTTTAAATTTTGAAGCGATATAATGTCATCATTTTCATGTGATCATAACCATTTTAAAAAATAGCACTGAGGACTGTAAAAGACCATAGCAGAATACAAAATCTTCAGTGTGAATGGTTGCCACATTATTATATTGTACTGAATAGTTTTTTGTGAACTGTTTTTTTTTAGTTTACATGATTTTGAGTCTGCTTAATTCTAAAATTGAAGTTGGGGTGTTTATATACTCCTTTGTCACAGATTACATGATTATACTAGACTCTAACATGCCCCCATGAGTAATTCTACTAGATAATATTCTCCTCTTTAACTCAAATTTTTTTGTCATAATTCTTTTTCTTTCACCAACTGACCAAGGAGGTATAAAATAATGTTTTCAAGCCAGTTCTACCATATTTAATAATAAAACAGTCAGAAATCAGCAATGATGCTACATATTCTGCTTAGCAGTAATTTTGAAGGCCAGGGCACTTGCCAGTGGATAAACTTTAGAGCGTGCAATCTGTACCTTGTTTGGAAGAAAAGGACATAAATATCTCCATAATTTAGATGTAGGATGGTAAGTTTTGCTGGGAGAGTCAAGGAAACAAAAGCTTCAACAACTGGGAGCAGTAAAGCATTCTTGCAGAACTGCATGGAATCATAGCCCACAATGTAAAAAGTGTATTACATGTGACTTGTAGATCAAAGGGCCTTATATGATACGATATTACAATAATGTGCTTATTATTACAACATTGATGAAGCTAAGCATGGTTTTCAAAGGCTTCACAAAGAGACTACTTTATACACAGAATCAGTGAGACCACCCAGGACCATGGCTATTTTCAACTATTGCTGCCACTGAATACTTAAAACTGATAATAATAATAAGATGCTTTATGCCCTGATATTGCAGCATATAAATACATTAGTTTAAAACAGGTCAATTTTATCTATACTTTTCTTCTAAAGAAAGGAATTTGCTGTCTTGCCTTCCTATATCATAGAAACTGTATTCCTTATACAGTTTATCTGCGTTGAAACACTTTTTTCAGCTTATTTTAACTAAGGCAGAATTCTATTATGCTATTGTATGCTTTTGTATTTTATTATTACAAATAAATATATGCAATATGTAAATATTACATTAATTTCACCACTAAAAGTCAAATTCTATATTTCACAACGCAATCAACCCCTTTAACCAAGTTTACAAATCTTCCCCATCCCTCTGATAATCACTAATTGATTTTCTTGCCTAAAAGTCAATTTTGTTCTGTTCTCTTCAACCATTTTTATTTGTTTAATTGTCTATATACCAGATAATGATGAAATTAGATAGCATTTCACAGTTCTCTATTTGCTTCTTTCATCAAGTTTAATTCTAGAATTTTTGTTTAAAGAGCAGGAATTCCTCTTTTTGAAATAGTGGCTTATTTAATTATTGGGTATTATGTCATCTCCTTATCCAAATATCAGTTAAATATTGATATATATTATCAGTTGCGTATTATATATATACATTTGCATGTGCATTTGTATATGTATATATTTGGGATTTTACTTCCTTTTCTCTAATAATAAGATTGATGCACATCTTTTTACACTTGCTTCCTACCTTTGTTCCTTTGTCAGAAAAGCTAATTTAGATAATATGCCCAGTTTTTATTTTTTATTTTGTTTTATTTTATTTTAGTTTTTTGCTTTTTTATTTTTTTAACCATTACAAAAATGTTCATGTTTGGGTTTCGGCCATACAGTGTTCCATCACCCATCCCTCCACCAGTGCCCATTTCCCAACACCAATGTCCCTATTCCTTCCCCCTCCTCTAGCCTGCCTCCGTGGCAGGTTCTCCATCTCTTTTCTCTTTTTCTTTCTCTCTCTCTTTCTCTCTCTTACATATTGTAAATTGGAAAATACCACAAACGTGTGGGAGCAGAGGTTAGGTAAGACAGAGAAGGGAACAGTGTGCCAAAACTGTCGAAAGTATATTACAATATGCCCAGTTTTTAATCCTGCTATTGGTTGTTGAGATTTATGATTATTTAGTTACTTTTTATATTACTTCTTTTCATACTCTGATGTAAAAATTCATCATGTCTCTTTTTTAGTCAATTGCTGTTTTGTTTCATGTATTTATTTTTTGTTTTGTTGTTCAGGGATTACTCCCTTGCTCTTCACTCTGTGATCACTTCTGGCAGTACTCAGGGGATCATTTGTAGTGCCAGGGATTGAAACAGCATTGGCTACATGCAAGAAAAGCACACAACCCTCTCTGTACTATGACTCTGGTCCCCCGTTGTATTTCATAAGTAATTTCACTGTCCAGCAGTTTTAGCTTGGTGTGATTCCTGAGTGTAGAGCTGAGTGTCAGCCTTGAGTGCAACTGGGTGTGACCTCTAAGGCAAAAGATTAAACAAAACAACTGAATTATCCTAGGTTATGTAGCATGGGAAAAATGTATTTTTGAGCGCAGGTGCATATCATACATCCAGTAAACAAAAACTCAAGAAAGGTGTCACAGTTAAAGAAACAATTTATGTAAAGTACAAAGGAAGCAGATGCACATTTAAGTTACTGGAGGAAAATATCAGTCAAATAATACAAATTCTTATTTTTTACTTCTAATTAGATATAGAAGTTGCCGGGGAGGTAGAAGAATTTTTATTTTAAAGTTATATGCAGACTGAATCAATGTTTCATGTATTGGAAATTATACGAACTACTCTGGGACCTTATTAAAGTTTTGAATATGAAAACAGCCACTAAAAATTCTGGTGTATTATAGTTGGGTCTTGTCCAAGTATATCTATGCTTTTATCTAAATCCTCAGTTAATTTCACAATCTGAAATGTTTGAGACAATTGTATACTAAAAATAATTTTGTATGAATAAGTACTAATTATCAACAGATGTTTGAAACTCAGATAATGATGATTTAAATAATACTTTTGCTTATAATAACATCACAATCATGCCTTTGAAAAGTTTTAAAATGAGATTTGAAAATGTCTTCCATTTTCAGAATGTTGTGTAATACTCAACAAATGAGAGAGCCATGCTATTACTTCTAAGTATCTTGGACTTGAGAGCGCATAAAGGGAGAGCTGATGGTCTACAGCTCCCTGAAACAGTCGTGCACTGCTTTCAAGTTCATTTGGCAGCGATTCAGTCAGAAACATCTGCAAGAATTTAGCACTGAGCCATGTATTCACTGATCTGTCTACCTGTTACTCTAATTACTACACTATAAAATTTTTATTTTTATTCTAGCTCCCTCTGAGGCTGTTGAAAGATCACAGAGTAAACACAGCGGGGAATAGTTTAGAAGAAGAAAGCAGTGGAAGAAAGTGATGCAGAAAAATAGAAAATGAGCTTGTGGCTCTGCGTCATCAGGTACGGAGTGATAGACCACATTCATGATCTCTGCTTCCATTCCGGCTCCAATGCTGTTTTCCCAAGATAATGGCTCCCAGGGCTAGGGAGGGTAGGAATGAAAGCACTGTAGCTGCAGGGTGGGGATGGGCTTGGGGGTAGAGCATTAGCTGTAGCTGCATTGCGGAGATGGGGCTTTCACTGAGAAATCATTTTTCCAAAGATGTACTAAGATTCCTTTTTTCTTTCTTTTGTTTTTCTTAATTGAAAAGGGATAATTATGGCCAAAATGTTTTCTGGGAACTTCTGTTCTAAAGTAATAGAAATAAAATAAAAAATCTGAGTGAAGTTGGCTATGCGACAGTAAAGTAAGATGGATCTATAGAACCAATAAAGATGGCTTTAAAGAGAAGGGGCGATGTCTTCTGATTGGGTCACAGTGGCACACTTTTCCCTCTTGATTTTTGTTGCTGTTGGTAAACTATGTTAGTTAAGCTATATTGCAAGGAAAAATGTTCTAAGATCACCTGAATTTGTAGTCAGTTTTTCCTATATCTATTGGAAACAGTTTATCTCACTGTTTGTTACCATTGATGTAATTTGTGCTATGAAGAATGTGGAGTGATAGTAAATATACATAAAATATATATCCTTTTTAAAGATCATACAAGACTTCTGGTGGGTGGGGTTTGGTCGTACTGACTGGTACTCAGGTTGATCCCTTGTTCTGTGTTTGTGTGGAAAATGCGGTGTCTTTATTATAAATAGACAGTTGACAGGTGTTGTCTCGTGGTTTTTATCTACTTTGCATGATGTTTTCTGTGGTCAGTTATTATTAGTTGCTGATACTTTTGTGCCACACAGAGACTTAGGTAAAAGGACCTTTCTAAAATATCTGAAAACATAATTTTAAGTAAACTTAAAAGTATATAAATCTTGAGCTATATTATTAGAAAATGTAAGAAGTTTAATGTTGTGGGGGAAATCTAAAAAGTCAACTAATGTGTTTAAAATTTATTATAGAAATTATATACTTGAGCAATGCTTTCTGTCTCAAAATTGAGCATCTTTTAATTTTGAACATACCCCAAAACGGCACAAGTATGTTGATCATAGAGTTTTGAAAGCACTTATGCCCTTCTCTAGTATAACTGTTAATTAACAGCTGTGTCTACTTATTTTACTTTATTTTCTGAAAGAAAGAAAAAAAGACCAAGTCCATGGCTAATATGTTCATTCCATTTCTAAATCTTTCAAGATAAATATTTATGTCTGAATTTTGCAACTTATGATTAAAATATTTATCCTAGGTATAATTTTCACTGTTAAAATATTATTAATCATGATGTTTGTATCAAATATGAAGAATAGTTTTATAACACCAAGATTTGAAGATAAAGAAAGCATATTCTTACAATTAACCTATCCTACTTTTAAACATATTTTAATGATAGTCTTCTATTGACTTCTATATAAAGAATGCTATTTATTTATTTATTTATTTGCTTTTTGGGTCACACCCAGCAATGCTCAGGGGGTACTCCTGACTCTGCACTCAGGAATCACTCCTGGCGGTGCTCGGGGGACCATATGGGATGCCGGGATTGAACCTAGGCTGGCACAGACCAGCTGCATGCTTTAATACACAGAATTGATTGTAGTGTCTGTGAGACAATAAAATAATTTATAACATGGTTTTCATGTTGGAGGTTCAGGTACAATCCCTGGCAACCCCAAAGTACCAAAGTGCTGCAAGAAGCAACCCTGAACACTGAGCATGGAGCAGCTAGTCATCACTGTAGTGTATTGTCCCGAAACAAATGATCTATTTATATATTTTACCTGTCTTTCTACCCCTCTCTCTCTCTATCTGTATGTATGTATGTATGTATGTATGTATGTATGTATGTATCTATCTATCTATCTATCTATCTATCTATCTATCTATCTATCTATCTCTCTCTCTCTATCTATCTATCTCTACTTATATTTATTATTTTTTTTTTTATTACATCATTATTTTCATTATTTTCCTATTATCTATCTATCTGTATAAATGCACTTAATGCTGGTCCCCAAATCACTACTTGGGCACTGAAATTTTAATATATTGTCCACCAAGGTTTATGCAGGTCAATAAAACATCATTAAGTCATATGTGAGTGGATATTGATATGTTTGTTTTCAAGTGATAAAAGCTTTCCTAAGCTTAGGATAGTAGCTAAGGGTAATTCAATAATTTCCAAACTTTAAGGAGCATTCTAAAGTCCAACTGCAGAGAAAGGAGGTGGAAATGTCTCTGAGGACCATGATTTGTGTTCACTCACTACAGTTTTCTCTTTAGAATAATTTGATAATTTTCCTAAATTTTATTTTTATTGTATCAGAATTTTCTTTGTACTACATCAAGAAAAATATCAAAAGCTTCTAATTTGATATCGAGTTTCTTATTCAGTAAAAATATATATTATTTTTTATATTGAAATACTTTCAAGTACTAATTTCAAGTGGGCACTTTTAATCCCCTCAATTATACTAATAAAAAGTTTCTGTATGAAATTTATGAAGGAAACAGGAAGCATGTAGAACTGTGTTAGTGTCTAACATCAGCGGTCTTAAATATATGAGATGGCAAACAATATATTTTAACCAATTTCTATATTATTCAAACTTACATATATATATGGGTGGTGAATGATTTCATAAAGCATGGTCATAATCAATTTTACTTAATATTTGATTCATTAAAGCATTTAAAAATCATTAGAATTAAAATATTTTGGTCAATCTAATTAAATAAAATAGAGATAAAAAATTAAACCCAATAGAATTTTTCTTGAAATTTAATTTTCTGTATCACTGCTTTCATTGCTCTATTATGTTTATCTAACTTCAACATTTAGATTCAAAAACTGAGTATTACTTTTTCAGAGCAAAGTTAATATTCTAAGTAAAAATCTCAGATTGGTAAAAGTGTCTAAAGTATTCAACACTTAATTTAGCACACTGGTGGTTTTCTCATTCAAAGTTATAAAGTAACTGCTTTCTGTTTAGCTCAGAAAATCACATCTCCTATGGTTCATATTTCTATTTCTTCTAAGAACAGGTGGAAGAAATCTGTATGCCAAGAACCCTCCCATGTATGCACAGTTTGAAAGCTTGAACTCAGAGGAGATCGCTTCACTTGTAAACAGTTCTACTTTTCATATAATTGACATAAAGCTGGCAATAAAACACAAAGGTGTGTCATATTTTTCAGTCAGACTTACTAGAAAGGGGTTTAAAATCTACTATCAAAAAAGGTTTAATCTGTAACTTGGATATCTAAATATAAAAGAGTACAGTGCTAATGGATAAGCATTTATTTTCTCGATCGATCACTAAGTACATGAGCTTTTAATTATAGCCCAAATTTAATGATATGAATTATTTCTTTTAAGCATGTATAATCATTTTTAGTTATAAATGCATGTCAAAATAGTTATTATGATAAAAGTGTAAATGTATTTATCACTTGAAGGAATTAGCTTAAAACCAATTTTAAGTGCCCCATATAACAATATAGATGTAAGAACTTTTATAGGCAATATGATCAGAAACATTTTTATATAATTTTCTCAGACTTGGCCAGGGCTCATTATGGAAGATAGAGTTGTTATTTCTGGTCACAAGAATATGGCAACCCAGGACAGGAGCAATAGTCCAGTGGGTAGGGTGTTTGCCTTGTATGTGGCGACCGGGGTTCGATTCCTGCTATCCCATATAGTCCCCTGAGAACCGCCAGAGTAAATCCTGAATGCAGAGCCAAAAATAACCCCTGAGCATTGCTGAGTGTGACCCAAAAAGAAATAAAAAGAATATTGCAACTGGGCCTATGATTAGTAGAATAAAGGTAGTCAAATAGCTTTAAATCTATTTGACAAGGAAAATTGTGACACATTGACTCCAAAATTAATAAAAAGGAGTTATACATTTTGATGAAGTAAATATTCTCCCTGCTCTGGGGAACAAGTTCATCATTTAAAAATAATGTTGGGCTAGAGCAATAGTACAGCAGGTAGGGCATTTGCCTTGCACGCTAACCGACCTGGGTTCGTTCTCCCGGCATCCCATAGGGTCCCCTGAGCACCGCTAGGAGTAATTCCTGAGTGTAGAGACAGGAGTAACCCCTGAGCATCGCCAGGTGTGACCCAAAAAAGCAAAAAAAAAATAATAATGTCATGAAAACCTTCTAATCAATAATATTTAAAACTTATATGAACTTATCAATAGATTTATAAAAATAACAAGTCTAAAAACAATTTATGATAAACTTTTTCTAAAAATAGAATAGAAAGGTAAAACTTCCTTCTCAAAGAAGAATTTGATAACTTCAATTTTTTTTTCTCACAGAAACACAGGCCCGCAAAACAAGTGTATTTCCATGACAAGAAAAACACAAAATGTAGGGCCAGAGCGATAGCCCAGCAGGTAGGGTGTTTGCCTTGCGCGCAGCCGGCGTCATGCCGGCCTGGGTTCGATCCTCCGCATCCCATATGGTCCCACTGAGCATTGCCAAAAGTAATTCCTGAGTGCAGAGCCAAGAGAGACCCCCTGAGCATTGCCGGGTGTGACCCAAAAAAGCAAAAAAAAAAAAAAAAAAACACAAAATGAAAGCTAATGGAAATTTCCAGAATTAACAATTAAGGTTACCAAAGCTTCAAGGTATGAGCATTCCAAAAGAGGATCATGACATTACTGACTGACAAAAAAAATAATGTCCTGGTATTAAAGAAGGTTCAGTCGAATAAGATTGTAGTATAAAAGAGACTCTTTCTCTCTTTGAGAACCTATATAAAATTTGAGAAACCCAGTGGAGAAACTTAGAAGCCATTTTATATAGTGATAAGACTTTTCCAGTTATCAATGAATGTTGAATATTTTCAAAACCTTGTTATGCATCTATTGATATGATAATATGAATTTTAAATTATATTTTGTTGATAGAGTGAATGCCTAGGCATGCCTGATCCAGAAACTCAGACACATGGGGCAGAGCTGCTACCAGCTCTCCCTGTGCTCAGCTGATTATGAGGCGCCTGGGCGGATTCTAGCCCTGGCTCACCATCCCATTAGAGCCTCGTAAGAAGCTAGAGGAACCCCACACACCATGAGGGCAGTCATTCTCAACATTTGGACTCCACAGCTCATCAGAGCTCCACCCAAGGGAAAAGCCAATCTCTCCCCATTTTTTGCGCCACTTTTGCAGTGCAGTTCATTAGTACATACACAAGATGAGAGCCTACTACAGAGAGTATACCAGTCACAAGGCAGAGCCTAGCAAGTTTCCCATGTCATATTTGATATGCCGTAAACCAGTAATAATGACAGACCTCATTCCCATGATCTTGAAGGAATAGTTTGAGGTTCTTCCTGTTCCTGGAGCTAGCAGATGACCTGGGCGTATGGAGATGTTACTGGTGCCCGCTCAAGCAAATCGATGAACAACGGGAAGACAAGTGATAGAGTGTATTGCTTGCATTTTTTGTCTAATGGTTCATTACACGTTTCAACCATAGAATGATAGTATTCATCCCAGGGTTGAATCCATCCATTCAACCCTGGGATGAATTCTACCTGATGAATATATTTGGCTTTTTAGATATAATGTTCTATAAGTTTTTTCTAGAATTTTGCTAAGGTTCCATGAATCTAGGATATGTTTGTATCACAGGGGATATCAGCTTGACATTTTATTTTTGAATTTTTTATTTTTTATTTTTTTCACTGCTTTTGGTATAGAATAAATGTTTGCTTTATAGATGTTCTTAGGAACAATTCCCATTTCTCTGATATTTGGGAACTGATTAAGGAAATATTGGTAATGAGCTTCCTTGAAATATTTGTGGAACTAGTGATTCCATCTGGACCTGTGCTGTTATTTCAGGGACAATGATGGATTAATGTTTTAACTTTCTTATTCATTATTGGTCTGATCATGTTTCCTGTATCACTGTCTTCCCATTCATCATCGATTTGCTCGAGCGGGCACCAGTAACATCTCCATATGTCCTGTCTCATACAAGTAGAGCCCAAGGGCACCTGCTTGCTCCAGGAACATAAAGAGCCTCAAACCATTCCATCAGGTCATGGGAATGAGGGTCTATAATTGTTACTGGTATTTGGCATATCAAATACAACACAGGTAGCTTGCCAGGTTCTGCCATTTCCTGTCTTCCCCACGCCCCCAAAACCCACCAGTAATTACTGTTTGGTTTTCCAAGGGGGGGGGTGGGGGGGTCCTGTGGGAGGCCTCATGGGGGGGTTGGCTTGGTGGGTTGTGGTGGTGGCGGTAGGCCCCCCCCTCCTGGGCCCCGTGGGCGGTGGAGGCGTGCTTTCCTACTTCATATCAATTATGTCTTGGAAGGTTTTATGCCTCTAAAAATGCAGATATTTCCCCCATGCGCTTCATATGCATGGAATAAAGTTGTTCACAACAGTAGCATCTATGATGGTTTGAATTGCTTAAGTGTATATTTTATTTTCCCATTTCATTTCTGACTAGTGTATATGACTGATATTTTATTATTTCGTTGCATTCTATATTGAGATTTATATTAAATCATATTTTTCTTTTCTTTTTTGTTTTTGTTTTGGGACCACACCTGACTGCACTTAGGGTTTAGTCTCTTCCTGCACTCAAGGATCACTCGTGGCAGGACTCAGAGGACAACATGGGGTGCTGAAGATTTAAAGTGGGTGAGGCCGCATGCAAGACTCAAGTATTTGACCCACTCTGCTATTACTCTGGACCCAGGAATCTATTTCTATTTACTGATGTCATGAAATCAGGCTGTTTATTCAAGGTTTTTCTTGCTTCCTGATGTAAATAAATCTCCATGATTATGAACAGTCCGCTTAGTTCTGCTTTTGTTGGGTTCTATGTATGTTCGTCTTCATTTTTTATTCATTTTAACAAGTCTTTTTTTTCTCCTTTGATGTTTCTCTTTTTATAGAACATTTTCTTAATGGTATGCTGCAGAATTACTAAATAGCATAACTTTTTTGGCTTTCCTTTTTAGACTTAATATTTACTTCCATGAAACTATGGTCAGGGAAGCAAATTGATATAACTTTGGTTTTCATGGCTCTGTACACTTGAATTTTGTCCCAGCATGGGTTCTGTCTTAGAGAGTTTCATAGTGCACTGCAGAAAACACATACTTGGCTTTTTGAAAGTGTAAGGCTCTATACACATAGATTAATCTCTACTCTTCCCTCAATAGGGCTTTGCTTCTGTATTGATGTTCTGTTTGGTTGATCTAATGACAGAATCAGGGTCTTAAGTTCCCCAATACTGTTGTGTTTCATTGATGTATCTCCTCTTCTCTATTAGAAGTTGTTTTACAGTGTAGTCTTTGGTTTGTTGTATGTATATTGATAATAGTTAAGTGCTCTTGATCTATTGATCCATTAACTAATTTTCGTTTATGTCTATTTACTTTTCTATGCTTGGAAACAATTTGGTATGACACAAATTTGATGACTACCTCTGCTTTTGAAGAATTCTACAATTTACTTATATGTTTGATTTTTAACTTTTTTTCTTTTTTTTTAAGTATTTTATTATACCACCGTGAGATGTACAAATAAAAGATATACAATTAAAAAGTTATGTTTGGGTTTGGTCATACAGTGTATCAGCAGTCCTCCACAGTGCCATCTCCACACCAACATCCGGTTCCTCACTGTCATGGTTTTTTTTTCCTTCTTTTCCTCGGTAAAAGGTTGTTGATCTGCTCTATGTTCTAGGTGGCATGTCGTTACGTTCTTGCTCCAAACTCAGCCTGAAATAAAACAAGTTCAATGTTCCCTTTATTCGTATATTTTTCTTGATCCACTCAACACACTGCCATCTGTTGCTATCACTGAATATAGTTTTTTGGTTTCTGTCCAGCCCAGGTATGCTGAACCAGAGACTCTCAGAGATGGGGCAGAGCTGCTAATTGTTCTCCCTGTGCCCAGCCGCTTATGAGGTGCCCAGGAGGCATGGCAGGTTCTAGCCCTGGCCTGCCACCCCAGCAGAGCCTCACAATAAGCAGACAACCCCCTGACTCCATGGGGGCCACCATTTTCCACATCTGGATTTCTTTCTCGTCACAAATCCACCCAGCAGACCAGACTATCACAGCCCGGCTCTCGGGGCCGCTAGGCGGCCGCACAGTTCATCAATAATTGCTTTATTTAGAGGTGACTACAAGAGTATGCCACCCGCACGGCAAGCCTGGCAAACTGCTTGTGTCATATTTGATATGCAAAAGCCAGTATCATTTATATTAGGTCATTCCCATGACCTAATATAATGGATTGAGGCTCTTTATGTTCCTGGAGCAAGCGGATGCCTTTGGGCTCTACTAGCATGAGGCAGGACATATGGAGATATTACTGGTGCCCACTCTAGCAAATAGATGATCAATGGAAAGATAGTGATATAAAGGTATTTTTATGCTTTTTCAATTTAATATTTTTATTATATGAATCCATTCATTATTTGTAATACAGCTTGTTAATTTTCTAATTTAAATTTTTTAAAATTGAGATCTCTTTCACTGGTGCTCTTGCTTACTTCTATCTCTGTGCTTAGGGAACTCTGTGATGTCAAGATTTGAAGGAGGTTTGGAATGTGCAAGGCAAGTGCCTTAAACGTTGTATTATTTTTCTGACCCCAGAGATAAACAATATGTGACAAATGTCTTCAACTGTTTTTTTTGTCTGAGAATTTTTTTTAATACTCCTGAAAACATAACTGACAAGGTTACTTGGTTAGAAGATTCATGGTTTGAAATTCTTTTCACTAAATACTTTTAATATACCATCCCCTTTTCTTCTTACAGAATTTCATGTGTGAAATCTGATGTGAATCTTAGATGTTTTTTCCACCATTGTATATGAGCTTTCTTTCTTCTCTCCACTTTAAGAAGCTTAGCTCTGTCTTCGGTTCCTGACAGTTTGACTACAGTTTGTCTTAGTGTTGTATTGTTTGGATTTCTTTTGTTTGACACTCTTTTGGCCCCCTGCCAGAGTGCAGAAAATTCCCCTTAAAAATAGTAAATGTCCACCTGCCATTTCTTCATGCAGTCCTTGTGTCCTCTCCTCTTCCCTCTTTTCATATTTGTACAATTCTGATTCTGTGCTTCTGATGTTGTCAATAATATCAATTAAATTTCATTTTATTCTGTTGACTTATTTTACAATCTCTATTGCATGAAATCTTCTTTGATGGAGTTGTGTAATTAGTCTTTCTGGTCACTGATTTGTGTTTTTCTTTTAGTTCTATTCTTTCTGCTGTTGAGACTTGATATTGTCCTCTTCAGCAACTTTATTTCTACCTGAATGAGTTCAATTTTTTCCACCACACTCTCCTTACTGTATTGATTCTGTGCTCAAATGGTCTTTTTCAGAGCTTGAAACACAGAAGAGTTATTGTTCCAAAGTTTCCTTTGGAACTTCTCAAATAAAAGTCTTGCATCTTCCTGGTGTTTGTCAAAATCCATTTATGCATCCGAATTTGTTTACTATTGTCTCATTCCTTGTTCTGTGTGAGAGAAACAGGTGGAAGAACAAATCCTGCTGATCAGCAATTCAGTAGTTTCCTGTTGCTTTTCCTTTGTTAGTGGTGCTGGGTTTGTGTCCAGGCAGAGCATGCCCAGGTACGGTCTATGTTTACCACGTCAAAGGTGACCGGCAGCTGTTCACCTCTTATAGGCACGTCCCTACTGCCTATGAACTGGGGTGAGTGAATGCAGTTATTCCTTATACATTAGGCTTACTGTATGTACTATTAAAGGAAAAGCAGCAAAGAAAAAGATAAAATTAAATTATCATCTTCATCTCACACAATGAACCTCTGGTCTCCTGAATAATCCTGTCTCAAAATAGTGAGGGGGGGGATGATGATTACATGGGATTTCTAGAGGTTGGTGGAGGGCCTTAAGCAGGTGCTGTTGGTGCCTGGTGGTGGCTGTGAAATTATCACCATTTACACCAGTCCCAGTATAGAAGGATTGCCTGGAGTAGTTGGGCTTTGGGTAACAAGCCCTTGTGTGGACCCTTCCACACAAAGACTCTTTGATTTTGTGTGGAATTAGATCTTCCCCTTAAATTTCTGTAATTGGTGTCACTTAATAAATATTGAAGCTCATACAAAATAGAGGAGGCATGGTGTCAAGACTGTTTTCATAGGGTAGCACAAAGATAAAATGTGAAAAATTGGTAATGATAATGCACAAAAAATACATACATAGTTCACACACAAAAGTATGGCAATTGGAAATTCAATACGGAAAATACAAACTGACAACATGGAGCAAAATTCTATGTTAGAGAGAAAATGAATATAATTCAACGATATGATGTATTAGATAAAAGCAGAAGATGTAGAACATCTGATGAGAGAGGGCAAGATGGGATCTGATAATATCACATCAATATACAAAAGAGTAATTTAACCATGAGCATATCAATATGTACCATAATTTTCATAAATTAAAACAAAGTAGGGATAAGGTTACTATGAACTTAACAGAAACATCATCTTATGATAGGAACAGTACTAACTTCATTAGTGGTGTTGAGGAGAAATAATATCCAAACTTACTTAGCTCTGCATAAATTTATTTCTGAGAATAATACAGTGAACTCTTATTTACATTTAAAAGCACCATATAAAAACAACAAAAGCAGCAGAGTTCTTAGTTTAAATAAATGTTATTTTTTTTAGTGAGTATTTTCATGTTATCACTGTATCACTGTATCACTGTCTTCCCATTCATCATCGATTTGCTCAAGCAGACACCAGTAACATCTCCATATGTTCTGTCTCATGCTACTAGAGTCCAAAGGCATCTGCTTGCTCCAGGAACATAAAGAGCCTCAAACCATTACATAAGATCATGGGAATGAGGTCTATAATTGTTACTGGTATTTGGCCTCAAATATGACACTGGTAACTTTCCAGGCTCTGCCGTCACGGGTGGCATACTCTTGTAGTCACCCCTAATCTTGAGTATTTATTTATGAACCACGCGGCCGCTTACGCTGTGCAAGCTGGGCTGTTATCAGATACTGGAAAAAATAGAACTCTGGGCAAATACAAATATTGAATTTTATATTTTGGGCAATTAAAGATTTTTAAAATAACAGTTACAAACACAAAGAACAATATTTGATAGTTTAAATAGCTTAGATTACAAAATTTTAGAAAACGCTTAAAAAAAATACTCAATTATCAATTTTTTAGAAATGTTCAAAACTACCAAAAAAGAGGTGAGAGATTTTTAAAGATCAAAATTATGGTCTCAAGAAATAAAAACTGGATAAATTAGAACTTGCAGTACCATATTAATTTGGAGTGTAAGACTAATTAAGATTAGTCTATGATGATTAGGAGAGAAAAATTTATACTTTGGACTTTGGTTTTCCTTGTGTACAATAGAAGCTGCATTGATACATTTTAGTGTTTAATGCATTTCATTAATGTACCTAGAATAAAAGATCAGTGCAGAATATGGATCATGACTTCTACTTTTTCCAATTTTCATCAGAATTTTATTTTATTTGTGAATTGCTCCTCTATAAGTATTGTTGAATTGTATGATAAAAGAGCTAGTTTGGAGGACACAGAGGAATAAAAAAGTCATATGACTATGAATATGCATTTGTTTAAGGATTTTGAGTAAAATATGGTAATGATTATTATTAATATTAATTCAATTGTGATTTAATTGGTTATTGAATAAAATGTTTTATAAATTAAAAAATCATATTATAGATAATTTTAAGTTATAGTAGCTGAGATTATTTAAGTTTTTAATATAAAATTAAATCTTTTCATATCTATATTTATGCCCTCCCCAGAAAACTAAAATTAAATATAAGTAAATTCTTAAATATGTCCATTATTTATATTAAAGCTATCTTTATTGAGTCTAATTT
Source organism: Cryptotis parvus (assembly GCA_021461705.1). Classification (NCBI taxonomy): domain Eukaryota; kingdom Metazoa; phylum Chordata; class Mammalia; order Eulipotyphla; family Soricidae; genus Cryptotis; species Cryptotis parvus. The sequence goes on along the minus strand of JAJIBD010022296.1, from coordinate 5,844 downwards.
TTTTTTATACTTGCCTGTCACCTCACAATGCTTAAATCTTTATTTTGCCCTCACCTAAAATCTCAGCCATTGACTTTTACTTCATTGTCTTCTTGTTGAGTCCTGTATACTGGACTCAGTTTGATTTTGGGTCTCAATAATCTCACTTTTTAATCATTTAAAAAATTTCCTTAGTCTTTATAGTGTAAATGGCACCAGATATAAAAGTCTTCCCAGACTGAACACTCAAGTCTGAAATTATCTTCATTTTAAGTAAATTTTCCTAGAGCTAGTCACTGGATTCAATTTCAAGTCCATTAACCATTTTACAAATAATATGGTTAAGAGAGAAGCTACTCTGCAATTTAGATTTGTTCCATCTATGAGTTTTCTGTCTGAAATGGTCCTACTCTTAAAGGTACCATTAAAGTTAAACCTAGAATTATCACTGACCCTACCCTATTAAATAGCCAAGTACTTTTGATAAACTTTCAAAGTAATTTTTCTCCATTTAATTTTCTTAGAAACACCACCACTGTGTTGGCAATCTAATGCAATGGGCATCAGGAATACCAATTTTACTGCTCATATGACTTTACTGTCTCCACCCCTTGCTCTGGATACACCAAATATAATATTTGGTATCATATATGACTAAATTATTTTCTATTGTTCCTGAAAGCAAACAGGGTTTGAGGCAATAGCTCTAGTTATTGAACATGCAACAATGATAATGGCCCATAGAGCAGAGAAGCGTGTGACCTTGTGGCCCCAAGGACAGCTGGCTCTGAGCCTGAATTGTCAGGAAGCAGCTCTGCATCAAATTTCAGTCGCTATGGCCCCTGTGTCTCTGCTAGCACTGCAGGCAGTGCCCTCTGAAGAACTTCAATAAATAACTGCTTGCCTACTATTACTGCCACTGTTTGCTGCACTGTCTTCGCACTAACTCCACTAGCTTCTCTAAGCATGTCATGAAGAGATTCTTTCCATTAACCTGTTCTATACAACTTGCTAGTTATTAATTTTCTGGAATATACTCATTTTTCATGATAAACTATTAATTTTATTTCTTTTACAATAAAGTCTTGTTGCTCTTAGGACTGTTATTTCTTTGTACATAGAATTTTTCTTTAGAATATGCGATTTATATGGCCCCGGATTTGTACAATATCATACAATTCTACGAATGGCGTTGTTGATAATAGTTTGAGACCTAAGGAAAACATTTCACAACTTAATTTCATTAAGTATATGAATGTTAAGTTCTTAACCTATATTTTGAAACAATGAAGGATATTTTTCCTTCCTATTAATCTAAAGATGCCGAACTTAGGTGCAAACACCCATCAGCATAGCGCACTACAGCCCAGAACTCCTGGACTCAAGAGACAGACATGGGGTAGAGCTGCTACTGGCTCTCACTGTGCCCAGCAGCTCATGAGGTGCCCGGGAGGGGTGGCAGGTTCTAGCCCTGGCCTGCCACCCCAGCAGAGCCTCACCATAAGCCAGACGACCCCACACTCCATGAGAACCTCCATTTTCCATCCAGACTTCCCCCTCATCAGAACTCCACCCAGCAGACCAGCCTTTCACAGTCCGCCTCGCGGCGTGTGCGGCCATGCGATTCATCAATAAATGCTGGATTTTGAGATGACTACAAGAGCATGCTACCCGCATGGCAGAGCCTGGCAAGCTACCCTTGTTGTATTTGATATGCCAGATACCAGTAACAATTATAGACCTCATTCCCATGACCTGATGGAATGGTTTGAGGCTCTTTATGTTCCTGGAGCAAGCAGGTGCCCTTGGGCTCTACTAGCATGAGACAGGTCATATGGAGATGTTACTGGGGCCCGCTCGAGCAAATCAATGATGAGCGGGAAGACAGTGATACAGTGATTAATCTAAAGAAAACATTACTTATTGCAGTAGGAACTGATTAGCCAAATATAATATAGAAGGAAGACCACAGTTTCTTTAAGAAAGCTGTTGCTTCTTAAAGTCCCACTATAGTCTGAAAATGTGTGCAATTCTGGGAACAGACAAAGGTAGCTGATAAACATATTTGTGTCTTAGGAAAAAAATAGCAAACCCCAATAACACGAGTGTGAATTGGAAAGTAGTCAACAGAAACTGTGCAGATATTCCCTGAATAGGATATAGGAAGATGCTAAAATGTCTGTAGGTGATTAGGGCTCTTTTTGCTACTTGAAATGGAAAAAAAAAACACTGTTTAAAATGCTGTTTTTCTATTCAATTTTTCTACCTTGGCTGCAAGTGGGAGAGATTTTTCCAGTCTGGTGGATGATCCAAGAAAGTTGTGTCCCAAAGTTCTGGAAGCTGAAAGCAGTGGGAATGTTACAAGTCTGAAAGGTAATCCAGGCCTTTGTAACAGAAATATCTCAGATAAAAAAGCACCCTTCTCCAAAGCAGTTCATGCCAATTGGCATTGCACTTAAAAAATTCCTTTGGGGACAGATCTGAGCCCTGCTGATTTAATTATTAGGCTTTTGTTTGATCGTATTTGTTTAGATTTTGCTGCGTTCAGCATTGCTCTGGAATTCTGCCTAAATTTATTTAGTAGTATTGAAAGAAAAAATGATGACACCATTCAGTTTAAAAACATCAATTATGAAAAAGAAGGAACCTGTACAGTGAAGAAAAGATCTAATATATGAGATACAAGTCTTTTTTCTAATTCTCTTATGTTTGGTCATACAAGCCAAATGAAGAGAACCGTTCGTAATTAAAAAGTAATTCAGTGAAGTGAGTGCAGCTGTAGCAGCGGCTTTACTGCCAGGCACAATCTGATCTATAGAAGCAATTCGTAATTATTTTTAGTGGGAAAAAATACCTTTACTCAAAGAATAATTCTAAATTATTTTATTTATAGAAGCTTGGGTGAATTTTTAGCAATGAGATTATAAATAAAGGCGTTTGTCATATTAATAATGGACTCACATACATGTGCATTTGAATAATTATCAGAAACTACTTTGAAACATGCATGGGAGCATTGCTACAACCTTTGGTGGAGAGGGTGCACACAAGAATCCTCTCGGGGCTTACTCCTGCCTCTGTGCACAGGGATCACTGCTGGTGAAACGGATGACCATATGGGATTCCAGGGACCAAACATTAGTCAGTGGTATGCAACACGCACCCGTCCTGCAGTATTACCTCTGCAGCCGCTGAACTCCGTTTTTATTATCCATTTTACCCATTGAGTTTTAAATTGCCTGACAACAGGAGACTCAGAAAAAAATCCATGTCCCTTTAGGATGCTTTCCTTGAAATCAGTTGAACAGGTTCAATTCCTGGCACCACATATACTTCCTGAACTCCAGGAATGGTCCCTGCCCATAAAGTGAAGAGTAAGCCTTGACATACCATTGGTTGTGGCCCAATTATTAGCAAAAGAAAATGAACAAAACCCCTTATTCATCTATCTATCTATTTATCTATCTATCTATCTATCTATCTATCTATCTATCTATCTATCTATCTATCTATCTATCTATCTATCTATCTCTCTATCTCTCTCTCTCTCTCTCTCTATCTCTCTATCTCTATCTCTATCTCTCATCTCTATCTCTCTCATCTCTATCTCTCTATCTCTCTATCTCTCTATCTCTCTATCTTCTCTCTATCTCTATCTCTCTCTATCTATCTATCTATCTATCTATCTATCTATCTATCTATCTATCTCTCTATCTCTCTATCTCTCTATCTCTCTATCTCTCTATTCATTCATTTATTTGTCTGTTTTTTGTTTTATTTCATTAATTACTTTATTTTACCTTATACAAGGTGTTTTTTTTTAGGAGTATACAATAGCAGGTAAAAGTTGATACTTTTAAACTTGCTGTTGTTGGGCCAGAGCGATAGCACAGCAGGTAGGGTGTTTAACTTTCATGTGGCCTACCTGGGTTTGATCCCGGGCATCCCATATGGTTCCCCGAGCATTGCCAGGAGAAATTCCTGAGCGAAAGAGCCAGGAGTAACCCCTGAGCATTGCCGGGTGTAACCCAAAAAGCAAAAAATAAATAAATAAACTTGTCTGTTTTTGAATGATCACTAAAGCTCTGAATACTTTATTGACATTCTTTATCCATTTTCTTTCCTGAATTGTTTTTTACATGTCCAAACCAGAGGCTTCTTCTTCTTCATGGCAGATCCCAAAGATGCAGGAATTTATTCTAATCCTTAAACAATGATAGGAAAGAACTTCCAAATCAATTTTAAAAGTCTAGAAACCTATGTTTTAAAGTCTAGAAACCTATATTTTAAACTAAATTTTTTGCTCTTTTAATGACTTTTTATTTACCTATATTACTTGAACAACAGGTTTTTCTAGGTCTGATTTCAAACAGTCCAATGTTGAAACAAAGACAAACATTTAGACATAAAAAGAAGCCTTTGATGTTTCAATAACATTTCAGGTACCAGCACATGAAAACATTTTTGAAACCCCAATGATTATGGAAACACAAGAAAATACACATAACACTAAGACAAAGAGACACCACTATTTTTCAGCTTCCCTAGCTTTGGGGATGTAAATTAGCTGACAAGGACCTTAACCCTTTCCTATGGGAGGCCTTCTCAGTCCATGAGTCCAGGTAGAGGCTCATGGAGGGGGAAAAGGTCCTGGGCAACAGCCTGCCCTGGTGCAGCTAGAGATGGATATTGCTGAGGGCTCTGCCCGAGCCAGCCCTGATGCTTGGCTTGCTCTGTTACCTTTCACACTCGCTGTGGGAATACTCCCTGACCTTGTACTGCCCAATTTCTTCTGGCTGTTGCTTGCTTTGTCTTGTCCAACACCGTTAATTTTGTCTTCTGTTTAGATCCTGGTCATAGGTTGGTAAGTGCTTATTTTTATTTCTTTCTTCCTTATGAGGCAGGCAGTTTTCAAGGTGAGAAAAATATTCATTTTTTTGCATATTAAAAGTCTGTATATACCTCAGCTGCTCAGGTATGCCGGTCAGAGACTACGCAGACATGGGGCAGAGCTGCTACTGGCTCTCTCCTGTGACCAACCGCTCACTAGGCGCCTGGGAGGGGATGGTGGGTTCTAGCCCTGGCCCACCACTCCAGCGAGAGCCTCGCAACAAGCCAGACGACCCCCCCACTCCATGAGGGCCTCCATTTTCCACATCCGGACTTCTCTCTCATCAGACCTCCACCCAGCAGACCAGCCTATCAGCGCCTGGCTCGCAGGGCCGCTTGCGGACGTCGGGTTCATCAATAAATGCTGGACTTAGAGATGCCTACAAAGGTATGCTACCTGCCGCAGAGCCTGGCAAGCTACCCGTGTTGTATTTGATATATATGCCAAATACCAGTAACAATTATAGACCTCATTCGGGGAATGGATTGAGGCTCTTTTATGTTCCTGGAGCAGGCAGATGCCTTGGGCTCTACTAGCATGAGACAGGACATATGGAGATGTTACTGGGGCCCGCTCGAGCAAATCGATGATGAATGGGAAGACAGTGATACCTCAGCTGCATCATCTCAGTGTATGAGTCTGTTACCCAAACTTACCGGAGCAAATGTTGGCACAATTAAACAGTGATAAAAAATAAAAAGCAAGATAAATATGAAATATTGTATTTTATTGAAATTTTAATGTACTTTACTTAAATGTCAGTGCTTTATTTAACAAAAAAGACTTTGGGGCTACACACAATGGTGCTCTGGGCTTCATCCTGGCTTGTGCTCAGGGATCACTCCTATAACGTGGGGGGACTATATGAGATACCAGGATGGAGCTGGGTGGGGCATGTGGAAGGCAAGCAACTTACCCACGTCTTTGTATTTCCAGCTTCTGTTAGTGCTATGTTTATACATAATAAATAACCC
>JAJIBD010022295.1:0-72057 GCA_021461705.1 Cryptotis parvus | reverse complement strand
TCCGTAAAATGGGGATTGAAGGAACCTTCCTCAAGATAATCCAGGCCATCTACTACAAGCCCACAGCGAGCATCATTCCCAATGGGGAAAAACTGAAAACCTTCCCCTTAAGATCAGGGACAAGATAAGGCTGCCCACTCTCACCGCTTCTATTCAATATAGTACTGGAAGTACTTGCCATAAAATTAGGGAAGAAAAAGACATTAAGGGCATCCGGATAGGAAGGGAAGAAGCCGGTTATCACTATTTGCAGATGACATGATATTATACCTGGAAAACCCGAAACTCTCTACCAAGAGGCTCCTAGAAATAATACATTCCTATAGTAGAGTGGCAGGGTACAAAATCAATACCCAAAAGTCAATGGCCTTCCTATATGCAAACAGTGAAAGAGAAGAAAGGGACATTAAAGAAACTATCCCATTCACAATTGTGCCACAGAAAATCAAATACCTAGGAATCAGTTTGACAAAGAATGTAAAGGATCTCTACAAAAAAGAACTACTAAACGTTACTTCAGAAAATAAAAGAAGACCTGAGGAAATGGAGACACATTCCCTGCTCATGGATTGGAAGGATTAACATTATCAAAATGGTAATACTCCCTAGAGCTTTATACAGATTCAATGCGGTCCCTATAAAGATACCCATGATGTTCTGCAAAGAAATTGAACAAACACTTCTGAAATTTGTATTGAATAATAAACCCCCATGAATAGCTAAAGCAATCCTTGGGAAAAAGAAGATGGGAGTTATCACTTTCCCCAACCTCAAGCTCTACTACAGAGCAGTTGTAATTAAGACAGTGTGGTATTGGTATAGAGACAGACCTGTAGACCTATGGAATAGAACTGAATATCCTGAAACACACTTCGCAAATATACAACCACTTAATCTTCGATAAAGGAGCAAAAATATTAAGTGGAGCAAAGAAAGCCTCTTTAACAAATGGTGCTAGGAAAACTGGGCAGCTACGTGTAAAAAAATGAAATTAGACCTCCTTCTAACGCAATGCACAAAAGTCAGATCAAAATGGATTATAGATCTCAACATCAGTCATGAATCTATAAGGTACATAGAAGAAAACATAGGAAAAATGCTATATGACATTGAAACTAAAAGTATCTTTAAAGACGACACACCACTGACCAATCAGATGGAAGCAAAGATAAACAAATGGGATTATATAAAATTGAAAGCTTCTGCACCTCAAAAGAAACGGTGACCAAGATACAAAGACAATCCACAGAGTGGGAAAGGATGTTCACCCAATACCCATCTGACAATGAGTTAATATCCAGGATATATCAGACACTGGTAGCACTCCACAAGAAAAAACAGCCAACCCCATCAAAATATGGGGAGAAGATATGAACAGAAGCTTCCAAAAAAGAAGAAATTTGAATGGCCAAAAGGCATATGAATAAGTGCTCTTCATATTTAATCATCAGGGAGATGCAAATCAAAACAAAAATGAGGTACCATCTCACACCACAGAGACTGGCACACATCCAAAACAGAAAGAACAACATGTGCTGGCGAGGATATGGGGAAAAAGGGACTCTCATCCACTGTTGGGGGGGAGTGCCGGCTGGTCCAGCCCTTTTGGAAAACAATATGGGCATTACTCCGAAAACTAGATATTGAGCTCCCATTTGATCCAGCAATAGCACTCCTGGGAATATACCCAGAGACCGAAAAACACATAGCAGAAACACTATCTGTACTTCTTCATTCATCTCTGTGCTATTCACTATAGCTAGAATCTGGAAACAACCTAAATGCCCTAGAACAGAGGACTGGCTAAAAGAAACTGTGGTTCATCTACACTATTGAATACTACGCGGCTGTCAGAAAAGATGAAATTATGAAATTTGCCTGCAAATGGATGGACATGGAGACTATCATGCTGAGTGAAATTAGTCAGAAGGAAAAGGACAGATATAGAATGACTGCATTCATTAATAGGATATAAATAGATACCAGTGTTTTACTAAATGTGGGAAATGGTAATGGCAGATTAAAACTCACCATTGAATATACACAAAGAGACTTAAGTGATAAACTCTAAATATCTGCAGGGCTAGCCACAATGTGTAAAATAAGAGGGAGAGAGCTGCAGCGACAGAGAGACAGACAGAGAGAGAAAGAGGTGATACTGGGGTACTTGCTATTGAGGCAGCCTGGGGGTGGGCGGAGGGGGGGTGGGGTACATTGGTGGTGGAAATGTGCACTGGTGGAGGGATGGGTGCTGGTATATTGTATTACCAAGAACCAATTATGAGCACCTTTGTAATTGTATGTTTCACAGTGGTATATTAAAAAAAATTTTAAAAAAGAAAAAAAAACAGTAACAGTAAATAATAACATGGATATAGAAAAATAAAATAGGAAGTAAATGTCATATAATATATACAAACAGGGCATTTTTGCTTTTTTTTTTTTTTTGCTGGGGGTCACACCCAGAGATACTCAGGGTATATTCATGGTTTTGTGCTCAGGATTTACTTCTGGTTGCACTCAGGGGACCATATGGGATGCTGAGGACTGAACCCACGTGCATTGCTTGTGAGGCAATTGCCCTCCCTGCTATACTATAGCTCTGGCCTCCCAAAGATGGCATTTTTGTCAAGACAATGAGAAATATAAGTAACTTGTTCTTTCTTCCATTCTAAGAGAAACCTCTCATAGGGTATTTGTCCATGATAAGTGACGAGAAACTTTGGTTAATTGTGTGATAGCTTGAGAAATTTTGATGACTCTTTGAGGTTGGATTATATGGGCAGTCTAAATAGTTAAATACATTGGGGTAAAAATTCAGAGTGTGTGCACTTTTATGGAATAAATTCTATATGTGACTAAAATTATAAGATTCCCAACAACCTACAGAAAGGAAAGCAGATTTCCTAGTGTCTTCATTTTAGGCTTTGCAAATGCCAACAATTACAGGGTTTTGCTCTTCAACACCATTGGAGTCTATTCTCTATTGTACTTCACTGGAGTCCTCTCAACTGAAAGTAGAATCTACTAGTGTCTTTGTTGAAATGTCTTATCTTGTTCTTATTTTCCTGGAGATATATTTTCAACCTAACATACCGATTTTCTCACAAGTGCGTTTTTAGCTTCTACAGTGTACCAAATTTGCAAAGTAAGTTGTTTTCCACTATTATTTTTTTAAAATTCTAATGTCAGTTTTTTCCTCTAATAGCATGTTTTCTCTCTCTAGGGAGACCTAAATGATTTTTTGATCCTCTTAAAAACCTCTGTGTTTTAAGTAATGTTTATGATTTAACCAAGGGAAAAAAAAGAAAAGAATCTGCTTTTGTGTTTTGCAGAACATTTTCAAACTGTTACAGTTCAGGTTTTCATAGCCATTGTAATAGATATGCTGAACATGTACTTCAATCCTTATGGAATAGATGAAGAAACATATACTCGAAGGGCCAAATGAACTACTGACAGTCAGAGAAATAATAAAAGACCCCCCATTCCCTCATCAAAGATTTTACTATAAGACTAATATTCATATATAAAACTCTTATAGAAAAGTTATATATATACAAATATATATATATATATTTAAATTTAAAACAGGACTTTAAATTAGATTAGAATTAACATAAAGACAGTGGTGAAGTCTCAAATATGATCGTATTTGAGACAATTGAAATGGTGTTGATATTGGTATCTCACTATGGTGTGAATGTACAAAAGTTATTGCACCTTACCACTATCATATTTGAGACTATCATATTTGAGATAGACATGGGGCAGAGCTGCTACTGGCTCTTACTGTGCCCAGTTGCTCATGAGACGCCCGGGAGGGATGGCAGGTTCTATCCCTGGCCCGCCACCCCAGCAGAGCCTCACATCAAGCCAGACGACCCCCCACTCCGTGAGGACCTCCATTTTCCACATCCGGACTTCCCCTCGTCAGAACCCCACCCAGCAAACCAGCCTATCACAGCCCGACTCGCGCGCAGCCACTTCATCAACAAATGCTGGATTTTGAGATGACTACAAGAGTATGCTACCCACACGGCAGAGCCTGGCAAGCTACCCGTGTGGTATTTGATATACCAGATACCAGTAACCATTATAGACCTCATTCCCATGACCTGATGGAATGGTTTGAGGTTCTTTATGTTCCTGGAGCAAGCAGGAGCCCTTTGGCTCTACTTGCATGAGACAGGTCATATGGAGATGTTACTGGTGCCCGCTCGAGCAAATCGATGATGAACGGGAAGACAGTGATACAGTGACAGTGAAAACAGGGCTTTATACTTTAGTGTCCACTATATAATACAGATCATAGGGATTCTGCTTATATGGAAGGAGGAAGATCAAGTCAAGCAAACTTCCAGTTTCATCTCACAAAACCCATCTTGAAACCAGTGTGAGAAGCTCATAAGTGTCTGACTTACTATGAGTCCTGTTCCTCTATTCCAGTCTTACTGAGCATAACTTTCCAAGTGGGATGCCATAATAGTTTGAAGAGCATCCTAAAAAGATTAACTCTCAGCCACTCTGAAGCTGATTTTCTCTACTTGGCAGCAGACTCCTTTGTATGAACCTGTGAATTACTAAAAAATAACTGTGTTTGAAAGTTCTACAAAATACTTAGGAGGGCTCTGGAGATGCAAACACTACTAGTCTCATGAGTTGCAAACGATGCCCTCTGATATCCCTTGTAATGATCCCTTACAGTTCTGAATATTAACTTTCTTTTCCACTGACTATGAAGATCATTATATTCACTTATTTATGAATATCTCTACCTTCATTTATTATTGACTGAATATCTTCACAATGTTCCAGGGAAGATTTTCCCAATAAAGATAGTTTCCAAATAATTTCTGTGTTACCTTTTGTATGTTATCTGATTCATCTTGTGCACCTACTGCCCGTTTTGCTGCCCTCAGTTGACACTTTTTCTCTATGGCCCTTTGCCCCCTTTTGTAATGTAGGTTAGGTGGCACAATTGCAATGGTGTTGATATTGGTGTCTCACTATGGTGTGAATGTACAAAGTTATTGCACCTTACCACTATCATATTTGAGACTTCACCACTGTCTTTAAGTTAATTCTAATCCACCTCTTTCACCGATTCTTTATATTAGTGCTTTGAACTATCTTATACCATGTGTAAGTCAAAAAAAGACTTTTGCCTTTTGGGTCTTTTTTTACGCTTGTGGCTTTTGGCTCCCTCGGCCTCGGCTTTTGGCTTTTTGCTCTTTGGCCTTTTCCTCCTTCTGGGTAGGACTCAGCTTGGGTGAGATCCTCTCTCTTTGGTGGGAGACTTAAGCTCTTTTTTTATGATCTAAGTTCAGACGAGAGCTGCTACTTGCTCTCCCTGTGCCCAGTTGTTCACAAGGAGCCCAGGAGAGATGGCGGGTTCTAGCCCTGGCCCGCCAGCCCAGCAGAGCCTTGCAACAAGCCAGACGACCCCCCCGACTCCATGAGTGCCTCCATTTTCTACATCCGGACTTCTCTCTCGTCAGAACTCCACCCAGAAGACCTGCCTATCACAGTCCGCTTCATCATTAAATGCTGGACTTAGAGATGACTTCAAGAGTATGCTACCTGCACGGCAGAGCCTGGCAAGCTACCCGTGTCATATTTGATATGCCAAATACCAGTAACAATTACAGACCTCATTCCGGAATGGATTGTGGCTCTTTATGTTCCTGGAGCATCAGATGCCCTTGGGCTCTACTAGCATGAGACAGGACATATGGAGATGTTACTGGGGCCCGCTCGAGCAAATCGATGCAAAACGGGAAGACAGTGAAGACAGTGTGAGACAGTGTAAGTCAAAATATAACTATTTTTTCAGAATTGTAAGGCAAAAATAAAACACACATTGGCTGGAGAGATTTATAGAAGGTAGCTTGACTGCTATACATATGGCTGACTGGTTCAGTCCCTGATACCACCAAGAGTGATCCCTGAGTACAAACACAGAATAAGCCCTGAGTATATTTGGGTGTAACCCAACACAAGTCAATGACTAAATCAATAAAAAAGATGTATGTTATTAACAATGTGTTTATCAGTATTTCTTTGCCAGTATTTATATATTTAATGCTACATGATTGCTAAAGAAATGGAGCAGAGCTGCTAGTCGCTCTCCCTGTGCCCAGCCGCTCATGAGGTACCCAGGAGGGATGGCGGGTTCTAGCCCTGGCCCGCCACCCCAACAGAGCCTCGCAACAAGCCAGATGACCCTCCACTCCATGAGGGCCTCCATTTTCCACATCCAACATCCCTCTGGTCAGAAATCCACCCAGCAGACCAGCCTATCACAGCCCGGCTATCAGGATCCAACTTGCAGCAGTCTTTTTTTAAATCTGGCTCAGGTATGTTGATCCAGAGACTCACAGACATGGGGCAGAACTGTTACTAGCTCTCCCTGTACTCAGCCACTCACGAGGCGCCCAGGAGGGATGACGGGTTCTAGCCTTGGCCTGCCACCTCAGCAGATCCTTGGAACAAGCCAGACAACCCCCCCCCACTCCATGAGGGCCTCCATTTTCCACATCCAGACTTCCCTCTCATCAGAACTCCACCAAGCAGACCAGCATATCACAGCCCAGCTCATGGAGATCCATCCTGAAGCAGTCTTTTATAAATCTGGATCAGGTATGCTGATCCAGAGACTCACAGACATGGGGCAGAGCTGCTACTAGCTCTCCCCTGTGCCCAGCCGCTTACGAGGCATCCAGGAGGGATGGCAGGTTCTAGCCCTGGCCCGCCACCCCAGCAAAGCATTGCAACATGCCAGACAACCCCCCACTCCATGAGGACCTCCATTTTCCACATCCAGACATCCCTCTTGTCAGAAATCCATCCAGAAGACCAGCCTATCACAGCCCAGCTCATCGAGATCCACCCTGAAGCAGTCTTTTTTTTTAAATCCGGCTCAGGTATGCTAATCCAGAGACTCACAGACATGGGGCAGAGCTGCTAGTGGCTCTCCCTGTGCCCAGCCACTCACGAGGCGCCCAGGAGGGATGGCGGGTTCTAGCCCTGGCCCGCCACCCCCTGCAGAACCTTGCAACATGACAGACGAACCCCCACTCCATGAGGGCCTCCATTTTCCACATCCTGATTTCCCTCTCATCAGAACTCCACCCAGAAGACCAGTCTATTACAGCCTGGCTCACGCGGCTGTGTGGTTCATCAATAAATGCTGGATTTAGAGATGACTACGAGAATTTGCTACCCACACGGCAGAGCCTGGCAAGCTACCCGTGTCGTATTTGATATGCCAAATACCAGTAACAATTTTAGACCTCATTACCATGACCTGATGGAATGGTTTGAAGCTCTTTATGTTCCAGGAGCAAGCAGGTGCCCTGGACTCTACTAGCACGAGACAGGACATATGGAGATGTTACTGGTGCCCGCTCGAGCCAATCGATGATGAATGGGAAGACAGTGATACAGTGACAGTGAATGCTACATGATCCAGGCATACAAAGTACTAAGTGGATGGAATTTATTCACACATCCCTGGGAAATTTCTGCAGACTAAAATAAACTACTAGAAAAATAGTTGAAAACTATTGCTTCTAATAACCTGTAATTGATTTCAGTAAAGCAGGTAATTCTGAAATAGTATATTATGTAGGGCATTTGCCTTGCACATGGACTTCCTTTATTTGAACCCTGGCACACCATATAGTCCCCACAGCTATATGGGGCTTATCTGAGAACAAATTCAGGACTAAATCCTAAGCACTGCTGGTTGTGGTCCCCAAACTATAAAAAAAATAAATGATGTTCATTATTTAACCTTAAAACACATAAATTCTTTTAAGGTTTGTAAGACATTTTTAAATTTTATTGTCTTTCTGATTGAAACACAATACAAACATGAAAATTTTTAAAAGGACAACTGGTGGAATTTGATTGGTGCATATATTTGTGAAATTCTAGTAAATTAATGACTTAAAAAAATATTGGGCCCAGTGGGATGAACCCAAAGCCACGGCAGAGCCTAGCATGCTACCCGTGGTGTATTCGATATACCAAAAAGAGTAACAATATGAGGCAGAGCTGCTACTGGCTCTCCTGTGTCCAGCGCTCATGAGGCGCCTGGAGGAAAGGCGGGTTCTAGCCTGGCCCGCCACCCCTGCAGTGCCTCGCAACAAGCCAGACGACCCCCCCCCACTCCATGAGGGGCCTCCATTTTCCAAATCCGGACTTCCACCTCGTCAGAACTCCACCCAGCAGACCAGCCTATCACAGCCCGGCTGTGCATTTCATCAATAAATGCTGGATTTAGAGATGAGTATGCTACCCGCACGGCAGAGCCTGGCAAGCTACCCGTGTTGTATTTGATATGCCAAATACCAGTAACAATTATAGACCCCATTCCCATGACCTGATGGAATGGTTTGAGGCTCTTTATGTTTCTGGAGCAAGCAGGTGCCCTTGGGCTCTACTTGCATGAGACAGGACATATGGAGATGTTACTGGTGCCCACTCAAGCAAATTGATGATGAACGGGAAGGACAGTGATACAGTAATTCAGTAACAATATGGACTTTATTCGTAATGAATGGAGACATTACTGGTGCCCATTCAAATAAATCGATGAACAATAGGAAGAAAAGTGACAAGTGACAATGACTAATATTTAGTATTAAAACTTATAAGTTATATCTTTAAATTAATAAAAATCACACCTCTATGTGTTGAATAAAATTATATTATCTAAGAGCTAAAATAAAATTTGCTAATACTGTTAGTTGTTGAACCTTGAAAATAGACACCTGAAGTGTTATATACTAATCTTCATAATTTGGTATACTTTCAAATTTCTACAACTAAATGTTAAACAAAAGAAAAAAAACACAATTTCCAGGGAAATATTAGCCAAAATTTATAATACAGCAATATATCAATGAACTTTCCAACAGTCAAAAAAATGACTTGAGGGTTCTCAGAGGAGGAGGTATTGTGGAGACCACAAAGATTTTTAAAAAAGAAAAATACTGAAAGAGTAAACCATCTTTGCTATCTAAAACAAAAGTGGTAGTTCCAAAATATAGAGTTTTGAAAATCAAAAATGCTCAGAAATGCTTTGAAGAATCAAAATCGCAAATCAGTTTTATAATTATAATGCAAAGTTAGACATTAACCATAAGTTGTTAAGAGGTATATTCAATTACTTATTTTTATGCAAAAGCAACTTAATTTCCTTGCCTTATTAAAGGTGTACCATATAGATTTTGTCCTCCTGTCTCCATTTATTGCTGACTTTGTTAGGCAAACTCCCAATTTTGGCCACTATTACAAGAAATGAAAGTCATGATGTGGAATTGTAGCAGGCAACAACGATGTTTAGACAGGTTCAAATGAAGCCCATCACTTTGAGTAAAAATTTATAGTTCTTCCTGTGCTATGCTCTGCTGGGCATTTCAGTTCATGGCCAAAAAGAGATTTATCAAAGGAAGGCAACAAGATGTATGGAAGTAGCTGGTGAAAGTTTTTTTAAAGCTTTTATGAACTAAAGTAAATCTTGAAACTTCAAGTTTAATCTCTAAAAAGTTGGGCTTCCACGTATAATTGCAGGCTAACATTTGAAAGACTGTGTAAATGAGAAATGCAAGACATAAAGAAAACACGTCCTTAATAAACCTACAACGTGTCCATGCCTAGGAGAGGGAAGAAAATAGATAACCCAATTATGAAAATAATGATTAGTCCTTGATAGTGTAAAAACTAGATTGTGTTTTTTTCGAGAAAGGGTCCTCTTGGGGACCCTTTGGTTGCCACTAAAACACAATGCTTGTGCAGTTTTTCTGACATGTTTAAGGATCAGATAGATACTTAGGTGTTTATGAAAATCTTCCAGTTAAATAATCTTGGCAAGACATTCAAATTTATATTCCCCGTAGGCGCATTCCATGCCAACCCAACCAAGCCCAGCTGCAGAAGACAATGTGGCAGAGGAGAGCATGTTTGCATACTAGTCCCATGCCCTTACCTTTTGCTTCTTTCTCTTTCTTTTGTGCTTCATTTGGTTCAGAAGAGGTTTGATATTTTTCTCTCATTCAGTTTGTTCTCTTTAACATTACCATATCACATGTTAATCCATTACTGATGGTCTACATATATTTTAAAACATTCTCTATTTCACTCAATATTGTCCCAGAAAGTGGAAATAATGAAAGTGAATGAGAAGACTTGGTAGGGGAAAAACTTTGGACCAGTTTATAAAAATTTTCTTTTTGAAGGGCTAGTTATTATTATCACAATTCTTTTTTATTTTTTTTTGCTTTTTTGGGTCATACCAGCAATGCTCAGGGGTTACTCCTGGCTATTCTCTCAGGAATTAAACCTGGCGGATGCTTGGGGATGATGTGGGATGCTTGGATTGAATTTTGTCGACTGTGAGCAAAGCAAATGCCCTACCCACTGTGCTATTGCTCTGGCACTATCACTATTCTTGTAAGGTTTGATTGGGACCAAATGGTGGCCAACTGATGAGAAAGCTGACATTCCTAGTATTATAGAACATCTTGCCACCCCCCCCACCCACCCACCCCCAGCAACACCCCTTGCAGAAAATGGGACTTATGGTCCATCAGGTGCCAGGTAGCAACCAGACTACATTTCATGGTTCCTTATATCTGCCCCATACCAATAATAGAAGGCCAGATTCAATCTCTACTCTCATTTCTGCCCTAGACAACTTAACATCAGCTCTTAGCTTCTTCCAGGGCATGGCTCTATTCGTGCATCACCAGAGGTAGATAGGGTCTGCCCAAGAAAACACCCCAATAAATATATTTCTTTACTCATCTCTCTCTCTGTTTGCACTGGGTGAGGTCTTAGACCTATCAATAATAAACCTTAAAGTCAATGAATCTTGCTGATAAGAATACATTTCTTGTACTAGTCTTGAAAAGATTGCAAATTACTGCAAAAAAATAACCTTGTATAGCATATAAAAGAATAAACCTAAAAAATTCCAAGTGTATAATATTGATTAACTAATAAGGGTTTACTCATATAAGATAGAAACACACATAGCTCTGATATTAAATTTTAGTCAATTTGTCACATAAATGAAATATTGGTGAGTAAACCTATGATTCTGTGCTGATTATTTATTGAGTCTTCAAGGCCAAAATGCTATAAAGTGGGGACCCCCAATAGCATGGGGAAGACAGGTAATAATGGAGAGAGGATTGAGCTGGGAATTGGAAATTAGGTTCTAGTCCCAGTTCTGTTGCCAACACGCTGTAAAAACCGTTCTGCTCCTTGGTTCATTATTTATTTACTATTTATATCTTGCCTATTTCTAAAACAGATTGAAAGTGGTTTCTATAAAAACCACTAATGTATCAGCACTCTTTTACAAGGTAATAACCCAAGACTTTTTTTTAAAAAAAAAAAGTGATAGCAGCAACTGTAAACTAAGGGACTGTGTAATATTGGAACTCAAAATGTTGCTGTTGAACCTTATGGCAAGAGAATGAAGCCATAATTTACAAATTGTTTGAAAATGAGCATTGAATAACATCACTCTTGGTACTTTTGCCAGGTTTAAGTACTTCTTGATATGTACATTTCTAAAATAAATTCTTCATATTCTTCACAACTAGGTAGTTAGCATAGGGATGAGTACAAAAAGTTGAGGTTGTATGATTTACTTGCAACCTATGTAATTTTGCAAACAGGGAACTTGAGGACTAGATAATAATGTTAATTACAATGTTTGCATGGTCAGAATGAATGTAAAATTCCAAATTAAAAATATTTAGAAGGCTTTACCAAGTGATGACTTAAGATACTTTTGTATAAAAATTAATTGAATAAAAATTAAGACATGACTTTAAGAAAAATACAGAGAAAAAGACAAACATAGAACTAGAATTTCAAAACAAATATGATGGCAAGCTGATCCAAGACAGAGTACACAGTGAAGAAACTTCACTCAAAGGTACCACTTTATTGACAAACTTCCGCTATAATACTGGGCCAGTTAGAGTAGCATCTTTAACAAGGTATTCATCAGTACCATATGACTCGCTTGGTGACAATGTCTTAGAGTCATATATTGCTCCAGATTCAACTGAAAGGTTAGTAAAACAATATTGGTTAACTATTATTGTGTAGAGAATAACTAAAATACCAATAAGTTGTAAAAATAATGAAACAGAAAGGATATAGCCACAAAGCAATTATCATCTAAAATGATGGTGGGTAGAGTGTTGGATAATTTCGTTTTATTTTTTTTTTTGGATTTTGGTCACAACTGAATATCTTAAAAGTTTACTGGCTTCATGTTGAGGCATACTTCTGGCAGACCTTTGAGGTTATATGTGTGAGATAATTTTGTTTCGATCCAAACCACCAGAAATATTCAGGACTTATTCCTTATTTTGCATTCAGGGGTTGTTCCTGACAGATTCCGAGAACTATATATGGTGTCAGGAATAAAATGGGTCAGCTGTGTGCAAGGCAAATGCCCTACCCACTGTGCTTAGTCTCCAGTCCCTTATGTAGGCTCCACATTTTTTGTCTGTTTGTTTTGGGACCACACTGGCAGTGCTCAGAGCTTACATATGTCTGCTCACACAGGACTCACAGGTAGAAAGACTTGGAGCAACACATGGGGTTCCAAGATCAAACCCAGATCTGTTAAATGTTAAAAGCGTGTCTCTGTGGTGTGAGATGGTACCTCATTGTTGTTTTGATTTAATCATCTCCCTGATGATTAAAGATGAAGAGCACTTTTTCATATGCATTTTGGCCATTCAAATTTCTTCTTTTTTGGAAGCTTCTGTTCATTTCTTCTCCCCATTTTTTGATGGGGCTGTTTTTTTTTTTCTTGTGAAGGGCTACTGTTGCAGGACTCCTAAGGGCCGCTGCATCTGCTCTGGATTGCCTCCCGCAAATCACTCCGTAGATAAGGGGGTAGTCTAAATGTGGCAGTTTATCCGACCATGTATGCTGTACTAGCTGGTATAAATATTCTCCCATGCTATCACAATCATCGTGGGACTAGCTAGATCTTACCAGCATATTAGCCTGGCCACGTAAGGACACCTAAGTAATTAGACCAGAGAGAAATGCTGTTTGCTTCCAAACAAACAAGCATGGCTCCCTGATAAAATATAAAACTACAATGAAGTAGAGGAGACTTGTGAAGGCTTGGAGAAATATTTAACTGGCATTGGTGTTGATCTTTGGTACAGTGACATGCCATCTCAGAAACCCCCTTCTCTACATTTCAAAGGCATTCCGGCTCAAAACATTAGCACAGTAAAGGCCCTAGGTGAGATGCAGGGAGGGACTACCTGAGGGCATTGGACCCTCCCCTGCTTTCCATAACAATGGGAGGAAGGTCTGAGTTGCGGGGGTATAAACTAGCCGGTTCCCCGCTCTCCCGGTCTTCTTCCCGGTGGGATCTCGCCTTGTGAGTGCTCATTCCCCTTGGAAGTTTTACACGTGGTGGTTTCCATCTTGGCCTACACGTGGCTGGGGTTCTAGCCTGGAATCCTAAGCATCGGGTTTTTCCTTTTGCTGATTTGTATGCCTGAACCTGTGATAAGTAAAGCCTTTAAAACCGCATCAGATTCCTGAGTGTTCATCCATTCCTGGCCGGCTTCAGAGGTAGAAGGGAACTTCGCTTCCCGGCACTGTCGGGGACCCCGGCGGAGCGCCCCAACAGGCTACTAGTGCCTGATATATCCTGGATATTAACCCCTTGTCAGATGTGTATTGGGTGAATATCCTTTCCCACTCTGTGGATTGTCTTTGTATCTTGGTCACCTTTTCTTTTGAGGTGCAGAAGCTTTTCAATTTTATGTAACCCCATTTGTTTATCTTTGCTTCCATTTGCTTGGTCAGTGGTGTGTTGTCTTTAAAGATACTTCTAGTTTCAATGTCATAGAGTGTTTGTCCTATGTTTTCTTCCAAAACAGCAAGAACAACCGGTGCTGGTGTGGATGTGGGGAAAAAAGGGACTCTCATCCACTGTTGGTGGGGAGTGCCGGCTGGTCCAGCCCTTTTTGGAAAACAATATGGGCATTCCTCCGAAAACTAGACATTTGATACAGCAAAAGCACTCCTGGGAATATACCCGAGAGACCGAAAAACACATAGCAGAAACACTATCTGTACTTCTTTATTCATTTCTGCGCTATTCACTATAGCTAGAATCTGGAAACAACCTAAATGCCCGAGAACAGAGGACTGGCTAAAGAAACTGTGGTTCATCTACACTATGGAATACTATACAGCTGTCAGAAAAGATGGCATTATGAAATTTACCTGCAAATGGATGGACATGTAGACTGTCATGCTGAGTGAAATTAGTCAGAAGGAAAAGACAGATATAGAATGAGTTCATTCATTAATAGGATATAAATAGATACCAGTGTTTTACTAAATGTGTGAAATGGTAATGGCAGATTAAAACTCACCATTGAATATACACAAAGAGACAAGTGATAAACTCTAAATATCTGCAGGGCTAGCCACAATGTGTAAAACAAGAGGGAGAGAGATGCAGAGACAGAGAGAGAGAGAGAGAGAGAGAGGAAACAGGGCTACCTGCTGTTGAGGCAGCCCGGGGTGGGTGGGAGGTAGTGGGGTACATTGGTGGTGGAAATGGGGCACTGGTGGAGGCATGGGTGCTGGAATACTGTATTACCAAGAACCAATTGTGAACGCCTTTGTAATTGTGTGTCTCAATGTGGTACAATAAAAAATTAAAAAATATTTATTGGGGAGGCAGGGGAGATAGTACAATAGGCAGAATGTTTACCTTGCATGCATCTGACCTAGGTTTGGTCCCCCTACACCCAATATTGTACCCTGAGCCCCACCAGGAGTGATCCCCAAGCACAGAGTCAGGAGTAAATTCTGAGCACTGCCAAGTGTGGCCCAAAAAACAAAACTTGCTCATGACTTGGATATTTCCTTGAGTGAAGCTCCTATTTACTTTGCTAAATTTATAATGAATGAATGAATGCTTTGATTTTGAGTTCTTATTTAATGGTAAGCCAGCTACTCCTGGTTCTGTGCTTAGGGTAGTGGCCATATGTGGTGTTTGAGATACTATATAAAAAATGTTAAAGCGTGTAGTTTACCCACTGTACTATCTCTCTAGCCCTTGTGGGATAATATTAAAGAAAGAAATAAACATGATAAAGGTATAATAAAGTGAGAAATAAAACTATGAGAATTTTTATAGTGGCTATAGTAGCAAGCTGAATAAAGAAAACATGTTTGTGTAAAAGAATTTGTACACCAAAAAATTTTCAAAAAGAAGAAGCATTTATCAAGCCATTACTCTTTAAGGAATAAAAACCCTTTAAATTGGTAGTTTTCAGCAGTTGGATTTTGGTCATTTGGTAATTTCTGGAGACATGATTAGTCTTTGCATTTGCAATGTTGAAGCATGTACTGATAAGGATGATAATCAAAATATTTTTCTATTGCCAAGAATTAATTATCTAACCTAAAATATTATCAGTGCCATGGTTGGAATTCATACTTTAAGACAATAAAGTGTCAGTTGGAAGTTTGAACTCACTGCTTATGAACTAAACTTTTGTAGCTTTCACTGTAATTTTCTTTTTCATTTTTGGCATTAAAGATGGAACTGTGGGTTTCATATGTGCACAGCATACACTCTATCGCAGAACTCTATTCCTGTCCCAGAGACAATAGCTTTAAACAAAATTAGAAGTTTGTACTTGTTTGCATAAATGCACCAAGACATCATCAAGGAAATTTTAAGTGGGAGCTGTACAGAACTCTTTCTCTCTTTCTCTTTGTATTTGGGACCTATCCGCCTTAATCATGACTCTGCATTCATGGATCACTATTGGCAGGACTCATGAAGACATATGGGGTGAGGAGATCAAACTTGCTTCTCCACATGCAGGGTCTAAGTACCCTATTCACTGTACCATAGCCCCTGCCCCAATGTTATTTTTCCTATTGATGCTTGAGACCCATATGATTTTAATAACGCAATCTTTGAGGCCTTAAGATAACGGTTAGTTCAAGCAATATTCATTTATGTCATCTATTAAAAGTTCTTATTAAAATTATTTCCTGCCTTTATCTGAGTTCATCTCATTGAACCCATGACGGATGTATGCTTTGATCAATGAACTTCTGGTTTCTACTCCTTCTCTTCCTTCATTTTCAAGCCTTTGTTGATGTTCTGAATTCATTACTCTTAAGTAGTGATCTTAACAGACAGTGGGGAAAAATTCCTATTTTAGCACTTGTAGTGCACAGACAACTTTCAAGTACTTGATGGCTCAGAGTCAGAGTAAAAAGCACCATGTTGAAGAAAACAGTATGCAAATTTTTAATTACATTAGGGTGAATGTATTAGTCCAAATCACTGACTTTGACATTTCTGCTTCTCTCAGATTTAGAATAATTTACTGCATACTTCTATTTGACTTACAGTTTTTAGTCTGCAAGTCTGTAAGGAACTCAACTGAGCCTTTGAAGCAATGGTGTGTGCCCATAGTGTATCTGATTTGAATGGGACATTATTATTAAAAGACTCTACCATTTTCAAACAGTCTCAAATGACAATTTCATCTGAAACTTATTCTATGTAAGGGCATTAATTTTTCCTGACATTTTTATTTATGATTGACATTTTCCATAAATTTCTCCCAGCCATTGATTTCGTTAATATAATTATTGCTTTTAGTTGGCACTATTCTACTTAATCCTATACAGTTAGGATGTATCTTGAGCCAAAGATAAAATTCTATGGCATATAAGCATTCTCACCATGCAAGAAGCTTCCAGTAGCACATGAATACAACGAGCAGGCACAAACTCCACAAGGGGTTTGCTCCCAAGCCCCAAGAAGAAAGAAATATTTTCAGTGATAGTCTTTATTCATATAAATGTTTCAGAACAAAAGTTAATGGGGCTGGAGCGATAGTCCAGTGGGTAAGGCGTTTGCCTTGCATGTGGCCCGACCATGATGGCTAGGGTTCGATCCCAGCATCCCATATGGTACCCTGAGCACCGCCAGGAGTAATTCCTGAGTACAGAGCCAGGAGAAACCCCTGAGGATCGCTGGGTATGACCCAAAAAAAGAAAAAAAAGCTAATGGGGGGGAGAAAACACTTTCATCTCTGTACAGTATAAATTCCCTTACTCTGAGGACAGTAGTTATTTTATGGATACCACAACTATATTTTTTTAAATCTAAACAAAAAAAACAGCATGACATTGTTAACTAAAGATGTGTCTAGATGAGTTCATAAGAGAACAATAAAAGGATTTCAGACATTTTTTGTTGGTCTTTTAAAATGAGAATATATAAGTGCAATTTCAAGCAAGTCTGTACATATCCAAAAGTAAAGGCTTCTCACAATTTCTGCTCTTTACAGTAGATCCTAGATTTAAGGATTTATGAGCTGTCAGAATTTCAATAACTAAAAATGTCATTCTATTTCTAATGATATATCTGATTAAACTATGAAGATATGGAATAAAGATTCTTCAGAAATTTATTGAGATCAGTCAGTACTAAAATACTTTCTTTACTAGTAACCAATATTTATTGAATGTCTCCTATGCATGTCAAGACACTATGCCAAGAGTTCTACATATATTATTTTATTTAATACCGTCATGTCTTGGAATTATCTGTTCGCCAAATCATTTCCTTTCAAGAGAAATACATTTTCCAGTGCCTTTTAAGTTAGATGGCACCATGGAACTAAATTATGATCAATAAAATATAGGCAGAGTAATGCATGCCATTTTTTAAGCTTGCACATAATAACTCTCACATTCTCCTTTGCCTGCATTTTGTCTCTCATTCTTTTCTTATTGTCTTACTAGATAGAGAAAACCCAAGAGAGAATTCTAAGACACATTTAAACAAAAGAAGAGAGTCTGAATTCTATGGAAAAGCCACTCAGGAAAGCTAATGGTGCTTATATTGAAGGATTGTTCAAGAGGAATAAAGTTACATTAAACTAAGCTACTTAATTTCACTACTGTTCCTAGAGCGGATACCATACTCACCTTGCTAAATGAAAGCAACTGTTAACTAGAAAATGGGTAATGCAATTGTCTAAAACCCCAAATTTGTATCATTTCCCTCAGAGTATTGGTGATGTGCAAGCAGAGAGTGATAATAATAAAAGCTCAAAAGATGAGAACTCAGGTATTCCAGTGGCAAAAAGTCAGCAATCCTTAGACCCAAAATAATGAAGAAGGAACGTTATATGCCCTCTGAGTCAGCAGCTCTATGAAAATGATAGGAGAATAAAACAGCTAGTGTGGGTTGGATCTCATTTGTTGCTTTGGTAAGAAACAGCAAGAAAGAGATGAACCCAGAAAAGATCTGGCTGATTTGCAAGTAGAAATAAAAGTGAATGGGAAGAATCAGAAAGAAAGGCCTTTGTTTCTAGAAAATCTACCTGCTTCTTATAGATAAAAACAAGAAGGAATGGGATTTAAAAATGCTTAAATCTCAGTGGCCCACTGAAAATCAGACAAGTAGAATGTCTAAAAAAAACCTGCAAATATAAAGTGTGGCTTTTTATTAAAATATGAAAGCCACCATTGTCTGGAAATAGAAAAGAATAGACTTGGAAAAAATATCCAAAAGGTGGAGGTTTGAAATCTAACCTTAGTGCAGCAATATTGTTGGGAATGTCAACATATATAACTATAATCTTAAAATCATATATAAATTATATATTCCACATTAATAGATTTAAGTTCTAATTGCCAATAACTTCAAAAATAATCTTGCACTATTTGGGTACATACAGAGATAATCGAGTTAGTCTTTGGGTGACTTCTAATCTGATATTATTGGTGTCTTTATAAAACTATTTGGACTCAGGCTGATACTACAGGAGATCCTGTAAAGAGAAAGAACAAAGGAGGGGGAGTCAGAGTATTCCTATGTTTTCCTGTGACTTCTCTGTAGCATTATTGTGATTGCCTTATTCTTGTCACATCATTGTATATTACATGTATGTGGAAGGATAAAATAGTTTGTTCTTTTAGTCATAGACTTTAAGTCAAAAAGGACTACATCCAGTAAGATAAAGAAAATATCTCATTACCCAGAGGTCTTACTGGATTCAGCACTTGGATGGAATTTAGAATTCTCTTTTGGAGTAATCATAAATTTGTTTGAGGTGTCAGGGAAGTTGACAGTACAGTGGCTTGATTCCCAGCCCCATGTTGTCTTTCAAATCCTAAGTTCACTTAGGCAACTGAGGTCCTCACAGAGCAAAACCAGGGTAGCTTTACACCCTTAGTCTCGCGAATGGAACCACCAACCTGGTAATCACCATGTGGGCTCTTGAGTCTCCTGAAGTCTACTTTGAAAGTAAAAAAAAAACCTCAAATAAAGTCCTAAAAGTGGAAATAACATAGCTGTGATGTTCTTCTATATTTTCCACTCTTTTTTATTATTTATTCTTGGTACATATCTAGATTGCTTTTCAAGTGCCTTAAAAGTGGTACTATAACCTGGATGTGGGTTGAAGAATATAAGTATAATAATATATGATTCTGGCAGTACTGATTTATGAATAAATTTTACAAAAATTTTTCATTAAAATCTTGTTCTTTCTCTTTTCCACTTCTAATATCCATATCACTTTATGCAAATAGGTGATGAGAATTCTATGCAGAACTCAAAGAATAGGGAGGAGAGTATTTCTGGAGTAGATGAAAGGTCTGAGTGCCTGGTTAAAGAGAAGCTACCCACCGCAAAATAATCAGTGTAGGACAGTCCCATTGGACCTTATGGAAACAAAGAGTAATAAAAGTATATTTGCTTAAGTCATAAAACTCTAAGGTTTATTTGTTATTAAAGCAGCCTGGGGAGACTCGCAGACATGGGGCAGAGCTGCTACTGACTCTCCCTGTGACCAGCCGCTCACGAGGCGCCCGGGAGGGATGGTGGGTTCTAGCCCTGGCCCACCATCCCAGCAGAGCCTCAGCAACAAGCCAGACGACCCCCCACTCCATGAGGGCCTCCATTTTCCACATTTGGACTTCTCTCTCGTCAGACCTCCACCCAGCAGACCAGCCTATCAGTGGCCGCGCGGTTCATCAATAACTGCTGGTCTTAGAGATGCCTACAAGAGTATGCTACCTGCACGGCAGGTCCTGGCAAGCTACCCGTGTTGTATTTGATATATATGCCAAATACTAGTAACAATTATAGACCTCATTCCGGAATGGATTGAGGCTCTTTATGTTCCTGGAGCAAGCAGATGTCTTGGGCTCTACTAGCATGAGACAGGATATATGGAGACATTACTGGGGCCCGCCGAGCAAATCGATGATGAACGGGAAGACAGTGATACAGTGAAAGCAGCCTGTATTGCTTTCTCAGACGCATATACTTTCTAATAATCCAGAAAAAAGAAAACAAAAGTCACACTTTCAGAGTGGTCTCATGATACAGAATATCTCAGGTTTGATAAATTAATATGAAGTGGTTCTCCAAGTCACACAGTTCTAGTTTTAGCCTTAGAAGAAGATGGAGGAAGCTGTAATATTATATCAGTGTCTAAACACAAGGAAAGGAGTTCTTTATCTGATACATATGTCAATTTGACATTTCAATAGCATATGTATGCAGACACAGGCGTCCAAAGTTTGTATTAAACTCTGAGATCACGTGATGAATTATAAGGACTCAAAAGTTAATAACAAGGGAAAAAGCATCAATGTCAGAAAATTTTTGTTTGACCAATATCCCTATTAATGTATAGCAAGCATAATGAATTACGAACATGAAAGGGGGATGAAGACATTGCAATACTACATGACTGTTGTTTAGACTATGTCTCAATAGAAAGATCACTAATGAGGAAGTCTAGGTCTCAAACCAGCTATCCAAATGCCAAGTGAAACTGAAATAGTGCTGCAAATTGGGGAATTAGCAACATCACAAATACCAATGAGTTGACTTGCAGAACTATGGGTTACCTGGAGAGGGAAGTATTAGATTGTCATAATTCACAACATGCAGTAATGTCCTAATGAGAAATCCAAACCCAAGTACTCACTTAGTGATCATTTCTCAGGATGACTAATCACAGAGGGAATTAAGAAATGAAATACTTAGAATTAGTGTCATTATAGAAATCAAACTGTACTTGTTGAACATGGGAAACCTAACAACCAATAGATATTTTATACTGTGAGTTTGCACAGATTTATTGACTCCTTTTCCGTGGATGTAGGAGTTATAGTCAATGTTATGACAATACATTAGGATCAGGCAGGACTGGATTTCTCCTTTCTGTTCAGACATGATTAGGTGATAACTCTGAGTAGGAACAATAGGCCAATGTAATAGTGTCTGTGTTGCAGGAATGGCGGCGATCTATGATTCTACTCCCCATCAGCATTCCACAGAGCATGATTCAGTCACAAGAAAGACTAATGGGCATATGCATGCTTGTCATTGAAAGATATTTAAGTCATAATTATGATATCACAGATACTCTCTTGGAGTTTTACTGGTCTGTGTTTCCCACTTACTCTCTTCATTATTTTGACCAACTCAATTTATTGCTTCATTTCTTTTTCTACCTTCTCGGTTTGTTCTTTTCTAATATACGTGGCCTATATTCCTCCTGATCTTAAAAAAATAATTAGGCTGTCAACACTTTTTTTGTAAAAGTCAAAATTATTATTCATTTAGATTTAGAGTAAGAGTAAATGATTATGGCATCTAGAATTATGAGGGAAATATAAAAAACTTCCTGCTGTCGTTCCCTAAAACTGCTTCTTCCTTTCTCATTCTCATCTTTCATCCTCCGTTCCTTTATTCCCCCACAACAGACTTATCTATTTTAGTTTTTGTGTCACATCTAAAAGGACCTCAGGAGTTCAGGAACTACTACTCCCAGCATACTGAGCAGGGATCACTCTGCTCTCAGTGGTGCTTCCAGAACAATTCAGTGCCATGAATTGAAGCATGTAAATCAGGCAATTTCAGGCCATCTCCCAGGACCCCTGGTTCTCCTCTAACTTAACATTTAAACCACTATTCTCTGTTTTTGTCTTGGATCTACGAACACATCTCGAAAATTTCTGCTTCAGTCCACAAACTCTCTAAGTTAACAGGAGTCCCCTTCTTATTTTCAACTTAACTCTTTTATGGATAAAGTTTTGCAAAGCACCCAGACTCAGTTTTTCTGCTTTTAGAGTCCTTTGATTATATCTTTATACAGACACAAAGGATATCTTCACTTACACCCCATGTTGCTTACTTGCCCGCATGGCATAGCAAAGGTAAATCTGGGTTAAGTCTCAACTCGGCAGGAATTTTCTATCCTTAGACAAATTCCTTAATCTTTGAAACTCACTTACCTGTCTACAAGCCAAGGACAAAAAATACCTATCATTCATTTGGATGTTACATTACAGATCTATATGCTTCAGAATATAATTACATGGAAATTATCAGCTCATATTATTTATATTGTAGGCACCTACTAAGTATTAGCTTCTTGGCAGCTTAAGCTCTTTCTATTGAGTTAATATGTGGACTTTTAATTTTTTTCTTTGTTTCCCTCATAAATTCCTAGTTAATCAGCTGGGGACTCTTCTCTTTCTCTTTTTGTGTTACCTTATCTTTAGATAAAGGCTCTTACAGACCCAGGATAGTGGTTAAAACAACTTGCCTCTGTTTGCATGGCTAACAAGGATAAATGACTCCATCTCTGTGGTTTATGTTGAATGTCTGATAATGCATCTCCAAGAGAAGCACTTAGCAAGAAAACTCATAAATATGGCTATAATGTTTATTCAAAGTACTCTATTTGCAAGGCCAAGTATAAAATGAAGGATGAAAACAGACAAAATGGGTCACTAAAATTAGCCTGCACTGTTTGTGAGGTAGATAATAATAATACAGTGTGGTGTCTTTTAGAGTCTCTGCTCCAAGGAGTTTCAGTTACATAAGAAAGATTTATTGTAAGAAAAAGAAATTTACTCTCTCCTACTTTAATGTGATATCTGCCTATCTGGAAATGCAGGTCACTGAGATATATTGCTAGAATACACTCTTTGGAAGGTCCTTAGTTTCCCAAACCTTTATATTTGAATATAATATAGAGTCCATTTATATTCCTTGATATTACACAAAACTGCATCTCTTTCCTCAGGCACTCTAACAATTACCTCCTACACGAATGGAACATAACTCAGAAGTTATTTACCATTTACAAGAGACAAATAAAAGAAGAGAGAATTGCTATATGATCATGAAAGAGGAACTCAACTTAATCTATATTGATCCAGAGCTGAACAGAGGATAACTGGGTGAGATGCAAGAAGGCAGATAGAAGGAAAGAAAGAAAGAAGGAATTAAACAAAAAATATTGCATTATGTGTGAATAGTTGCACCTAACATGTTTATAGCTTCAGATTTTCATATCTCATTCGTTTTTCTTTAAAAGGTGCTATTTTAACTTGAAAAAAAATAAGATGGCTATGAAATTCACAACCATCTTTGTTCTATAGTCGTCAGAGTGGTTCTACTCTGACCACTCAGAATGTGAATAGTAACACATCATCTCAGTTTATGATTGACTCAAAACTGTCTTCTCATTTTTACTTTTTTTCTAATTTCAGAGAACCAGCTTTCCTAGAATTGCCAAAGAATTCACTTAGACACTGAGTATGTAATAAGTTCTCTATTGCTATAAATAGGCTCTCAGACCTTAGAGAAGAGAACTGAACAGAAGCCCCCTGATTGTTGAAGTAAAACTTTCATTACTGATTTAATATCGGTACTCTGGTGATCTTCACTTCTTTCTTTTCCATACTTGCATCTAGGTTGTTGGAAGTCAAATGTGTGTCTGATTTAAGAAGCAGAGTGTTTGCTTTTGTCTCTGACCCTGGCCAATTTCAATTGCTTTATAAACACAAGTGCAATGTATCCTTAACACCTAACTGAAAGGACATTGATGTCCCACTTTAGGGAAATGGAAATTAATTTCAGAGCTGTAAAAGAACTTTGTTTATGTTCACATAACAGGATGTTCTTCGGCTGGGAGTCTTCCCTGAATTTATCTCACCAAACAGAAGTACACTCTTTTTTGATCTGGGTGTCAAATATCTCACAATCTTTGGATAATTAAAAGTGATAGCCCAAAACCCCTGTGCATTTTCATGTGAAAGATTTGCCTCATTTAAATTAATATCATACACAAATTATACAAGGTAATGAGAGGATGATAGATGCTCTGACTTTGGTCCTGAGAGTGTTCTTACATGTTATTGATATATACATGTTCAAGTGCTTAGTATTCTACAAGCCTCTACTATATCATTGGTCACCTAGTCAAAACTTCTCATTTTCTATTGGAAAATGAGACATGACATAATCACCAAGCATCTGTCCTTCGCTCTAGGCAACTGGTTAAAACTATTGGAATAAGACAATAGACTGATGCACCACCACACATATTACATTCTTGGCTCTTGAGTATCACCAGCATTTTGTTCTGGCTCCTTACTATGTAAGTGAATACACAAATACATGAAAAGTTAATGAAGAAATAGAGATTTAGAACTTAAGAACACAGTCTTTGCTTTCTTTACAATTAACTATCCATAACTGAAAAGCCGTGTGAAGATTTTTGTTCATGGAAACTTCTGCAGGATTTTTATACTTCCTAGAATGAGCATGGATAGACAGACTAAGGTCATACATCTGAGGACCCAAGTAGTATTGCCAGGAGGTGTTTTTGTAGACTTTGGGTTGTTATCTTATACTGTCATCTGAAAATAGTGATAGTTTGACTTATTTTCTAATGTGGATGCCCTTAATATCACTTTCTTGCCTAATTGCCCTGATAAGTACTTCTAATACTGTATTGAAGCATAGTGTATGACTTATAAAATAAATAGTGGAAAAATTTGTCTTATGCTTGACTATGGGAAATGTCTTAGTTTCTTCTACTTAATACAATGTTTCGTGTTGGTCTGAGGTAAATAGAATTAAATATACTGAGAAAATTTCCTATATCATCCCTATATTGAGTTTTTATCTTGAAGGGGTGTCAGATTTTGCTAAATGCTTTCTATGCTTATATGACCATATTTTCCCTTGTGTTGATATGGTGTACTATGTTGATTGACTTGCATATATTAAAAAATACCTACATCCATAGAATAATTTATACACAATCAAGTATACGGTATTTTTGGAGTATAGTTGGATTGTTTTAGTACAATTTATTTTGTTAAGAATCTTTGTGTCTATATTCAGCAGGGATATAGGTCTATAGTGTATTATTTGCTTCTTTATTAATTTTTGGTGTCTATCTCCTTTTTTTAACAGTAACTCTTTTATTTATTTATTTATTTAAATTTCTCAGAGTATTTATTTTTTTTTTTTTTTTGATTTTTACAATTACAAAGATATACAATTAAAAAGTTCATATTTGGGTTTTGGTCATACAGTGTTCCAGCACCCATCCCGCCACCGGTGCCTATCTCCCACCACCAACGTCCCCAGTTCCCTCCCCCTGCCCCAGCCCTGCTCCATGGCAGGTTCTTTATTTCTTTCTGTTTCTCTCTCTCTCTCTCTTTTCCTTCCCCTCCAGACTATGGATTACAGAACATACATTAAAGGGTTGTCATGTGTATCTTTTGCCTCTATTTAATGCTCAGTTCTAGGTTGGCATTAGTACCCTCGACAATTGTTAGCACACTGTTCCATTTTTTTGTCTTACCTAGCCTCTGACTCCCACACGTGGGGAAAAGGGGACACTCATCCATTGTTGGTGGGAATGCCAGCTGGTACAGCCTTTCTGGAAAACAATATGGACATTCCTCCAAAGACTAGAAATTGAACTCCCATTTGACCCAGCCATACCACTCCTGGGAATCTACTCTGGGAAACCAAAAATACGCAGCGGAAACACCATCCCTACTTTTATGTTCATAGCAGCATTATTCACAATAGCCAGAATCTGGAAGCAACCAGAGTGCCCGAAAATCGATGACTGGATAAAAAAGCTTTGGTACATCTACACAATGGAATACTATGCAGCTATTAGGAAAAATGAAGTTATAAAATTTGCCTATAAATGGATGGACATGGAGAAGATTATGTTGAGCGAAATTAGACAGAAGGAGAGAGACAGACACAGAATGACTGCATTTATCTGTATAACATAAATATATATGTACATATTAAGATAAAAATATCCAAGGTCAAGTGAAACATATATCAGGAGGTCTGGTCAAAGGTGTCTATCTCCTTTTGATATCAGGTAATGATGGCCTCCTATAAACTGTTTAAATGACCACAAATAATAAATTTTTCCAACTCTTACAAATTTATTATATAAAATATGATCCAATTATTTTTGTTTCCCAGTTAGCTGATTTTCTCCCATGAGATTATTCACTCTTGGAAGAGTTAAGAATATGTCTATCTTCAAAGGTGAAACATCACTAACAAAGCAACTAGAAGAAAAGATAAACATATGGGACTACATGAAACTAAAAAGCTTCTGTACCTCAAAAGAAACAGTGACTAAGATACAAAAGCAGTCCACAGAATGGGAAAGAATATTCACCCAATACCCATCTGATAAGGGGTTAATATCCAGGATATATCAGGCACTGGTAGAACTTTACAAGAAAAAAACAAACAACCCCCATCAAAAATTGGGGAGAAGAAATGAACAGAAACTTCAGCAAGGAAGAAATTCGAATGGCCAAAAAACATATGAAAAAATGCTCATCATCACTAATCATCAGAGGGATGCAAATCAAAACAACAATGAGATACCACTTTACACCACAGAGACTGGCACATATTCAAAAGAGCAAGAACAACAAGTGCTAGCGTGGATGTGGAGAAAAGGGGACACTCATCCATTGTTGGTGGGAATGCCAGTTGTACAGCCTTTCTGGACAACAATATGGACATGCCTCCAAAGACTAGAAATTGAACTCCCATTTGACCCAGCCATACCACTCCTGGGAATCTACTCTGGGAAACCAAAAATACACAGCGGAAACACCATCCCTACTTTTATGTTCATAGCAGCATTATTCACAATAGCCAGAATCTGGAAGCAACCAGAGTGCCCGAAAATCGATGACTGGATAAAAAGCTTTGGTACATCTACACAATGGAATACTATGCAGCTGTTAGGAAAAATGAAGTTATAAAATTTGCCTATAAATGGATGGACATGGAGAAGATTATGTTGAGCGAAATTAGCCAGAAGGAGAGAGACAGATACAGAATGACTGCATTTATCTGCATAACATAAATTATATATGTACATATTATGATATCAATATCCAAGGTCAAGTGAAACATATATCAGGAGGTCTTGTCAAAGGTGGAAATTATCACAAACGTGTGGGAGTCAGAGGCTAGGTAAGACAGAGAATGGAACAATGTGCTAAAAATTGTCGAGGGTACTAATGCCAACCTAGAACTCAGCATTAAATAGAGGCAAAAAGTTACACATGACACCCTTTAATGTATGTTCTGTAATCCATAGTCTGGAGGGAAAGGAAAAGAGAAAGAGAGAGAGAAATGGAAAGAAATAAAGAACCTGCCATGGAGGAGGGCTGGGGGAGGGTGGAGGGAACCGGGGACGTTGGTGGTGGGAGATGGGCACTGGTGGAGGGACGGGTGCTGGAACACTGTATGACCAAAACCCAAATATGAACTTTTTAATTGTATATCTTTGTAATTGTAAAAATAAAAAAAAAAAAAAATATGTCTAAATTCCAGTAAAGTTTAGAGCTTTGGAGAATCAAAGGTCAGACTGTTGAAGAGAGTTGAATACATAGTGAAACCACTATTCTGTATGGTGGTTTACTATGAGTACACAACTGAAATGTCTGTGAATTTAAGCAAAGTATCCCAAAGTCTCACAGAGAATCGGGATTTTATATACTTTTTAATTGATTTTAAATTGATAAAAAACAAAGCCTTATTATAAAGCTTTTATGCTTAGGTTTTGTGTGACTTCAGTTTTCAGCTTTCTCTTTCCCTCTTGCAACTGTTCCTCTCCCCCTTTTCCCCATCTCTCCTTATTCGCCTCTTCCCCTGTTCCCTCATTTCACACATAAACACTCTGACTACCTTAAATTTGGACATTATCTGAATTAAGTTCACTTTTCAAACAGTAATACTCATCTTCTAAAAGGATGCATGGGGAGATGTTGATACTCTACATGAATGTAACAGGAAATAATAATATCCTGCTTTTTATTTGTGTCTCCCTACCGACTCACTCCCTCTAAATCACCATGTAATCAATCTAAAGCAGCAACAGCATTAAAATTAGGAATGTTTGGAGAGGGAATTAGTCTACTCACTCATTATTCTTGATTAATAGAAAATTATCCCGCTAACATTTACTGTGCTATTCATTTGTTATTTGGAAGTGATTAGCCACAAATAGCAGTTAAGAACAAGCTAGTTTAGTAGTTTCAGCCGCAGCTGTAATTACCTCCTCAGTGCCTCTCCCAACACGCCTTCCTCACTTGAAAACAACTCACACCCCTTTTAAATACCACCTCTCCTCAAATATTAGCCAACCCTCCTGCGTACTGCCCTCCCGAGCAACTTGCCTCCTAATGAAGGCCCTACACATCTCCTGCCCATTCATAAATACCTTCAAGGTATCAAGCCAGAATTGGAGGTTATTCCTCAAATTTGGAAAGGTACATGCACAGATGACTCTATTTTCCAGGTGGCCCATGACTTGCTAATGCTACCAGCCTTCAGGACGCTGTTCTTTCACTTACCATTCCCCAAGAAGGGAAGAGAGGGATTCGGGTTAGACAGTGAGCTCATGTACTGTAAGCCTCTGAAATTTCTGCCCATTTACCTTTTACTTTTCCTTCTGTGTAACTTCCATTCACGCATTTCCCTTCTGTTCATTGGTGGATCAATATTCATCTGGGAATTCCCAGACTATCAAATTCTCACCAATTCCATTTTTGTGTTTTTTCCACCCACATCCAAAGGAGTAATAGCGCTCACCTGGATGTCCCTTAAGAAAAAAACAAATGACTACTTCCTCAAGTGCAAAAATGACTGAAAATTGGCTTGTCAAGATGTTAAGTATCATGAGATATTTACATTTTTATACTTTTTATGTCTCATCACATTAATTACAGCCTGATTATGTAAAAGCTTAAAGCTTTTGATACATGTTCTCATCTAATAGGTATGGTATAGTTTAAACTAAGAAACAACTCTTGTTGGAATTTGAGGACTTTATAAAGGAGGACTTTATATTGAGTACTTTATATATAATTTGAGGACTCTATTGCGCTGCAGGAGTGCAAATGTTAATTTTTATACATGAAGTTATTTTTTGTAGTTATTATTATTATTAATTCAGTTTGACTGCCCAAAGTAATGCCCTTAAATTCACTTGTTAGCTCTTAGCTCCTTCTCTTCCCACGTCTGAATCTTTTGCCTACTGTTATAGTCTAACATGCTGATCCTACCACATACAACTGGTGGCTTATACTTGTGTGAATTAAATAACACAGTTGAAACACTGCCATCAATGTGTTAAGCAAGTTTCAAAAACTTGATCCAAGAATCATTCAGGGAAAGGGTGCTGTTTCTGTACACCAATTCCAGATTTTGCATTTGAATCCGTTGGAATTCGTATTTAATACATTTTGAAAAAGATGACTGCATATTTTAAATTTTAGAACTACTCGCTGCTCTAAAGAAGTAAAATTCCAGACCTACTAAAGAGACTAATTTGATATAGTTTGCTACTATTTTCTTTGTTTTAGTTAGAAGTAAATATTAGACTTAGATATGAAAGTATATACTCAAATGCATATTAGACTTATCTTAGAAAATGCATTAGTCATTTTAAATAAAAGGCTATTTTCAATTAATTATTTGATACATTTACTTTGTATCATATGATTTTGTATCATATGATTTTGAGATGACTACAAGAGTATGCTATCCGCACGGCAGAGCCTGGCAAGCTACCCGTGTCGTATTTGATATGCCAGATACCAGTAACAATTATAGACCTCATTCCCATGACCTGATGGAATGGTTTGAGGCTCTTTATGTTTCTGGAGCAAGCAGGTGCCCTTGGGCTCTACTTGCATGAGACAGGTCATATGGAGATGTTACTGGTGCCCGCCGAGCAAATCGATGATGAACGGGAAGACAGTGATACAGTGATACATATGATTTTATATGAA
The DNA here is from genome assembly GCA_021461705.1 of Cryptotis parvus. Classification (NCBI taxonomy): domain Eukaryota; kingdom Metazoa; phylum Chordata; class Mammalia; order Eulipotyphla; family Soricidae; genus Cryptotis; species Cryptotis parvus. The sequence continues at coordinate 41,814 of JAJIBD010022295.1, read as the reverse complement.
ATGTTTCATTCCTCTTATCTAGCTAAACATGCATTTAGCAATTGTCATGCATAGCAATTGTCAAACTTACATCTCTTAGGGTTCTTAGAGTTGAGTCAGAGAAAATGGAGAAAAAGAAACTGATATAAGGTAGAAGCACAGGTAATTAAATTCAAGATCTGACTCACTAATAAGCATGAGTATATTCTACTTACTGTTGGGCTGTCTGGGGGGAGATGTTCGAGCCGGTTGTGCCACTGCAAGGCTGCAGATGTGATCACAGCCATGGGCCTAGTTATAGGCAGGTTCTAGCCATGATTATCATCCAAGTGAGCCTAGAAGAAGCCAGAGGAACCACCACACCATGAGGTCAGTCATTCTCAACATCTGGACTCCACAGCTCCTCAGAGCTCCACCCAAGAGAAAAGCTGATCTTTCCCTATTGAGGTTCATCAGTAAATGCTCAAGATGAGAGCCTACTATGCAAGTATACCACCTACACGGCAGAGCCTGGCAAGATACCCGTGCTGTATTTGATATGCCAAAAACTAGTAACAATTATGGACCTCATTCCCATGACCTGAAGGAATGGTTTGAGATTACTCATGTTCCTGGAGCCAGCAGATGCCCTTGGGCTACACTTACTTGTGGCAGGACATATGGAGATGTTACTGATGCTACTAGAGCAAATCTATGAACAATGGGAAGTCAAGTGATACAAGTGAAATATCACCAACAAGTGATACTCTACATGACCTTAATGGAAGGAGAAAACAAATAAGTTTTGTTTTCAATAACAGACTAGTTTACAGAAAGCAATCAGGGTTCAAAGACAGGTAGATAATGAAAACCATGATGGTGTTGTTTTGCTGTTCTTTTATATATAGACTTTAACTACATCACATCTTTGAGTGAATTACTTATCTATTCATATCCTGCCCTGACTCACCTCCTCTATAATGTCTTCTTATTGCAACCTCTGCTATGCAAAAAATCATCACAGTCTAAGTGCGTAACAGTACCTATTTTATTCATATAACTGTTTCCTCTCTATATTGTTATATGTGTGGTATCAGAAAATATGACTTATTCATCTTTAATTGTCAACACTCAGTAAACTAGCTGGCTTGCTAAAGGTGTCCAATGTATGTCACCAGGTTTCAATTTTTTTTTGTCTTTTGGGCCACACCAAGCAATGCTCAGGTGTTACTCCTGGCTCTGTGCTCAGGAATTACTCCTGGCACTGCCTGGGGACCATACAGTGTGCCAGGGATTGAACCCGGTTCGGCCGCATGCAAGGCAAATGCCCTACTCACTAGACTACTGCTCTGTCCCCCTGCTTTCACATTTATGCTGTGTTAACAGCTAAACTGACTGCAACTTGACATCTATTTGGTCAGCATAGATAAGCACAGTTTATCGATGCTTTAGCTACCCAATCTCTATAAATAGTATGAAATAATTATTTTTCATTCTAGCTTAAATACGATTTGAAAGTAGTAAAGCTGCAGTGTTCATATAAGAGAAAATGAGTTATAAAAACTAAAGCATATAGGAGAAGATATGGTGCATTGTATGATATTAAGTATATTTTGATATTTTTATTAGAGGTAAACTCAAATATTTCATTCTCTTACTCATACTTTCCTTCATAATTAGCTTTCTTCTACTCCCAAAGAAATTGCTTCTCTCTCTCTCCCCTCTCTCCTCTTTCTATCCTCTATCCTCTATCTCTTTCCTCTCTCTCTCCTCTTTCTCCTCTCTCCTCTCTCTTTCCTCTCTCTTATCTGTCCTCTCTCTCCTCTATCTCCTCTCTCCCTGTCCCTCTCTGTCTCTCTCTCCCTCTGTCTCTCTTCCAGGAAAGGTCCTTCACAGGATCTTTCACTTTTATGCACTAAATGTGTATAAATTTAGTGTATAAATGATGTATATAATAATATATAAATAATGTATAATGATGGAGAGGTTATGGGGAATTATGATGTCACTTGTAGTCACAGAGATGACTACAAGAGTATGCCACCTGCACGGCAGAGCCTGGCAAGCTACCCATGTCGTATTTAATATGGCAAGTACCAGTAACAATTATAGGCCTCATTCCCATGACCTGATGGAATGGTTTGAGGCTCTTTATGTTCCTGGAGCAAGCGGATGCCCTTGGGCTCTAGAAGCATGAGACAGGACATATGGAGATGTTACTGGTGCCCACTCCGAGCAAATCAATGATGAATGGGAAGACAAGTGCTAGAAGTGATACTACTCCTGAGAGTGTTCTTAGTGATTGTGAAGGAACTGGGAAAGTGCTGACCATATACACTTCCTTGGCACCTCATTTTGATATAGGACTAACAATACCCACACATAAACATTCCATGAATATTATATTGCATCAGAACATGCCATGAGGCATGCTATAGTCACTGACACAGAATGCTCCCAGGCATGGTAACTTGGGAGTAACCTAGTGAATTAGTATATTAGTCCAAACCAAACTCTGCATTTCTCAGGACAAACACACTTCCTATATGACTAAGGATTAAGCATTTCATAGAACAAATCCAGACCTCCAAACACATGTTTCCTGAATATGTTGTTAATTTCATCTTTCTATGCTAATTAAAAGGGTTTCCTCAAGTGCCTGCCATATACAGGATGGGGATCATGAAAGGAGGAAAAAGGGGCACTTCGGTGGTGGGAAACATGCACTGGTGGAGAAATGGGTGTTGGAACAATGTGTGACTGAAACCAAATCATGAGCAGCCTTCTAATTATATATCACGGTGACTCAAATTTTTTTTTTAGATTTTAGATTTTGAATTCTCACACCGGCCTTTTGTCTAAACTAAAAGTATCGTTAAAGAAGACACAACACTGACCAAGCAAATGGAAGCAAAGATAAACAAATGGGAATATATAAAATTGAAAAGCTTCTGCACCTCAAAAGAAATGGTGACCAAGATACAAAGACAATCCACAGACTAGAAAAGGATATTCAACCAATACCCATCTGACAACGGGTTAATATCCAGGATATATTGGGCACTGATAGCACTTCACAAGAAGAAAACAGCCAACCACATCAAAAAATGGGGAGAAGAAATGAACAGAAGCTTCCAAAAAAGAAGAAATTTGAATGGCCAAAAGGCATATGAAAAAGTGCTCTTAATATTTAATCATCTGGGAGATGCAAATCAAAACAATAATGAGGTACCATCTCACACCATAGAGACTGGCACACATTCAAAACAGCAAGAAAAACCGGTCCTGGCATAGATGTGGGGGAAAAGGGACTCTCATCCACTGTTGGTGGGAGTGCCAACTGGTCCAGCTCTTTTGGAAAACAATATGGGCCTTCCTCCGAAAACTAGATATTGAGCTCCCATTTGATCCAGCACTCCTGGGAATATACCCGAGAGACCAAAAAACACATAGCAGAAACACTATCTGTACTTCTTTATTCATCTCTGCGCTATTCACAATAGCTAGAATCTGGAAACAACCTAAATGCCCGAGAACAGAGGACTGGCTAAAGAAACTGTGGTTCATCTACACTATGGAATACTATGCAGCTCTCAGAAAAGACGAAATTATGAAATTCACCTGCAAATGGATGGACATAGAGACTGTCATGCTGAGTGAAATTAGTCAGAAGGAAAAGACAGGTATAGAATGACTGCATTCATTAATAGGATATAAATAGTTACCAGTGTTTTACTAAGTGTGGGAAATGGTAATGGCAGATTAAAACTCACCAGTGAATATACACAAAGAGACTTAAGTGATAAACTCTAAATAACTGCAGGGCTAGCCACAATGTGTAAAAGAAGAGGGGAGAGAGATACAGAGACAGAGAGAGAGAGAGGAATCTGGGTTACCTGCTATTGAGGCAGCCTGGGAGTGGGTGGGAGAGGGTGGGGTACATTGGTGGTGGAAATGGGGCACTGGTGGAGGGATGGGTGCTGGAATACTGTATTACCAAGAACTTTGTAATTGTATGTCTCATGGTGGTATAATAAAAAAATTTAAAAATATTTTTAAAAAAGGGTTTCCTTCTGGCCTGGAATACTGTATATGTAATTTTATTAATATTTTATTATACCAACGTGAGATATACAATTACAATGTTGTTCATGTTTGAGGGTTTTGGTCACATAGTGTTCCAGTACCCCACCTCCACCAGTGCCCATTTCCCACCACCAATGTCCCCAATTCCCTCCCCCTCCCATAGCCTGCCTCTATGGCAGGTTCCTTATCTCTTTTCTTCTCTCCCTCTCTCTCTTTTTTCTTCTCTTACATATTGTGGATTTTACTTTCCCCATTATATTGCTGGAGAAATTCTTTAAAGTACACATTATTAGCTGTGTACATCATCTATCCTTCAGCTTCAATCTTTAAATCAGTGGCTCTATACCTGAGATGGATTTCTACCTACCCTCCCCCAGAGTCATTTGGCAATATCTGACATCTACTCGACTGTGTTAGTTTAGATGTTCTACTGGAATCTAGTCAGCAGAGATGATGGAAGTGATGAAAAAATTCCTTCTGCAGATTAGCTCCTCCCAGAAAAAATCGCATCATACCAAAAATACCAATGACATCCAGGTTCAGAAACTGTGTCCTAAGTTGGTTATACCTGCAGACTGGCACCTCTACAAGCACTGTATCACAAACTGATAGTTAATAACTACTGTGGTTTCCCAGTGATTTTCTGTGGGAAATCATCCCTTAACAAAACCTAAAAAGTCAGGATAGTGCCCTGACTAAAAACACTTTAGATCATAAAATGAATAATTGAGTCAAAAATATGCCTGTGGGCAATAAAAGTATGCCCAAGAAAGGATAGAAAACAGGTTAGTGTCTTTTAGATGCAGAAGGCAAGAGAAACAAAATAGAGTAAGGAATTGTCATGACTGTATGTTAGGGGGTGCCTGCTAATTTGCTAAGTTCAATATCCCAGTCTATACTTTTAATGTACTCAAAGAATTTTGATGTCATTACAACCTGTTCTAAATATTTTTAAACAAAGAAATAACTCAATTGCTGGGAGCTGGGTTGGGGCAGTGATACATTCTTGAATAAATGACCAGCTTATGAGCTCACTTCAGGACTGCCCAAGTGACCCTAAGCTTGGGCAGTTCTTGTGTGTTTGTTTTTTGCCTCTGTGCTTGTCTTGTTTTCTGCCAGTGAGCTGCTGGATGGAGGTCAAAGGTTATAATCTGATTGATTTTAGTGTAGCAAAAATTGCTACAGAATGTTTTAAACTTTTTTACCCCTGTACTCTAACACCAGTCCACAGCAGGTGGAAAGTCACTACATTAGAGTCAGGTCTCTTCCCTGCACATTGGGTTAAGGAAATGGAAAGGATTTTTAGATTCCATGTGCTGACTCACTCTGGAGTAATAAAACCCATCATGGGAGGAAAATTAAAGCATAGTGGAAAGTGGTGATGATAGAGAAGGTAAAACATCTTTTTGAACATGATTTGGTGTGTTTAAGTCTTTCTATACCCCAGCAAGCCAAATGCTTCCCTTCTCTGGCAAAGGGAACATATTGACTACACAGTCATTTCACTGTTGGTTTCAACAGTAATGATACCCAGCAAGAGCACTGAGCCTTAAGAACAGTTTTGTGGACTCTGTGGTCTGACCTACTGCCCTTTAATAAGACTAAGCTTCCTTTGTGATTCTCAGTTGGCAAGGATTAGGGTACTAGAAGTAACATTTTACCTTCCAGTTTTCTTTAAAATTGCACATGTCACAATAAAGAGCCCCAGGTGGGAAGAAAAGAGGCAGGCATCAAATTGGATGAAATAATAAAGCAACGGGAGCCATAACCCCTGTCCTCCCCAGGTGCATTACAACAATATTAATTTAGACTTGTGTCAATAAGGCAAAATTATCTGATCAGATGATGCTCCAAACTATTCCAATTTAAAATGCAAGTCACGCTTTAGTAATTATTGGTCATAATAGCAATATGTTTTATGGAAAGATTATCTTAGCTTTCTAATTCAAAGTCAGTGAGCACTATAGCTATGTGGAAAACTTATAAGTGCTCATATATTGGTGTTTCAAAATAATTTGTTCAAAGAAATGGTTTTCCATCTACACATCCCACAATATTCTACAGTCATAATATCTGACTTCTATCCATTATAAACTCACCATTCAACAAGGAAGTGATCATTGATGTCAAAAGAGGGGTTCGGCAGGGTGATACCATTTCACAAAAACTCTTCAGTGCCACCCTCGAGAACATCATGCAACAATTAGAATGGGGAGGAATGGGAGTGAAGATGGATGGTTGGCAACTACATCACCTCCGCTTCGCTGATGACATCGTTCTAATAACACCAAACATTAGCCAAGCGGCACAAATGCTGGCTGACTTCGACCAAGAATGTGGAAAAATAGGTCTACAGCTAAATCTCAACAAAACTATGTTCATCAAAAATGAACTAGTTCCCAAGGCCCCATTCACTCTCAATGGAATACACATATCTGAATGCAGCAGTTATGCGTACCTAGGTCGAGAAGTCAACATGATGAACCACCTAAATCCTGAGCTGCGCAGGAGGAATAGAGCAGCATGGAATGCCTTCAAAAGCCTCAAAGAAATAGCTAAAAAGACAAAGAACTTCTAGCTCCGGGCACATCTCTTCGACTCCACCATTCTGCCTGCAATAACATATGCCTCAGAGACCTGGGCCCTATGAAAGCAGGATGAGATTGCTATTCGGGTCTCCCAGAGAGGAATCAAAAGAGCTATGCTAGAATATCATGCCTCACTCAAGTGAGAGAAGGAATCCCGAGTTCCGACCTCCATCGCTGTTCCAGAGTCAGAGACACTGTCTCATTTGCCAAGGGATCGAAAATCAGATGGACTGGACATGTAATGCGATTTGGAGACGACCGCTGGACTAGAGCCATTACCGACTGGATCCCACGGGATGTCAAAAGATCACCTACAAGTTGGTCAGACTTCTTCGTTAGGACCCTGACCGAATGGTTTGAGGCTCTTCGTATTCCTGAAGCAACCAGATGCCATTGGTCTACACTGGCACGTGATAGGGTGAATTGGAAATGCTATTGGCGCCTGCTCGAGGAAATCGATGAATAACGGGACGTCAAGTGATCAAGTGGTCCATTATAATAATGTACTTAACTTAAAGTTAATTATTACATCTCATAGAAATTAAAATTTAATTCAGAATTACATTATTGATAACTGAGATTGGGAGATTCTATAAATCATGATCTTTTACTACTTGAATATATAGTTCACCAGAAGCACTGGTTCACACACTCCCAGTATGTACTAAGTAGTACTATGTAGTCATTTATAGAGTTCTCTATTATCCAACTTATGGTTACTTATTTAGAGATTTCATCTTTTCCAAGATTTGAAAAAGTTGGAATGTATTTTCTTTCTACATGTCTTTCCAAGATCCCAGTGTATTTGGAATCTATTGCCAATTTGTTATTTGTCATTGCTATTGAATAGGGTCTTATTTTATCCTCTAATTACTCTAATCAAAAACAAAAATCATGAGCTGTTCACCATAGTTAGACAACTAAGAGACAGACAACCCTTGCCACATTAATTTATTTTTGCTGGGACATAGTGATGCAGAAGATAGGTATGATTTCTAAGCATACTGAATATGCAAGACTTGTCCTCTATTGTTCTGTTGGCTTCTAGGATAATAATAATTGAACACTTAGGAACTGCAAGTACTTTATTCCTCCCAATTGATGTTTCACAAAATAATGATATATATAAAATAAAAAATACATTATAATACAGAAACAGTTCTCCCTCCATTTTATAGAAGAGTAATAGGGTATGAGTTGTTCAATGATTTGGCCATTTATGAAAGTTATAATGATAAAGTCTGGACTTAAAGTTTTAACACTCATAAGGGAACCAGTTACATAAGGAAATTACTAAAATGCATGCAATAAATTTCTCAATATTGTATCTGAGAAAATTTTATGGGAGCTCCTAGAATACGATGACAATCTGTCAGTCCTGCAATAGATTGGAAAGAGAAAATGGGATATTTAGAGACAAAAGTGGGTTTGGGTCAGTCTCTCACTATACATTTCCTAATTATGTAACTACTAAAATTTGTACTTCTTTTTTCATAAAGATTTGAAAATAATAGCACAGAAATCTTTACACTTTGCTTTAGTAAAATGCTTTAGTAAGTACCTGATGAATGATAAATGTAAAATATATGAATACTTCAACAGATAAAGTTTAGTTTGAGAACTAAACTATATCTGTTGAAGTTTTGGAGTAGAGCATACATTTAATAGACATTGAATTTATTTCTGAAACTATTTTTAATCAGCCCCGAACATGTGAAGATAATAATGAATTATAATTCTTATATATTTTAATAGAATTTTCTTCTAATGTTTCTGGGACAAAAAAGCATTTCTGATTAATTTCTGTGGCATGACAGTCTTTAGTTCATTGTTCTATAACAATCATAAATATCACTTTGTTGGGTGCCCTGAAGTCATAAGAAGTGAAGGGCTAATTTTAGGTCTTGATTATTCTATGGGCAACAAAAGTCTAATTGACAATCAACTGTGTAAAGGGCACTTTGGGGCCAATGAATGCCTACATGTAGGTACGCACTATTCATACATTGGAATTCTAGAGGAATTGATCTGAGAATTAGGCATGTGTTAGAGCATGTTATATAGTTCTTGTTCACTTTGAATAAAAGAGTTGCATCATTAGAGTACAGGAGCATCATGCTACCAACTATGAACACTCCTTGTTCATATTGTACCTACTGTGCATAGTTGCTTGAACCTTCCAATTAGAGTTCTAAGATTTTCTCTATGGGATTCAGGTAATTTAATGAGTATATTCGTATGTTATTATGTTTCATTACATAAGGAGGATATGTCTATTGCTGCATAATTCAACTAGGTTAGACTAATTGATTTATTTATCTATCTATTTATTTTATTTATTTGCTTTTTGGTCACACCCAGCAATGGTCAGGGGTTACTCCTGGCTCTTCATTCAGGAATCACTCCTGGCGGTGATTGGGTAACCATATGGGATGCCGAGGATTGAACCTGGGTCTGCTGGATGCAAGGCGAATGCCCTATCCACTGTGATATTGCTCTGGCCCCTATGTTAGTTTTATTTTTTTTTAACTTTTTTATTGTACCACCATGCAAAATACAATAAAAAGATGTTCATGACTGGGTTTCAGTCTTACATTTTTCCAGCACCTGTCTCTCCACCAAAGCCCCATTCCCACTACCAATATCCCCACTTTCCTTTCCCCTTTTCAAGCCTGCTTCTATAGCAGGCACTAATTCTCTTATTTCTCTCTTTCTTACACATTGTGGCTTGCCCTACAGACATTTAGGGATTATCATGTAACTCCTTTTGCGTACATTCAATGTTCAGTTCTAGTGTGACACTAGCATTTCCCATAATTAGTAGAGCACTAGTATATATTTATATAACACTAATGAATTCAGTTATTATATATATACATATATCATTTACTTTTGACTAATTTCACTCAGCATGATAATCTCCATGTCCATCCATTTGCATGTAAATTTTGTGACTTCGTCTTTTCTGAAGGCTGCATAGCATTCTGTTGTGTAGATGTACCAATTTTTTTTAGCCACTCTTCTTGTGCATTCAGGTTGTTTCCAAATTCTAGCTATTATGAATAATGCTGCGATGAACATTGAAGTGCAAATAGTGTTTCTTTTGTGTGTTTTGGGTCTCCAGGGTATATTCCCAGGAGTGGTATTGCTGGGTCAAATGGGAGGTCAATATCTAGTTTTTGGAGGAAGCGACCATATTGTTTTCCAAAAAGGGTTGGACCAGCCGCCACTCAAATCAACACGGATAAGAGACCCTTTCACCCCACATCCACACCAGAACCGGTTGTTCTTGCTCTTTTGGATGTGTGCCTGTCTCTGTGATGTGAGATGATACCTCATTGTTGTTTTAATTTGCATCTCCCTAATGATTAGTGATAAACGGCACATTTTCATATACCTTTTGGCCAGTCGAATTTCCCCTTTTTTAGTAGTTTCTGTTCATTTCTTAGCCTCATTTTTAATGTGGTTGGCTGTTTTCTTCTTGTAGAGTTCTACCAGTGCCCGATATATCAAGGATATTTACCCCTTATCAGATGGGAAGTGAATATTCTTTTCAAATCTTGGGCTGTCTTTGTATTTTGTCATTGTTTCATTTGAGGTTCAGAAACTTTTCAGTTTTATATAATCCCATTTGTTTATCTTTGCTTCTATTTTCTTTATCAATAAAGCCTTTAAATTTGATGTTGGAAAGTGTTTTTCCTATGTTTTCTATGTACCTTATGGATTCATGTCTGATGTTGAGATCTTTGATCCATTTTGATCTGACCTTTGTGCACGGTTCGATTTGGAAATGACTTCTGGACTAGAGCTGTTACCGACTGGATCCCACTGGATGTCAAAAGATCACGTGGCCACCTAGCTACAAGATGGTCAGACTTCCTTGCCAAGACCCTGAAGGAACGGTTTGAGGCTCTTCATATTCCGGAATCAACCAGATGCCATTGGGCTACATTGGCACCTGATAGGGTCCAATGGAAATATTACTGGCGCCCGCTCGAGCAAATCGATGAATAATGGGATTCAAGTGATCAAGTGATCAAGTTATAAGAAGGTCAAAGTTCATTTTTTACATGTAGCTGCCCAGTTTTCCAGCACCACCTGTTGAAAAAGTTTTCTATGCTCCACTTAACATTGTTTGTGCCTTTATCAAAGATTAAGCTACCATGTGTTGGAGAGTGGGTTTCAGGATATTCAGTTATATTCCATAGGCCTACTGGTCTATCTCTATACCAATACCATGTAGTTTTGATTATGACTGCTTTGTAGTAGAGTTTGAAGTTAGGGAAATTGATACCTCCCATCTTTTTCCCAAGGATTCCTTTAGCTATTTGTGGAATTTATAAATTTCAGGTGTGGTTGGTCAACAATCGACCATATTCACATGGTAACAAAGCTCATTGAGGTTTGTAGAGAGTTCAGGATGCTGCTCTGTCTAACGTCCATTGATTTAAAGAAAGCCTTTGACTCTGTTGAGAGCAAAGCAGTCATCAAAGCCCTATCGAAACAGTGCATTTAAACCCAATACATCAAGATCCTTTGTGAGCTCTATTACAGATTAACCACCAGGATCTCACCATTCTACAAGGAAGTTATCATTGATGTCAAAAGAGAGATATGTCAAGAGAGAGCTGTCAATAGAGTGATCATTGATGTAAGCAGGGAGATACCATATCACCAAAACTCTTCAGCACCACTCTCAGGAACATCATGCGACAATTAGAATGGGGAGGAATGGAAGTGAAGATAGACAGTCTGCAACTACACCACCTCCGCTTTGCTGATGACATTATTCTAATAACACCAAACATTAGTCAAGCAGCACAAATGCTGGCTGCTTTGACCGGGAATGTGGAAAGATAGGTCTACAGCTGAATCTCAACAAAACTATGTTCATGAAAAATGAACTAGTTCCAGAGGCCCCATTCACTCTCAATGGAACAGATATCTCTGAAAGCAGCAGTTATGTGTACCTAGGTCGAGAAGTCAACATGATGAATGACCTAAAATCTGAGCTGCGCAGGAGGAAGAGAGTGGCATGGAATGCCTTCAAAGGCATTGAAGAAATAGCTAAAAGGACAAAGAACCTCCAGCTCCGGGCACATCTCTTCGACTCGACCATTCTCCCTGCATTAACATACGTCTCAGAGACCTGGGCTCTACGAAAGCAAGATGAGATTGCTATTCGGGTCTCCCAAAGAGGAATCGAAAGAGCTATGCTTGGAATATCATGCCTCACTCAAGTGAGAGAAGAAATCAGGAGTTCCAACCTCCATCGATGTTCAAGAGTCAGGGACGCTGTCTCGTTTGCTAAGGCATTGAAAATCAGATGGGCTGGACATGTAATGCAATTTAGAGATGACCACTTGACTAGAGCCATTACCGACTGGATCCCATGGGATGTCAAAAGATCACATGGCTGCCCACCTACAAGATGGTCAGACTTCTTTGTCAAGACCCTGAACGAATGGTTTAGGCTCTTTGTATTCTCTCAGGGAAGCTGCTGGGGTCCTCAACAGTGCTGGGAAGCGAGTTCCCTTCTACCACCAAAGCTGGCAGGGAATGGATGAAAACTCAGGAATCCGATGCAGTTTTAAAAGGGCTTTACTATCACAGGTTCCAATATACAATCCAAGAGCAGGGAAAACCTCTGGACTCTGTGTTGCCAGCTAGGCCTCAGTCACGTGTAGGCCAAGATGGCTGCCACCACATGTTGAGGCCCAACAGAGAATGGAGAGGACAGAGAAACAAAATGAAAGGGAAGCCGAAATGGCAGAAGGTGCTTCTTTCTTCTTGTATCTTATTTATAGCTAGAAATCCACCCAAACTTCCCAACCTGGCCCATTCTGGGCTGGGCTATCTAGAGATGAAAATAGGAAAATAGTTCTATAGAAATGTAGCAACTTCAGGAGGCCTTCTGGCTGTGTACAAGAACCCAGAGCTGATTCAAAGTCTCCCTAGCAGAGCTGGGAGGAAGTATAAGCTAAATGTAACTTCCCTGGCAGGGAGGGTCAAATGCCCTCAGGTAATTTCTCCTACCACCTCACCTAGGCTCTTTTAGATCCTAATGTTTTTAGCCAAGATCTGCCTGGAAGAAAGGCACTTGCTTTGCATGCAAGTGAGAGACCGTATCCCAGTCAACAAGGTCTGCTGTCTGGAGCAGTGGAAAAGAGCACGTGTTCCTGCTCTCTGTTCCTGCTGGTGAGAAACCAAAGCACGGAGACAAATATGGGCCAGGAAAATGGCTCAATAGGCTGAGCTGAGGCTCTGCTATGGGGAGACCTGGGTCCAGTTCCCAACACCGCATGGTCCACTGAGTCTGATCGGGAATCACCCCCAAACATCCCACCAGCCATTGCCCCTGTGCTCAGCTGGGTGTGACAGAGATAACAATAACAGCAACAAAATAACAACAACAAATTATTGGCCATGAATATCTAGAGTCACATTAACCATGTTGGGCTTTTTAAAAAAAATATTTTATTATACCACTGTGAGATATACAATTACAAAGATGCTCATAAGATGTTTGTATTTGGGTTTCAGTCATACAGTGTTCCAGCACCAATCCCTCCACCAGTGCCCATTTCCCACCACCATGTCCCTGATTCCCTCCCCCTCCCTAGCCTGCCTCTATGGCAGGTTCTTTATTTCTTTCTCTTTCTCTCTCTCTTTCTCTTTTCCTTCCCTTCCACATTGTGGATTACAATACATACATTAAGAGTTTGTCATATCCGTGTTGGGTTTTGAAGACCGTTTCTCCAGGCCAGAGTGATAGTATAGTGGTGGAGAGCTGGCCTGGCACGCAGCTGACATGGGTTTGGACCAATCCCTGGCATCCCATATGGTTGTCTGGGCCCCTCCAGAAATGATCCCAGAGCCTAGCGCTAGGAGCAAGTTTTGTGCACCACTGGGTGTGACCCCAAGCAGGACACAACGACAATAGATGATCATTTCACCAAGTGAGGTGCAGAAACGCAAACTGGGCAGGACACACATGAAAAACAGCTGAGCAGGGCCCAAAGGGTCACCCTTGGAATGAAGATTCCCTCATTTCCTTCAGTCCTGCTGTGGTTAAAGGTTGCTAGGAGAGGCCGCAGCAGAAGCTATTATTGATTTGGGGGGTGGGGTGTTTTTTGGTCACACTGGCAATGCTCAGGGATTACTCCTGGCTCGGCACTCAGGAATTACTCCTGGCAGTGCTCAGAGGACCTATGGGATGCTGGGGATTGAGCCTGGGTAGGCCGCCTGCAAGACAAATGCTTTCCCCCATTGTACTATTGCTCCGCCCCACAGAGGCTATTTCTGCCCTTTTTCCTACACAGAACCCACTGGGGAACAGGCCAGCCTCACTTCCTGTGTCCTCTTGGGTCTGGGGTCCAGGAAACTGTCCTTTCTTATGGCTAGAGAAGTACTGAAAGTCCTGTGAACCTCACCAGGAATGTCCTTGCTTTATTTCTAGCCTCTGACCCCAGGCTCCCCATGGTTTCTTGCTTTGAATCATTAGCTAATGTGTTTGGCATTTGGATTCATTTTCCCTTGTGCACGTCCTCTGAAACCCTAAATGATTGCAGTGAATCATACCCAGATTATTTATTTATTTAGTTATTTATTTATTTATTTATTTATTTATTGCTTTTTGGGTCACACCCAGCGATGCTCAGGTGTTACTCCTGGTGGTGCTCAGGTGGGGGGCACCATACGGGATGCTGGGGATGGAGCCTGGGTTAGTGGCATGCAAACCAAATGCCCTACCCACTGTGCTACCACTCTGGCCCTTACCCAGATTTTTAAAACATGCACATTATCACACACACACACACACACACACACACGATATGAGGGTACAAAGTTCACCCCAGCCTGCAGAGAGAGGCTCCAAGGGCTGGAGCACACACCAGGTATGTTCAGGGCCTCGGTTTGATCCCTGGCACTGCCTGACCTCCCGAGCACTTTTAGCGACAGCCCTCAGCACTGCTGGCCATGCCCCAGACTATTAATGGCCAAACTTGCATGTTGCCTTTAGCCCAGAGACACAACCTCCTACCAACCTCCACCCCTAATGATCCCCTCACTGGTCTGATAAAGGGAGGCGTCATTCCTGTGGGTGGCAAATCTCTGGGAAGGAGTGTCTGAAAGCAGCCTCCAGCCCCTCACCCTGCAGGTGTGGGATGGTGGGGGTCGGGGAGGGCTTGGAATGAAAAGCTCCAGGCTCGGGTCCTTAGGAGCAGCCCCCAAATCACTCCAGTAGCACCCAAAGACCCGGGACCCACAGGATCTAAGGACTGTTCAAAGGTTCTTCAAAGCTCTTCCTGAAAGTGGCCCCAGGACGAAACCATTTTTCCTCTCTCTCTTTGGGATCTCACAGGTGGTGCTCCCAGGAACCTGGTTCAGTGTCTGAGGTGAGGATGTTGATGTTGCTGGGGCCCCGCCTTTGGGGAGACTTTCTGGCCACCAGGGAGGCGGGGGTGGGGCTGAACCCCGAGTGCCAAGGACTAACCAGGATGGCTCCATATAAGTGACACCCGTTGTATCTCTCTCCAAATATTAATTCTTTCTTTCTCTTTGTTGGTTTCTGACTCCTCTGGGGTCAGGGGCTGGGGTCTGCTTTCAGTCAGCCCTTCCCAGTGATTTGGTCACACTCACAGGAACAAAATTTCCCTTTATCTGGTCGGTGATGGGATGACTTGGGGTGGGGTTGGGATTGGCAGGAGGTTTGTCTCTGGGCTTAAAGGCAATGTGCGAGTTTGGCCAGTGTCTGTTTGGGGCATCCCTAGGCGTACTCGGGGTTGATTCCCCGATGCTGCTCAGGAACCCTAAGTGGTGCTGAGGACGGAAGCAGGGTCAGCCGAAGACCCAAGTGCCCTGCCGAGATTGCCGGGCCCCTTACCTGTGATGTCCCTCAGTTCAAGTAACTTGAAAATCTGAAATAAGAGTAGAGCTAAAAAGAACAAGAACTTTCAGATGTTTGCTGTTCAAGAACCTGTACTAAAGTTTTCTTTATTTTTGTTTGTTGTCTGAGGGGGACCACATCTTTTGGGTTTATTCCTGGCTCTGTGCTCAGGACCACTCCTGATAGGGCAAACGCCCTACCCACTGTGCTATCGCTCCAGCCTCCAAACTGGCACATTTTTTCAGAAAAAAATTATATTTTATTTTAAAATTCAAGTATTTTATATAATACGTAAAGTGACACATCCCATAACTTTAACACATGGTTTTTTCCTCCATTAACATGTTTAATTAACTTTAACGTGTTTAATTAACATGTTTAATTAACTTTATTATTTTTTATATTATTTTTTTTTTATTTGTAAAAATATTTTATTATACGACCATGAGATATACAATTACAAAGATGTTTGGGTTTTGTCATACAGTGTTCTAGCACCTGTCTCCCCATCAGTGCCCATTTCCCACCACCAATAACCCCAATTCCTCCCCCATCCCCTAGCCTGTCTCTATGGCAGGTTCTTTATCTCTTCCCTCTGTCTCTGTCTCTGTCTCTCTCTGTCTCTCTCTCTCTTCTCTTACACATTGTGGATATCTGGTGTATCTTTTGCCTATATTCTATGTTCAAACTGGCATTTTTTGCACAAGGGAAGAACCAACAGACATAAGGACATGGAATTAGTTTCACTTAATCCACATGGATTCTTCTTCCAGGGATAGAAACAAAATGAAGAAATGGTCTAAGTTGTCTTTATATATTAATGAAGCCAAATAGGTGGGTTTTTTTGTTTGTTTTATTTGTCTGTTTTTGATTTTGGGCCACATTCAGTAGTGCTTAGCACTTACTCCTGGCTCTGCACACAGGCACCACTCCTGGCAGTGCAATGGTGACCATGATGGGGTGCCATGGACCGAATCCATGTCAGCTAAACCAGCACCTCCTCTCAGTACGATCATCTGGTCCACATGTATTTGATTGTTCAGCACATCCGACATCGCTCAGGGCTAATTCCTAGCTCTGTAGTTTGAGGGTCATTCCTGATGTTGTCTGGGAAGTATATGTGATGCCAGGGAGCAAACCTGGGTTGGCCATGTACAAGGCAAGTACCTTACAGCAGGAATCTCTCGGCAGGCCTCAGACAGGACTGATCCCTGAGCACAGAGACTGGTGCAAGTCCTGAGCACAGGTGGGGTTGCCCCAAAACAGAGACAGAGAGACAGAGAGACAGAGACAGAGAGAGAGGCAGAGACAGAGACAGGGACAGAGAGAGACCAACATGCCATGATGGCAGGTAGATGGGGGTTGCCCCAAAGAGAGAGAGACAGAGAGAGAGAGAGAGAAACCAACACGTCATAATGGCAGGTGGAATTCAGTCATCACCTGAGAACAAACCCTATTCTTTGAGTTCAGTTGTTTATATCTAATTATAAGATGGATGAGATATTTTTTCCTTTGACAATTTCCTTTTATTTGAAATGCATTAATTGTGGCTCTTTAAATTGTATATCCTCTTTTTTAAACTTGATTTAAACACTGTGATTTAGAGAGTACAAAATCTTGCACAGTACAGTTGTTACAAGAATTCTTCATTCAACACCAGTCCCACCACCAGTGTGCCCCCACAGCTACCAAAGACCCTCGTTTCCCTCCCCCTATGACTTCTCCCTTAGCCAGCACTAATTATATTGACTATTACAACATATATATTGGAATGTTATTGATAAAGTCAAGACCTTTTCTAGATTGTAACATGTGAATTTGGTGAGATGAATGAGATGTTTTCTCATTCATCACACACAGAAAAAAAATTCATCACACATAGAAAACACACACAGAAAAAAAATCCAGAAGTAAAAGCCAGTCGCTTGAGAGGATATAGCTCTAAGACCCCAGGCTGGGCAAGTATTTTTTGGGGAAGTGACCTGGATTCAACTCCATAAGCATTTGGGGTAGTATGCTACCCACATGGCAGAGCCTGGCAAGCTACCCGTGTTGTATTTGATATGCCAAATACCAGTAACAGTTATAGACCTCATTCCCATGACCTGATGTAATGGTTTGAGGCTCTTTATGTTCCTGGAGCAAGTAGGTGCCCTTGGCCTCTACTAGCATGAGACAGAACATATGGAGATGTTACTGGTGCCTGCTCGAGCCAATCGATGATGAACAGGAAGACAGTGAGACAGTGATCTGCCTGGAAATGCCTTTATAGGGTAAAGAGGGGGTTTCTGAGCTGGCATGCCTCTGTACCAAAGACTATACTAATGCCAGTTAAATATTTCTCCAAGACTTCACAAGAATCTCCTCTACTTCATGGTAGTTTTGTATTTTAGTTGCCTTTGAGTTATCAGGGGGCCATAATAGCTTGGAGGCAAATAGCATTTCTCTCTGGTCTAATTACTTAGAGATCCAATGTGGCCGGGCAAATATGCTGGTAAGATCTAGCTAGTCCCATGATGATTGGGGTAGCATGAGAGAATATTATATCAACCAGTACAGACTACATGGTCAGATAAACTGCCACAATTAAACTACCCCCATCTAAGAAATTGCCTGCAGGAGGCAATCCAGGGCAAATGCAGAGGCTCTTAGGTGTCCTGCAACAGTATTCCTGAAGCAAGCAGATGCCATTGGGCTACACTGGCACGTGATAGGGTCAAATGGAAATGTTTCTGGCTCCGTTTTAAGGAAATCAATATCGGATGTCAAGTGATTAAGTTATCAAGTCATTGGTATCCTTATAGGAACCGCACTGAAATTGTATAAAGCTCTCTGGAGTGTTACCATTTTAATAATGTTAATTCTCCCAATCCATGAGCAGGGAATGTGTCTCCACTTCCTCAGGTCCTCTTTTATTTCTTGAACCAATGTTTTGTAGTTTTCTTTATACAGATCCTTTATATTCTTAGTCAAACAAATTCCTAGGTATTTGATTTTCTGTGGCACAATTGCGAATGCTTTCATTCATTTAATATTTCTTTCTTCCCTTTCACTATTTGCATATAGGAAAGCCATTTACTTTTGGATATTGATTTTGTACCCTGCCACTCTACCACAAGAATGTGTTGTTTCTAGGAGCTTTTTGGTAGAGAGTTTAGGGTTCTCTAGATATATATAATATCATGTCTGCAAATAGTGACAGCTTGACTTCTTCCTTTCCTATCGGGTTGCCTTAATATCCTTTTCTTCAGTGATTGCTATGACTAGTACTTCCAGTACTATATTGAATAGAAGTGGTGAGAGTGTGCAGCCTTGTCTTGTCTCCAATCTTAGGGGAAGGCTTTCAGTTTTTTCCCCATTTAGAATGATGCTCGCTGTGGGCTTGGAATAGATGTCTTTGACTATATTGAGGAAAGATCCATAAATCCCCATTTTATGGACAGTTTTTATCATGAATGGGTGTTGGATCTTGTCAAATGCTTTCTCTGCATCTATTGATATGATCATATGACTTTTATTTATCAATCAATAAACATATTGATTGACTTGCGGATATTGAACCATCCTTGTATTCCTGGGATGAAGCCTAATTGGTCATGATGTATACTCTTCTTGATGATTCTTTGAATTCTATTTGCTAGACTTTTGTTGAAGACCTTAGCATCTGTGTTCATCAGGGAAATTGGTCTGTAGTCTTCCTTTTTGTGACGTCTCTGTCTGCCTTGGGTATCACTTGGATCATTTGTCTTTCTGTTGTTTATCAATTTGCTCTAGCAGGCACTAGAGAAATCTCCATTAATTGGGAATGAGGTACGTTATTGTTACTGTTTATGGCATATTGAATGCACCATAGGTAGCTTGTCAGGCTCTGTCGTGGCTCTGAGTTCTTCCCAGGGGGCCCAGTGTTTTTCTATGTCAGACCATCAACCATCCAAGGCCCATGAGGCAGAGCCCTGTCTCTGTCTGCCTTGGGTATCAGGGTGATATGTGCCTCACAGAAGCTATTTGGGAGTTTACCTTTTTCTTCAATTTCCTTAAAGAACTTGAAAAGGACTAGAATTAGGTCCTCTATAAAGGTTTGGAAAAATTCACTGGGTGAATCCATCTGGACCTGAGCATTTGTGTTTGGGTAGACTTTTAAGTATTGATTCAATTTCCTCAATGGTGATAGGTTTGTTGAGGTATTCCAAATCTGTCTTTAATGTCTTTGTTAACAATTACTTACCTGTTCAGACTATGGGGGTTGTTGTTGGTGGACTGATATTATACTTAATAAATACTCAACCTGTGAGACCACTGATGGCTGCCCAAAAGAGCCTAAAATTTGGATAGTCCATATGTTTGTATCCACATGTATTTGTGTGTCTCATTCTCTGAGACTGACCCCTGCTGGACAGGGGTTGAAAGTGTCAATCAAATTGCTTTAGACACTAAGCATCCTTTAGCACATAGTACTATATGCCTTTCCTAGCTATTAACTTTAAGGCTAGAATTAAATTCAAGGGGCTCTTAAAATTCCGAGAGTTTAAATTCAACAGGAGAGACCGCTAGACTCTAAATTTTAGTCATTAGAGGAAGCTTTTATTTTTTTTTCTAATCAGAAATAAAGAAATCACTCTGTAATGAAAGATTCCTGGGAACAGCAGGGGAAGGGGGAAAAAGTTTACTATGACACAGCTTTCACTTGCAATTGAGAATAACTGAGGCCCTGCTCACGCTAGATCCTAAGATGAAAATCTTCCCACCATTATCTCCCTTTCCTAAACACTAATTTCTTTGATAGGTCAACTAAAATACCACCACCATTGATAAACTTTCTCCAAACTCTTTAGAAGAGAGACATCTAATAATGATTGCTTTCTTAAGGCCATCTTCTACAACACTGGTTTTCTTCTCATTAGTTTATACGTAATATTAGTTTTAGAGCAGGTTTGAACTTGTTTAAAGTAATAGATCTAATAACTAATTGTAGACACGCTATCCAAACTCTTGACAACCAACTAATCCATTAAAGTTGCATTTTTCATCTTCTGATCCCTCTAAGCAATTTTTGTCTTTACTATAGAAACCTCGAGATGAGAACCTACTACTGAGAGTGTACCACGTACACGGCAGAGCCTAGCAAGCTACCCATGTTGTATTTGTTAGGCCAAAAACCATGAACAATTATGGACCTCATTCCCATAACCTGAAGGAATGGTTTGAGACTCTACGTGTTCCTGGAGCGAGCAGATGTTCTTGGGCTACACTTGCTTGCAACAGGACGTATGGAGATGTTACTGGTGCCCACTCAAGCAAATCGATAAACAACAGGGAGACAAGTGATACAAATGATACTATAGAAACAGCTAGGAGAATTTACATTGCACAAAGGTATGAAGCATATACCCCACAATTTCTTGCAATCAATTATCACTTCTATCACTTGTCTTTCCATTGTTCATAAATTTGCTCAGCTGGCGACAGTAACATCTCCATTCATTGGGAATGAGATTATTGTTATTGTTTTGGGCATATCAAATAACCATGGGTAGTTTGCCAGGCTCTGCCAGGAGGCCCAGTCTTTTTCTATGTCAGACCATCAACCATCGAGGGCCCACAGGGCAGAGCCCTGGGTGTAGACAAGCCTGTATCCTGTCTGCTACCTGCTGATGAAGCCGGGCACCACCGCCACATCTGCAACACCTCGAGTGTTATTTAGTGATCAATAACAAGGTAAATTAGAAAACACAGAAAAAGGGCCAAAGTGATAGCATAGTGGGTAGGGAGTTTGCTTTGCATGCAGCCGACTGAGGTTTGATTCCTGGAAACCTATTTAGTCCCTATAACTCCACTATGAGTGATCCCTTAGCATGGAGTCAGGGGTAAACTTGGAGCACTGCTAGGTGTGCCACCTCCCAATCAATTATAGACCCTTTGAATTTCAGAGCTATACATTATTAATTTTATAAGACTATGTGGCTAGTGAGTGGCTGACACAAATAATGAACTTAATAAATTTTATGTAAATTAGAGAATACAAATTGAGAAAGTATTATTAAAATGGTGCTATTGTCATTTTTCTAGTTTTAACTTTGTGCTTTATTTGAATATAGGGAATGTGATCAAAGTACATGTTGAGTATCTATTGCTTTTCCCCTCATAAATAGTGTAGAGATGGGAGATACAGCATAAGTGCTACAGGTAGACAACATTTAACCAATAAAATATTCGAATACTCTAAGGGCTTATTCACAGATCTCCCAGAGAAAGAAACATTCTTCTAATTTGACATTTCTAATATGCATCCCTAGCATAATCCTCACCACATATATTATTTAATATAGTTCTTATCTGTTTCCTTGGCTTAATTATTTAGACAAAAATCATCTCTTCCCTAGCTAACACTTTCAGCAAATAGAGAGAGAAACTTTAGCTTACCTTTCTCTTTATCTAGAGGTAAGGACTATACTATAGGTATTTATAATTGGAATACTTTCTGATACAAGAATCCAGAGAGTGGTGCCCTTCAAAATTGAGTGAAAGAATTGTTTGAAAAGTTGTTTTAGGTTTTTATGTTTTTGGTCAAATTGCCAACACAGTTGCTATCTAGGATTAAACACTGAACCAGACGTGATTTTGCAGCCTCTTGGCAGGATACTAAGGTCATTCTGCAACTTCCTTCAACAGGAAAAAAAAGTTTTTTAATCTGTTTCTACAAGTATAATCTTCCCACTTTCCTCCTTCTCTGAGAAGCTCTATTACTTATTTCTCTATCCCCAAAAAAGCAGCAGTCCACAGATTTCATCCTATATGATCATATCTGATATGACCATATTTTTTATTTCTCTAGCAAGTAAAAAAATGCATCAAATATATGCTAGTTTTCAGAGAGAGTAAAAATGAGGCTAAATTGATTTTTTTCTTTTTTTTAATTTTTTATTTTTACAATTACAAAGACATACAATTAAAAAGTTCATATTTGGGTTTTGGTCATACAGTGTTCCAGCACCCATCCCGCCACCAGTGCCCATCTCCCACCACATACGTCCCCGATTCCCTCCCCCTCCCCAGCCCTCCTCCATGGCAGGTTCTTTATTTCTTTCCATTTCTCTATCTTTCTCTTTTCCTTCCCTTCCAGACTACGGACCACAGAATATACATTAAAGGGTTGTCATGTGTATCTTTTGCCTCTATTTAATGCTCAGTTCTAGGTTGGCATTAATACCCTCGACAATTGTTAGCACCCTGTTCCATTTTCTGTCTTACCTAGCCTCTGACTCCCACACGTTTGTGATAATTTCCACCTTTGACAAGACCTCCTGATATATGTTTCACTTGACCTTGGATATTGGTATCATAATATGTACATATATATATTTATGTTATGCAAATAAATGCAGTCATTCTGTCTGCCTCTGTTCAATTCTGGATCCATTCATTCTACATGTATATGTATAGCAAGCTAATATCTAAGGTGATAGCACATCAGTCTAAAGGATCTGAAGTCACACTACAGGGATAAAACCTCAGACCTGGGGTATACAAACTCTATAACAGTAGACAAGCTTCCTGAACCCAGTTTTATTAAAGGGGCATATGACTGTGCCTACCGCACTCAGTTGGGAGAGTTGAATGGAATGATGTCAGAAAAGCATCCAGCACATTACTTACATAAATTGGAGTTGTCTCACGGTGTTTGTTTTTATTATAATAATCAAACTCTTCCTATCATCATGCAAATATGAGGGCATCATGGACTGGATTTAATTTCTCATTTTATCATAGATCAGATGTGTGGGATCAGGCAACACATCTGATCTATGATTGCTAAGGCATTGGAACCCTCGGTTTTTTTATCTTCTCATCTGTGAAATTAGGCTAATTTTAATAGTAATTACTTCATTGGGTAGTAGAAAGCATAAAGTATTAATGAAAGTAAAATCTTAACATAGGGTCTAACTATAAAGTATCATCATGAAAATTTTGGTAAGGATATGAGAAATGTAATTATTGTGATTTCCAATTTGCTTCTTGAAATGAGAATCAATTTCCCTAGCTCTTTGTTTCCTCAACCAAACAATTGATTTTGGTTAACCTGAATGCTGAAATCAAAGAGCAGAAAATCAGGTAACAATGGGGGAAAATGTTATTGTGCTGATGGGCAGGCCAGTCACTTAACTAAGGGGAACATTTCCACAGAAATTCACAACTGTATGTCTCAGTCCTAGTTCTTGCTCTCCCTGGATCCTTCCTCTTTCTCTTTCTCACTAATGCACCCACTCTAGAGATGTGCATGTATCACTGTATCACTGTCTTCCCGTTCATCATCGATTTGCTTGAGCGGGCCCCAGTAACATCTCCATATGTCCTGTCTCATGCTAGTAGAGCCCAAGGGCATTTGCTTGCTCCAGGAATATAAAGAGCCTCAATCCATTCCGGATGAGGTCTATAATTGTTACTGGTATTTGGCATATCAAAAAAAACACGGGTAGCTTGCCAGGCTCTGCCGTGCAGGTGCAGGTAGCATACTCTTGTAGTCATCTCTAAGTCCAGCTTTTATTGATGAACCGCGCGGCTACTTGCAGCCGCGAGCCAGGCTGTGATAGGCTGGTCTGCTGGGTGGAGTTCTGACGAGAGAGAAGTCCAGATGTGGAATATGGAGGCCCTCATGGAGTGGGGGGGCATCTGACTTGTCGCAAGGCTCTGCTGGGGTGGCGGGCCAGGGCTAGAACCCGCCATCCCTCCTGGGTGCCTCGTGAGCGGCTGGGCACAGGGAGAGTAAATAGCAGCTCTGTCCCATGTCTGTGAGTCTCTGGCCCAGTATACCTGAGCCGGACTTAAAAAAAGACTGCTGCAGGGTGGAACTCGATGAGCCGGGCTGTGATAAGCTGGTCTGCTGGGTGGAGTTCTGACGAGAGAGAAGTCCAGATGTGGAATATGGAC
Organism: Cryptotis parvus; assembly: GCA_021461705.1. NCBI lineage: Eukaryota > Metazoa > Chordata > Mammalia > Eulipotyphla > Soricidae > Cryptotis > Cryptotis parvus. The sequence goes on along the minus strand of JAJIBD010022295.1, from coordinate 17,367 downwards.
TTCCACAGTAGTAATCTGAGATACATCCTTAAATTCTTCATTAATTTTCAGAAATGGCCACTGATTCTCACACAACAGATCCTATCACCTTGACCCCTTCTCAAATCATCAAATCACTAGCTATGCTTGCTCTAGTGATTCTTATCTCACCTTTCTATGACTACACTAGTTTCAAAATCTTCTAATTGATGCTCCAGAGTATAGCTAAATTGAACTTTCTAGTATCATGGCATGTGTGATCAAGTCATATTGTATTAAGGCATAAAAATAACTGTATTGGAGGGGGTATTGTAGCTCCACTCCTCAGGGAGGTCCCAAGGCCCCAGGCTAAAGGAACCTCCTGTAGTTTCCGTAGCCTTACCATTACTGGGGGTGGGGGTCAGGGGTCATGGCAACAGATGCTGGGGCCTAACTGGGTCCCCAGCTGTACTCACTGTCCCTTAGGGCCCCTGCCTGTGTCCAGGCCAATATTGTTCCCCTGACCTGTCTGCAGAATAAGGAGCAAGGCTAAAGGTTGCTGAAGGTTATTCTTTAATGCTACTTTGTTTCATCCCTTGCTCTTGCTCTCTGCAGGAACCTCTCCTGGACCTCTGTCTCCCCCTCCCCCTCCCCGCGGTTTCTCTTGCAGGCTGCTCTCGTCAGGGCCTCTCACTTCCAGATGTCTCTTTTCCAGACTCCATGCTTCTGATGGACGACTCCTTTCAGGACCTTTACTTAAGTCCTTTCAGCTTAGGGCTGTTCTCTTCAGGGCTTCTTTTCTCTGAACTTCTTGTTCATGACCGTATCTATTTCCCTAGTTACCTTGTTTCATCTTTCGCTACCATGACTTGTGTCTCTGAACCCCCCATCTAATTCTTTGAGTTCCTCGGTGTTGCCTTACTGCCTGTGGTCTTAATAGTCAGTAGCCCTGAAGCTCCATAGCCATGTAGCTTTGATAGGAGCCCTCGGGCTCAGGCACCAGGTCCTGTGGCTCTCATGCTGGCCCTTGGCTTAGGCATCAGGAGCAGCTACTTCTCCCTGGTGCTGGCATCCGACTCAGGCACTCGGAACACCATAACCTAGGTGCTGGCCAGGCACCAGAGGCTGCTGCTCTCTCAGTGTGGAAGCCCCCACACCCACGCTCCTCCTGGGGCCCCGATTTATAGTTTCCTCCAGGTTCAAGACCCTGACCTCAACTATCTTAAGGGACCTTGGGAGGTACTGTGCCTTTAAGATCCCACAATACTGAATGAAACCTATTAATGTTTCCTACTTGACTAATTATTATTTACTTCCAAATCCAAGCAGCACTTACAGACCCTAGTAGATGGGTCTAGGTTTCAGAATACTATGATTTCATGTTTTCTTAAATGCTACTTGTACCTCTTTTCAAAAATCTCCTATTCTCATATTCACACAGAACTTAATAATATCTTACAGTCAGTTTTGCAGACAGCTTCTTTTTCTGGAGAGTCTTTCTCATTTATACTTCCAAATTTGGGTCTGGAAACTCCTAACTCCAATGCACGTTCCACTGCCCTTTGGAACATTCATCTCCATTCTAATTTCCAATTTACTATGTGTGAGTTCCACACCTTACATAGTTATTGCTGATCGATTGGCAAAAGGGAGTGCCTCCTTTCTGTTTAGTAAAAGAGAAAAAGAAAGGAGAGAAGGCAGAGTTTCACAAGAAACCTTATCTCAAAAATAAAAAAGAACATGGCAGTAATGATTATTAGCAAAGAATATCACCAACACCAATAAAATAAATTACTGGCCTCTATGTATGTGTTATGCCTGGAATTCAATGCTACTTGGATTAATTTAGAACTACTATGTTTGATTGTTTTCCTTCTTGTGCTAATTGACTACATACTTCTTTACTCCAAATAAGTAGTTTTGCAAATAAAGTTGTCTTTTAAGGAAACATTGGTTAGAGAAAATATTCTTTGTTTATTTATCAGAGAATAGTCTGAATCTTTCCCTTATCCACTCTTACATTGTGTGTATTATTTGATGTTCAATCCTCTTGCACTGTCCAAATTGCAAGAACCAAATGTTCCTAACTATCCTATGCATATGCCTTGATCACTTGATCACTTGAATCCCGTTATTCATCGATTTGCTCGAGCGGGCGCCAGTAACATTTCCATTGGACCCTATCACGTGCCAATGTAGCCCAATGGCATCTGGTTGATTCAGGAATATGAAGAGCCTCAAACCGTTCCTTCAGGGTCTTAACAAGGAAGTCTGACCATCTTATAGGTGGGCGGCCACGTGATCTTTTGACATTCCGTGGGATCCAGACGGTAACAGCTCTAGTCCAGCGGTTGTCTCCAAATCGCATTACATGTCCAGCCCATCTGATTTTTGAAGACTTGGCAAACAAGACAGCATCCCTGATTCTGGAATAGCGACAGAGGTCAGAACTCCGGATTCCTTCTCTCACTTGAGTGAGACGTGATATTCCAAGCATAGCTCTTTCGATGCCTCTCTGGGAGACCCGAATAGCATTCTCATCCTGCTTTCGTAGGGCCCAGGTCTCTGAGGCGTATGTTAATGCAGGGAGAACTGTGGAGTCAAAGAGATGTGCCCGGAGCCGGAGGTTCTTTGTCCTTTTAGCTATTTCTTCAATGCCTTTGAAGGCATTCCATGCCACTCTCTTCCTCCTGCGCAGCTCAGGTTTTAGGTCCTTCATCATGTTGACTTCTCGACCTAGGTACACAGAACTGCTGCATTCAGAGATGTTTGTTCCATTGAGAGTAAATGTGGCCTCAGGAACTAGTTCATTTCTCATGAACATAGTTTTCTTCAGATTCAGCTGTAGACCTACCTTTCCACATTCTCGGTTAAAGTCAGGCGGCATTTGTGCCACTTGGCTAATGTTTGGTGTTATTAGAACGATGTCATCAGCGAAGCGGAGGTGGTGTAGTTGCTGACCATCTATCTTCACTCCCATTCCTTCCCATTCTAATTGTCTCATGATGTTCTCGAGGGTGGCACTGAAGAGTTTTGGTGAGATGGTATCACCCTGTCGAACCCCTCTTTTGACATCAATGATCACTTCCTTTTAGAATGGTGGGATCCTGGTGGTGAATCCGTAATACACCTCACGAAGGATCATGAAGGAAGGATCTTGATGTATTGGGTTTGAACACCCTGTTTGACTAGGGCTTCGATGACTGCTTCAGTCTCCACAGAATCAAAGGCTTTCTGTAAATCAATGAACGTGAGACAGAGCGGCATCTTGTACTCCCTACAAACCTCAATGAGCTTGGTTACTGTGTGGATATGGTCAATTGTGCTGAATCCTTTCCGGAAACCTGCTTGCTCGCATGGTTGTCCTTCATCTAGTGTTCTGCTAATCCTGTTCAGGATGACTCGTGTAAACAGCTTGTAGATGACAGACAACAGGCAGATGGGGCGATAGTTGCCGATGTTGTGAATGTCTCCCTTCTTGAACAGTAGAACTGTCCTGCTGGTTTTCCATTGGGAGGGCACCTTGCATTCGGACAGGTAGCGTGTGAAGAGCCGAGCTAGTGTATTGATGAGTACCGACGGCAGATTCTTCAGGTGTTCGGGTCTGACTTTGTCTGGGCCTGGTGCTGTTCCCTTCTTTACCGATGAGATGGCATGTCGGATTTCAGAAGGGAGAATGGGAATACTACAATGAAGTAGTATCTGTAAGAGTGGAGATTGTCAACAAGTTGTAATTTTCTGGAGCTACAAAGTGGTTCAGAGAGTTAGAGATGAATGTAATGCATTTGCAAGGTCCTGATAGGACCGAGAAGATCGGCTGAAGAACTCTACATCAGGACCCATGGCCTAGAATGGAACGAACAGGGTGAGAGACTATCTGAGATCATCATGTCCACTGACACGATTCATGGGAACTCAGAGTTCCAGAAGGCTAAAGCGAAACTTTGGACATGGGAATCTCCTGGCGGACAGTTCCACAATGAAATTGACCACATCAACTTCAATCGACAGTTTTGTCTGACCGATGTTGCTGTCGTCCCCAAATTCCAGACAGGATCGGACCACCATCTCCCTTCGTGCAAAATTCTACTTCCCGCAATGGGGAGAAAAAGCTGCAAAGTTTAAGAAGAGCACTCCCAGAACGACCACCAACTGGGAACTCTTTTGGCACCATTGCAGCAACATGGGAAGATACCACCATTGACGATTTGATGAAGAATACAACCTACTAGTTCATCACCTCCATGATTGTGCAAAGAATGCCGAGAGAAAGACACAAAAGGACGCCTGACTCCAGAAACTGTCGAGCTCATTCGCCACGTGTCAAGGCGCGAGCCTCAGGAGACCAAATGCTAACGTCCAAGCTTGCTAAATGGTGCAGAGAAGCAATAAAAGAAGACCTCAAAGACAGAAGAGCAGAAATACTGGAAGATGCAGCAGAGGCCGGGAAAAGCATTCGCACTGCCCGCCTGTCCTTCGCCAAATATAAGACCAAGATACTGCCCTCCGACGCCCTGATGGATCTATCACATCTTACAGAAAGGCAATGGAGAAGATTATCCAGGACTTCTACTCAAATCTCTTTGATAGCCACATCCACCTGCCCACATACAAATTCCACAGGATGAATATGTCATTCCCAACGTTCTCCCTTCTGCATATGCCTAAAAAGCACTAATTCCTACCTGTTAAACTGTAAGTATCCTACTAACATAGGGGTCCTAACTTTGAATCACTGTTGCTGTTTTTTTTCTAGCTGCTAATTATAAAATTTAGGGGGAAATCATCCAACAAAAGTCTACAGAAAATGGAATTTAGCCACATTCTAAAATTCAAACAAATCTTTAAAAGACATCCACTTCCTAATGTGCTTCAGTATATCTAATAGTAAATAAAGTCATGATAAATTAACAACAATTTTTATAATAATCATAACAAAGAATACAATGAAGTAGTATCTGTAAGAGTGGAGATTGTCAACAAGTTGTAATTTTCTGGAGCTACAAAGTGGTTCAGAGAGCTAGAGATGAATGTAATGCATTTGCAAGGTCCTGAAAATAATAACGAGCACTGCATGCCACATTAAGCATCAATAAATGTAGCCTTGGTAGTCCCAGTACTACTGGAGTACTTCTGGCAGCCCAGGAAGAGTAGGCCCAAGTAGTACTGCATTGCCAGGCAATGCACTGAACTATCTAGCAAGGATGACTCAGTGTTTCGAAAGTAGCTCTACCAAACCTCAAGCACTGCTTGGGAGAAAAACAAAGTAATAATAAAGTAATAATAATAATAATAATAATAATAATAATAATATAATCTCTAAACCCCCATAGCATCCAGACATGTTGCTAAACTTTTAAACATGGATCATATTTCTTAATAATTATACCCAGAAGACAAATGCAATTAGAACTATTATTTATATTTTACAGGTGAAATATAATATTTAAAAAATAACACTCATAATGGGATTAGAATAAAGTACTGTATTTTTGAAGCTCAACTACAAATTACCTTGTATATCATGCTGCCTTAATAAAAAATAATTAAAACTAATACCTTGAAAAAATGCTAAGTAATTTGCCACAGGGTACACATAATGGAGTAGACAAGTCACAACTCAAAATCAGATTATTTAACACAAAAGACCTTGTGCTTAACCTCATGCCAAGGAAATTCTATCAAAGTATACTTATTACTTTTAAAACCTATCATCTATTTTGTTCTGCTGAGTTTAACAGGCAATAGTATTTATTTCCTATGCCGGTATTTTGCTCACTAATAGGATACAGTATGAGGCTTCAACTCGAGCTATCATTATCATATTTTAAATTTATTGTTATATTTCCCTTGTGTATAAGAAAGAAATTAACATTTTTTTCTCATTGTTTTTCTTTAAAATATTAGAACTCTTTATTTAAAGGTTTGAACATGCTATTTCACAAAGGTATTTTTCAGATGCCATTCTCAATATGTGATACATATTCAATAAGATATTTTTAAATAAAACTATCTAGGTAAAATTTAGTCTAGCATAATCTGTCATCAATATTCTTCAAACATTCTATATCTTCCCACTGTGATTAATATAATACAATAGCACTATATCTAAATCATTCATTTATCATAAAACTTAGCAAGTAATGTAAGTAAAGACACAGAGCAGAGTGTCAGGAACATAGTAGGAAGTCGATAAAAGCTAACTGCTCTTATTGGGTTTAACAAGTGAGAGACATCTTTTACAATTTACCCTATATATTCAAAAATTTCTTGATGGTGATTTCAAAGCTCGAGAGCTGTCTTGTTTTCCATAATTTGCTCCAGCGGCTTATCTTATATCTAAACAAGCCACAGACAAATTGTTTCCCTAGAAGATTTGTAAATTTAAATAACAGGCAAGACTGTCTTTGCTTTCCTAGTTTCTAATTAACTACAAAGGTCTACTTTTCCTTCTGCCAACCTTGTTTATTCAACCACGGAACAGAAAACAGAAAGTTACTTGTAGATATATTTCTAGAACAGCAGCATGAATTCTGTGACAGATTTTTAAATTGGTTTCTATTTTTTTCTCTTTCTTTCCTGCCTTATGTGCATAGGGTACACGTCGATTTCTTGTGTTCGGTATACATCAGAGATAAGCACACAGATACAGATACATAAATGCAGCTTCTGCTAAGATTTTTGTTTGATTATAGGTATTTTTCCTTCTAAATGGTTATTATTATTCCATTGTCAGGGATGAACCCAGACAAACCTGCACATAAAAGACAAGTGCTCCACCACTGAATGCTGCACTTCAGCCTTCACCTGATATTTGGAAGCCTGCGAAAACCAGAATGTGTCAAGAGTTCAGCATACCTCAGTTTAGGCTTTCACTATTTCTATCAGAGAGTTTCATCTACAACTGGAGTTTGCTCCAGATGCTCAGGCTGCTGGCTGAGGAATCTAGGACCCAGCTAACATCAGGAGCTGTGGCAAGGTTAGTAATACTCATCTAGATTTTGATTTCACAGCTAGTAGGGTGTGTCACTAGGACTAGACAATAGTGACATGCTCTTATCAAGCTGAGATAGTGAAAAGTTAATGCTCAAATCTCCAGCATTGTTTTGTCTGTCTCCCTGTCAAAAGAGCCACATGTAAAAAGGTAAATGCCTTAATCCATATACTATCTCTCCAGTTCCTGGAGCTCTGGGTTTAAATCTACAGCACCTCTGTCTTCCCAAGAGATCACAGGAAGTGAATCCTGAGCATTAAATCAGGGGCCACCCAACAACAACCATGAGTGGCTCAAAAACCAAATGGAAAACAAATAAATGCCAATATTCTCATTTCACTTTGAATTAAGTAATTTAGCATTCAAGTGGCACATAAGATTTGTAAATCATTTTACAATAATTAATTTGCTGAAGAAAACACAGATGGATATTTTGGTATTCAAATTATATTGCACCCTGGCATTTCCCTTAAATATGCATGCATATATAGAAATTGTTTTCATAATTATGAGAAATGTAAACAAATTATTTTTATAATTATGAAAATCATGGTGATTATTTTTTCAAACTGGCTGTCTTCCAAAATTTTATCACATGTCATTTATCATTGTGATATATTTTAGCAAGTAAATGTCAAAGATCTTATTTTCTGAATGTTTGTGTAGCACATATAGTAGTTTAAATGAGTTTTGATGGGATACTCCACCTTGGAGTTTTTTAGTTTCTTGAATAAAGATATTGAACAATACAATTTTTCTTTTGTTTATTCATCTTTTACTTTGCTTTAATAGGGGCTTTTTCACATTTCTAAGACAAGCATTCTTGATCAGTAAAAGTATTGCTTCATTTGTTTCTATTCCTTTATTACTTCTCACTCTTATGAATATAGAGATTACTATAACCATTAAAAATACCATAAACCTAAGTCATTAATGTTACATTGTTGCAGGACACCTAAAAGCCTAGGCCTCTGCATCTGCCCTGGATTGCCTCCTGCAGGTCACTTCATAGGTAGGGGGTAGTCTGCATGTGGCAGTCTTATCTGACCATGTATTCTGTACTGGCTGGTATAAATATTCTCTCATGCTACCACAATCATAGTGGGACTAGCTAGATCTTACCAGCATATTTGCCCGGCCACATTGGATCTCTAAGTAATTAGACCAGGGAGAAATGCTGTTTGCCTCCAAGCAAGCAAGCATGGCTCCCTGATAACTCAAAAGGCAACTAAAACACAAAACTACCATGAAGTAGACGAGACTCTTGTGAAGGCTTGGAGAAATATTTAACTGGTATTAGTATTAGTCTTTGGTACAGAGACATGCCATCTCAGAAACCCCCTTCTCTACCCTATACAGTCTTTTCCAGGCAGATCTTGGATCAAGATATTGGGTGAGGTGCTGGGAGAAATTACCTGAGGGCATTTGATCCTTCCTGCCAGGGAAGTTACATTTAGCTTATAGCTTCTCCCAGCTCTGCTAGGAGGCTTTTAATTAGCTCTGGGTCCTTGTAAACAACCAGATGGTCTCCTGAAGTTGCTACATTCTATAGAGGTATTTTCCTGTTTTCATCTCTAGATAGCCTAGCCCAGAACGACTGGGCTGGGGAGTTTGGGAGGATTTCTAGCTATAAAATAAGCTGCAAGAAGAAAGAATCTCTCTCTTTTTTTCCCCCTTTTGCCATTTCAGCTTCCCTTGGTGTTTTGCTTCTCCGTCTCTCCATTCTCTGTTGGGCCTCAATACGTGGTGGCAGCCATCTTGGCCTACACCTGGCTGGGGCCTAGCTGGGAACCCAGAGTCCAGAGGTTTTCCCTGCTCTTGGATTGTATATTGGATCCTGTTATAGTAAAGCCCTTTTTAAAACTGCATCGGAATCCTGAGTCTTCAACCATTCCCGCCAGCTTCGGAGGTAGAAGGGAACTTGCTTCCCGGCACTGTCGGGACCCCGGCGGTGCTCTCCAACATTACATACCTAATGACAAAATATTTTTAGCTTAGAACAAGGGAAATAAAAGTAGTAGATAAGTTGAGTACAAAGGGATAATAAAAATAGTATTTATATAAAATAATTTAAAATATTATATATAAATATATAAATGCTATGTATGTATATATAATTATTGCTCAAAGATCAAAGTCGTGGGGCCTGGGTGTTGGTTTATCTCCATTCAGGAGATGGCTGGACGCTTAGCGTGCACAGAGACCCAACTTTGAACCCCAGGATCATGTGGCTTCTTCAAGCACCACCAACTGTGATTCTCGTTGACCCAGGTAGTCTGAGCAAAAACTCATAGGGGTTGAGTTGACTGATTGCCATGATTGGGCCTCTGGGTTCCAGGGTACTGCTTGCCAGGATGCCCTCAAGAGACAAAACGTTCAAAAATTAAATAAAGCAGGAGGAATCATTAAGGATGAAATTCTACTGACCAAGCAAGTGAAAGGAAAGAAACAATTTAAAGAAAAACTTTAAATTAAGAAGCATACTCTAAAAAATGAAGTTATGAAATGTGCCTATACATGGATGGACATGGAGAGGATCATGATGAGTGAAATTAGCCAGAGAGGAAAAGTCAGATTTGGAATGACTGCATTTATTTGCAGGATATAAAAATATAGTATGATAGCAATATCCAAGGCCAGGCAAAACATAGATCAGGAGGTCTCGTCGATGGGTAGAATCTACCGCAAGTGTGTGGGAGTAAAAGGTTAGGTAAGATAGAGCAGGGAACAGTGTGTTAACAATTATTGGAAATGATAATACCAGCCTAGAACTGAACATTGAATGTAGACAAAGGGATTTACATGATAGACTCTAAATGTATATATTGTAAGCCACAATGAATAAGAGAAAGGGAGAGAGACAGAGAGAGAGAGAGTAGACAAGGTGATTGCCCATAGCCCATAGAGGCAGGCTAGGGGAGTAGGGAGGGAATCAGGGGACATTGGTGTTGGGAAATGGGCACTCGTGGAGGGATGGGTGCTTTAGCACTGTATGACAGAAACCCAAATATGAACATATTTGTAATTGTATATCTCACGGTGGTATAATAAAATTTTTTTTCGAAAAAGAGGCATCCTTCAACTCAAATGACCAGAATACAAAGACAGCCCACCTACTGGGGAAAATGAGTTTTCAATCATTTATCTGATAAAAGGTTAATATCCAAGATATATAAAGCACTGGTATAACTCTACAAGAAAAAAAATCATCCAATCCTATGAAAAATTAGCAGAAGAAAAGAACAGAAACTTATTTAAAGAAGAAATACAAATGACCAAAAGGCAATTAAAATGCTTCTATATCATTAATATTGGGGAAAGTGAATCAAAACAACAATAAGTTATCACCTCACACAAGAGAGACTGGAACTTATGAAAAGAACGACCAGTATTGGTGAGTATGTGGAGGGAAAAGGGATCTTTATTGTGTGACATTAACTGGTCCAGAATTTTTTGGAAGACAATGTAGACATTCCTCAAAAATAGGAATTAAGCTTCCATTACTACATATATACAAGTTATTGGAAACTTTTTTAAAATGAAACTATATTTTTAAATATTTTTATTTTAAAGATTAAAAAATTATTAAATATAATGCTATTTTAACATAAGCTATAAAAGTCAGTGCAAGGTAGACCGAGGAACCAAAGTAGATTAAATGCAAAGTACCATGAAAAGAGTTAAATGTATTAGCATCTTCCTCTTGAATGATCTAGATATAGTTTTTTATTCAGTCTCAAAAATACCATGAGTGATAAGCTAATTATTGGTTTACTTAATTTGTAAGAACTGAATAAAATTCAGCCAAAAATAAGCCTAAGATTAAATTTAAACAAGGAAAGCTCACACTAAAGAAGAGCATAGTAGAAAGACTCCCAATTTTAAGAATATCAATTCCTTTTAAGGAAAATACAACATTTATATATGTTTTGAATCACATATGTACATATGACTTATATGTGAGCAAACAAAAGGCAGGCTAAATTAAATATTAGGTACAGCTGCACTGCCTTAAGTCTCACAACAGAAGCATATAAATTAAGTACAATATTTAAAAAGGATAGAGTATAAAATTATATATATTACCCATTCAAATTTAACTATCAAAATAAGTGGTACAGTATTTGGTTGACGGGCCTGAATTTTTTTATGTTTTAAGTTTAATAAAACTAATGAGAGTATACTTATTCACATAAATACATTTCTTTAATAATTGATAATAATTTTAAAGTTTGTTTTACTAGTTACAAATCATCAGAACTCATAATATCCCCAAACTCTGCTAATGAGCAATCTTGTACTCTTCAAACACCAATTTTAATCAGGTACCACATAATATATCTGTAGAGAGGCCTACACTTGAAAAAATAAATTAGCATTGTGGTAATTTTAAAACATTCATTAAATGGCTATTTTATATTTTATTGCTGGCATAGGAGTATAAAAAACTTATAATTTCTTTATAACTTGGTTTTAGAAAATTAGTATGTATTTAGGAAAAATCTACATCTGTGATTGTCATTTCTATTTGTTCATTAAATTTATTTGTAATTAAAAATACCGATGTCTAAGGTATTAACTCTGATTTTTCAATCTAAGTTAAGATCTAGCACGTTTAAAATGTGACAGTGACTTCTGACTCACACAATGTGTGTAATTTAATAAATTATTAGCTGACACGATTAAATTGTTCTGTTCAGTGTCTGTTCATATTAAGATGTTATTGAAAGATGACTCAGTTCCCTTACTTTTTGAAACCACTTTTGTGCACCTTGTTATTCATTTATATACCCTTGGTGAGAGTCCATGTCAAGCACAAAAACAAAAGCAGGACATTGGAATCTATTGCAGGAATGCTCCCCCACACATTTAAGAATGTGCTCAAAAATATATAATTTTAGAATAGAGCCAAAAAAGGAAACAATATAAAAGTATTTTTACAATACATGGCTTCCTTTTACAATGCATGGCTTTCAATTATATATCTCTCAGTTTGAGATATATAATTAGAGGCACACAAACATTATTAATACATATGCAAGTGTTCTTAGTAACCAAAAACAAATTAAACTTTTTAAGAGTAGTTAAAGGATAATATTATTACAATATTACTTTAAAAGAATGCTATATTACAATTATAAGATTTTTTCAGAAAGATCCTTTGAGCTCATTATAAAATTTACTGGTACAATTCAGTCCCCCACAGCAGGTTTTGAAGGAAACGTGTGAACTTCACCCAGCATAGTTTTGTATGCGGGGCCAGGAGGAATGGTGGAAGGCAGAGATCAGATGAAATCGGCACGCTGCGACATCTACCTACATTCATAGCATCATAGCATCATCCAGTGTTCTCGTTACAGAAGGCGACCCCACACTCTCAGTCCACCAATGCCTGGCACCTATTCCAAAGGAAGCGGTGGGGTGGGCTGAAGCAAGAGTGGTCCCATACTGTTCTCCCCAATAGCCATTAATAATAATATATGATATATAAAATATATAATACTATCAGAAAATAAAACCAATTTCTACTATAGTAGAAAATAATACTATTTTCTTAATGCAGGCAGGCTGTCCGATGCATATTCGATATGCTAAAACCAGTAATAACAATGTTTATTTCCCTGATACTGAAAGAGCCCTTAATATGGCAGCACTAAGGAGGACAAACAAGGCTGATAAAATCTCAGGGGGCAAACTTGTCTGCCTAAACAAAGAAGAACTAAAACGACTGTCTGTACTTTCAATGCACGTATGCTGGCATCAGAAGCATATATCCAGGACCTGATGGTACAAAGCGCAAAGATCAAGTACAACATTATTGGTCTGACAGAGAAGAAGAGGTGTAAATCGCATCACACCGTTTTTTGACACTGTAGAAGATCTGTTCATCGGATCATGCAACAAAAGAGGCATCAGTGGTGTTGATGTCCTTGTCAACACAAACATGGCTGTGAGCAGTGATTCATTTGAATGCCTAACAAACCAGATAGGACAATTACACTTGAAGAGATGTGGTCCACTGCCAGCAGTTTCTATCTTCATTGTCTATGCACCAACATCCACATACAAGAAAAAATTGAGAAATTCTACATGGAACTGGAGGAGTTCTATAAAGATCACACCTTCTACTAGATCATAGTCGGTGATTTTTGAAGCCAAGACAGCACCGAGAAAAACAGTTGAAGGACTCCACATTGGGACCCATGGCCTAGAATGGATGGAACAGTGTGAGACCCGCTGTCGTTCGCCAACTATAAGTCCAAGATGATTGCTCTTGGACGTCCTGATGGATCTATTACATCTTCCAGAAAGGCAATATAGAAGATTATCCATGACTTCTACATGGATCTCTTTGATAGCTACGTCCACCTGCCCACATACCAAATTCCGCAGGATGGATATGTCGTTCCCAAAGTTCTCCCTTCTGAAATCCGACATGTTATTTCATCAGTAAAGAAATGAACAGCACCCAGCCCAGACAAAGTCAGACCAGAACAGCTGGAGAATCTGCCATCAGTAGTCATCAATACAACTGGCTCAGCTCTTCACACTACCTGTCTGAATGCAAGGTGCACTCCCAATGGAAAACCAGCAGGACAGTTCTACTGTTCAAGAAGGGAGACATTCACAACATTGGCAACTATCGCCCCAGCTGCCGGTTGACTGTCATCTACAAGCTGTTCCTACCCAGTCATCCTGAACAGGATTGGCAGAATATTAGATGAAGGACAACCATGACAGCAAGCTGACTTCTGAAAAGGATTCAGCACAATTGACCGTATCCACATGGTAACCAAACTCATTGAGGTTTGTAAGAAGTTTAAGATGCTGCTGTCTCACACTCATAGATTTAGAAAACCTTTGATTCTGTTGGGACCGAAGTGGTTATCAAAGGCCTAGCCAAACAGGGAATTCAAACCCAACACATCAATATCCTTTGTGAGCTGTATTATGGATTCAGCACCAGGATCTTCAGCACCACCCTCGAGAAACGTCATGTGACAATTAGAATGGGATGGAATGGGAGTGAAGATAGACGGTTGGCAACTACACCACCTCTGCTTTTGCTGATAACATCGTTTTAATAACACATAGCATTAGCCAAGCAGCACAAATGCTGGCTGACTATGACGGAGAATGTGGAAAGATAGATCTACAACTAAACCTCAACAAAACTATGTTCATGAAAAATGAACTAGTTCCAGATGCTCAATTCACTCTCAACAGAACAAATATCTCTGAATGCAGCAGTTATGTGTACCTAGGTCAAGAAGTCAGCATAATGAATGACCTAAAACCTGAGCTGCAGGGGGAAGAGAGTATCATAGAATGCCTTTCAAGGCGCATCGAAGAAATAGCTAAAAGGACAAAAGAACCTCCGGCTCCGGGCACATCTCTTCGACTCCCCGTTCTCCCTGCATTAACATATGCCTCAGAGACCTGGGCCCTACAAAAGCAGGATAAGAACACTATTCAGGTCTCCGAAGAGGAATCGAAAGAGCTATGCTTGGAATATGACACCTGACTCAAGTGAGACAAGGAATCCAGAGTTCTGACCTCTGTCGATGATCCAGAGTCAGGGACACTGTCTTGTTTGCCAAGGTGTCGAAAATCAGATGGACTGGACATGTAACACAATTTGGAGATGACCGCTGGACTAGAGCTGTTACTGACTGGATCCCACGGGATGTCAAAAGATCACGTGGCCACCACCTACAAGATTGTCAGACTTCTTCATCAAGACCTTGAATGAACGGTTTGAGGCTCTTCATATTCCTGAAGCAAGCAGATGCCATTGGGCTACACTGGCACGTGATAGGTTCAAATGGAAATGTTACTGGAACCCACTTGAGCAAATCGATGAATAACGGGGTGTCAAGTGATCAAGTGAAGTGAATTAATGCAGGGTCCTAGGTCCATCCTAGACCTAATTTCCAGGTCGTTCCCATAAACTGTAAAGTTGGGTAACATAAGTCAAACTTTAACATTTAACATCACTGTTAAATTACTTTCTCTGTCACCCACCCCCCAGCATCCTTGCCAACTGGTCCAGCACGAACCCCATTCTCAATTCTTCAAAATCCATCTACAGAGAGCTGTTCCTGTCTGGAACAAATTTAGATGCCCTGCACTCAGAGGAGTGACCAGCTCTCTGCTGCCTGGGGTCCTTCGTGTTACTAAGCGATCTTACAGTTCATCCCTAGCTTTACAGCAACTGGAACAAGCACTGATTTCTTTCTTTGATCTCTCCCGGCTGCCAACATGATTCTATATGGCTGAGGTACTCACCTCCCACTTCCAAACACACAGCACACAATCTACACAACTGTAACTCACTCATTCTTGGGTAAATGAACTGTCTTTTCCCTTTGGTTTGAACACAATCATCCAACTCCTAATCCTTACAGACTCCTCCAAATCTTTTTCCTTCAGTGGATCTTCCTTCTGTGTATTCTTTTTTTAGGTTTCAGGATGGGTCTGTTTGGGCCCACCCAGAATGTTTGTTTGCCCCAGGTGTGTTTCCTGGGACCTGGATGGCAGGTGCATCCCCAGCCCTATGTCGACACCTGCTGTCTGGGTCAGCGACCCTGTCTGCACAACTATGGTCCTCTTGGGGAACCCAACATTGAAAGGACAAAGAGCCCTCAAATGGGACTCCAATGCCCCAGCCTGGGTTTCATAAAGAGCTTTAGCCTTGAATACCCATGAAGGTCCTACTGTTCTTTATCTGGCTGGTTGCTTAGCCTCCGGCGGATAACTCATCTCTCCCCACACATTGGCAGTGTCCCTCTGCTCCTGGCCAGCATCTGCTCTCTGGGAGTCATAAATGTGACCCGGTCACCTCTATTTTGGAGTCCACATGCTCAAGGAGGAGAAAAGAAAGAGTTTCCAGTGCCAGGCTGCGTCAGCTAGAGTGGCAGACAGGAGACAGGCTTGTCTAACCAGGGATCTGCCCCCTGGGCCCCCTGGATGGTTGATAGTCTAGCATAGAAAAAAGACTGGCCGCCCTGGGATGAACCCAGAACCATGGCAGAACCTGGAAAGCTACCTGTGGTGTATTCGATATGCCAAAAACAGTAACAATAATGAACCACATTCCCAATGAATGGAGACATTACTGGTGCCCGCTGAGCAAATCAATGAACAATGGAAGACAAGTGATAAAAAGTGAGACAATTCACAGCATTTATGATTAAAAAATATAATGAACACAAGACAAAACAGAATGATATTTAAAATGGTTTTACTAAAGGGGCCATGAGATAATAAATCAGGTAGGGATCATGTTTCTTTGATATTATGGAAGAGATTATGTAACAAAGGAAGCCCTAGCCAAACAGGGTATTCAAACCCAACATCAGGATCCTTCATGAGCTGTATTACGGATTCACACCAGGATCTCACAGTTTCTACAAAGAAGTGATCATTAAGGTGAAAAGAGGGGTTCGACAGGGTGATACCATTTTACCAAAACTCTTCAGCGCCACCCTTGAGAACATCATGCAACAATTAGAATGGGAAGGAATGGGAGTGAAGATGGTTGGAAACTACACCACCTCCGCTTTGCTGATGACATCGTTCTAATAACACCAAACATTAGCCAAGCAGCACACAAATGCTGGCTGACTTTGACCAAGAATGTGGAAAGATAGGTCTACAGCTGAATCTAAAGAAAACAATGTTTATGAAGAATGAACTAGTTCCAGAGGCCCCATTCACTCCCAATGGAACAAACATCTCTGAATGCAGTTATGTGTACCTCGGTCGAGAAATCAACATGATGAACTACCTAAAATCTGAGATGCTGCAGGAGGAAGAGAGGGGCATGGAATGCCTTCAAAGGCATCAAAGAAATAGCTAAAAGGACAAAGAACCTCTGGCTCGGGCACATCTCTTTTGACTCCACCGTTCTCCCTGCATTAACATATGCCTCAGAGACCTGGGCCCTACGAAAGCAGGATGAGAGAATGCTATTTGGGTCTCCCAGAGAAGAATCAAAAGAGCTATGCTAGAATATCACGCCTCACTCAAGTGAGAGAAGGAATCCGGAGTTCTGACCTCCGTCGCTATTCCAGAATCAGGGCGCTGTCTTGTTTGCCAAGGCATCGAAAATCAGATGGGCTGGATATGTAATGCGATTTGGAGTCAACCGCTGGACTAGAGCCATTACCGACTGGATCCCACGGGATGTCAAAAGATCACGTGGCCGCCACCTACAAGATGGTCAGACTTCCTTGTAAAGACCCTGAAGAAACGGTTTGAGGCTCTTCATATTCCTGAATATACCAGATGCCATTGGGCTACATTGGCACGTGATAGGGTCAATGGAAATGTTACTGGCGCCGCTCGAGCAAATCAGATGAATAATGGGATTCAAGTGATCAAGTTTAAGTGACTTATAAATTGTCATTTCA
>JAJIBD010022294.1:0-102358 GCA_021461705.1 Cryptotis parvus | reverse complement strand
GGGTGATACCATTTCACCAAAACTCTTCTGCTCCACCCTCGAGAACATCATGCAACAATTAGAATGGGGAAGGAATGGGAGTGAAGATAGATGGGTCAGAAACTATACGAACTCTGCTTTGCTGATGACATTGTTCTAATAACACCAAACATTAGCCAAGCAGCACAAATGCTGGCTGACTTCGACCGAGAATGTGGAAAGATAGGTCTACAGCTGAATCTGAAGAAAACTATGTTCATGAAAAAATGAACTAGTTCCAGTGGCCCCATTCACTCTCAATGGAACAAACATCTCTGAATGCAGCAGTTATGTGTACCTAGGTAGAGAAGTCAACATGATGAACGACCTAAAACCTGAGCTGCTCAGGAGGATGCGAGAGGGCATGGAATGCCTTCAAAGGCATCGAAGAAATAGCTAAAGAACAAAGAACCTCCGGTTCAGGGCACATCTCTTTGACTCCACCGTTTTCCCTGCATTAACATACGCCTCAGAGACCTGGGCCCTACGAAAGCAGGATGAGAATGCTATTTGGGTCTCCCAGAGAGGAATCGAAAGAGCTATGCTTGGAATATCATGTCTCACTCAAGTGAGAGAAGGAATCTGGAGTTCCAACCTCTGTCGCTATTACAGAATTCGGGATGCTGTCTCATTTGCCAAGGCATCGACAAATCACATGGGTTGGACATGTAATGCGATTTAGAGATGACCCCTGGACTAGAGCTGTTACTGACTGGATCCCAGGATGTCAAAAGACCACGTGGCCGCCCACCTACAAGATGATCAGACTTCTTGGTCAAGACCCTGAAGGAACGGTTTGAGGCTCTTCATATTCCTGAATCAACCAGATGCCATTGGGCTACATTGGCACGCGTGATAGGGTCCAATGGAAATGTTACTGGTGCCCGCTCAAGCAAATTGATGAATAACGGGATTCAAGTGATCAAGTGTTGACGACCCTCCCTGGATTACTTTTGTGCATATAAGGGGACTGACCTGAGGCCCCTTCGGCTTTTGGCTCCTCAGCTTTCAGCCTTTTGGCTTTTGAATTTTTGTTCCTTGCTTACGGCTTTTGGCTTTTTGCTCCCTTGGCCTTTTGCTCCTTCTTCTGGGTAGGACTCATCTCGGGTGAGATCCTCTCTCTTTGGTGGGAGACTTAGGCTCTTTTGTATGGTCTAAGTTCAGACCAGAGCTAGAGTTTGTTCATTATATTGAAGTGCTGTGGAAGAGCTTTTGTACTATTAAAAGCTTTTTTGAACTGCACCGGACCCCAGCGGCATTCCCGACACCCAATTACATGTGGAAACCCTGGATTTGATCCCTGGCAACACATGGGCCTCCTCCAACAATCTTCTGGGAGTTTCCCAGCACTGCTGGGAATGTCCCTGTCAATGGTCTGAGAGACAGTACAAGGGTAAGCAACTGCCGTGTGTGTAACTGACCCAGGGTCTGTTCCTGGCAAGCATATGGTGCCCAAGCTCTTCAGAAGTGATCTATGAGCACAGCACCAGGAGCATGCCTTGAGCACTAGTAGGTGTGACCCCCTCTCCCCCAAACAGGAAACAGACCAAAATGTTTCTTTTAAAGATTTCTGTTCAGGGGCTGGAGTGATAGTAGAGCTGGAAGGGCATTTGCCTTGCATGGTGCTGACCTAGGTTTGATCCTCGGCATCCCATATGGTCCCTGGGGCACCACCAGGAGTAATTCCTGAGTGCAGACCCAGGAGTAACCCCTGAGCATAGCAGGGTGTGACCCAAAAAGAAAAGAAAGGGAAAAAGATAAATATGTATCTTCAATGAGGTCTGTATCAAGGGAAGATTAGTTTGGGAAGTGTGAGATGACATTCTAAGTCATGTTGGGTGACACACCCTACTTTAAGCTCCAGCTACACTTAGCTTGCAGCCCCTCCCAGCTCAGCTAGAGGGGTTTTGAATCAGCTCTGGCACTTATAAAGCCCATCTGAAGTGCTCCATTTCAATAGAGTTGTTTACCTGTCTTCATAAATGGATAACCCAGCCCACAATGGGCCAGGCTGGGAAATTTGCGCAGATTTCTTTTATTTTATTTTTATTATTAAGTATTTGTTTTTATTTTTAATTTATTTATATTTATTCCCCCCGCATTTAAATATTTCATTAAACTACCGTGAGCTATACAATTACAAAGGTGTTTATGTTTGTGTTTGGTCATACATTGATCCAACACCCACCCCTCCACCAGTGCCCATTTCCCACCACCAATGTCCGCAATTCTCTACCCCTCCCCTAACCTGCCTCTATGGCAGATGGTTTCTCTCTCTCTCTCTCTCTCTCTGTCTCTCTCTGCCTTCTCTCTACACACTGTGCATTGTGGATTGCAATACATACATTTAGAGGTTATCATGTGCATCTTTTTTACCTATATTCAATGCTCAGTTCTAGGCTGGTGTTATCATTTCTGACAATTATTAGTGCACTGTTCCCTTCTCTGTCTTACCTAACCTCTGACTCCCACACATTTGTGGTAGATTCCACCTATTGACAAAACTTCATGATCCATGTTTTGCCTGAACTTGGATATTGGTATCATTATACATATATATGTATATATATTTACATTATGCAAATAAATGCATTCATTCTATATCTGTCTTTTTCATTCTGGCTAATTTCATTCAACATGATCCTCTCCATGTCCATCATTTATAGGCAAATTTCATAACTTCATTTATCCTACCAGCTGCATAGTATTCCATTGTGTAGATGTACCAAGTTTCTTTATCCAATCATCAGTTCTCAGGGACTCTGGTTGTTTCCAGATTCTGGCTTTTGTGAATAGTGCTGCTATGAAAATAAAAGTACATAGGGTTTTTCTGCTGTGTGTTTTTGGCTTCCCAGGGTATATTCCCAGGAGTGGTATGGCTGGGTCAAACTGGAGCTCAATTTCTAGTCTTTGGAGGAATGTCCATACTGTTTTTCCAAAAAGGCTGCACACAAATCGACATTCCCACCGACATGGATGAGAGTACCTTTCTCCCCGCATGCAAGCCAGCACTTGTTGTTCTTGTTCTTTTGCACATGTGCCAAGTCTCTGTGGTGGGAGATGATATCTCATTGTCATTTTGATTTGCATCTCTCTGATGACTAGTGTTGATGAGCATTTTTTCATATGGCTTTTGCCCATTTGAATTTTTTTTCCTTGTCAAAGTTTCTGTGCATTTCTTCTCCTCGTTTTTTTTGAACGGGTTGGCTGTTTTTTTCTTGTAAAAGTTCTACTAGTGCCTGATATAACCTGGATGTTAACCCCTTATCAGATGGGTATCGAGTGAATAATCTTTCTCATTCTGTGTACTGTCTGTGTATCTTGGTCACTGTTTCTTTTGAGGTGAAGAAGCTTTTTAGTTTCCTTAGTCACATGTGTTTATCTTTGCTTTCAATTGCTTTGTTAGTGGTATTTCATCTTTGAAGATGCCTTTAGCTTCAATGTCATGGAGGGTTTTCCCTATGGTTTCTTTCTAATGTACTTTATGAATTCTGGTCTGATATTGAGATCTTTAATCCATTTTGGTTTTTTTTGCATATGTAATTATAATTATTGATTCATCATAAAAACACGTTGGACAAAGCTGGTCATGGTTGGGTTTCAGTTATACAATGTTTCAACATCCATTGCTCCACCAGTGTATGTTTCCTACCACCAATGTGCCCACTTTCCCCTCCTGCCACATCCCTCGTCCCTCCATCACCAACATCCAGCCTGACTCTATGGCAGGCACTTTTCTTCTTTATTATTTTAATTTTTTAAAAAATGTTTTAAGTATTTTATTATACCACTGTGAGATATACAATTACAAAGATATACAATTACAAAGTTCATATTTGGGTTTTGGTCATATAGTGTTACAGCACCCATCCCCTCCACCAGTGCCCATCTCCCATCACCAACATCCCTGGTTCCCTCCCCCATGCCACAGCCCGCGCCCATGGCAGGTTCTTTATTTCTTTCCCTTTCTCTCTCTCTCTCTCTCATTTCCCTCCCCTTCCAGACTATGGATTACAGAACATACATTAAAGGGTTGTCATGTGTATCTTTTTGCCTATATTTAATGCTCAGTTCTAGGTTGGTGTTAGTACTTTCGACAAATTGTTAGTACACTGTTCCATTTTCTGTCTTACCTAGCCTCTGACTCCCACACATTTGTGATAATTTCCACCTTTGACAGGCACTTTTCTTCTTTCTCTCTCACTCTCTCTTTTCTTTTTGGGCATTAGAGATTATCATGTTTGTTCCTTTACCTAATTTTTAAAAAAAAATTGTATTACACCACTTTTAGACATACAATTGCAAGATGCTCATGCTCGAGTTTTGGTTCTACAGTGTTCCAACACCCATCCCTCTACCTGAACCCATCTCCCATCACCAATATCCCCACCTCCCCTCCCTCCCACACCCCAACTACTTGGCGGGTTCTGTATATCTTTTCTCTCCTCTCTATCTCTCCTCTCCCACCTACCTTCCCCTACACATAGTAGAATGCAGTAAATTAAAGGACATAACTGTTTCCACTAGTTTGATGGACTGCATGTCCACAAGCGGCCGTGGTGACTTAGGAACCTTGTGGTCATTGTATGGACAGCAAAAATGGTGGCTAATGTGGTGGGTGAGTCTCATCCGGCTTGCTTCCGGGACACCCCAGAGGTGATGGGCCAACACCCAAAACCCATCTGTCCTCCTGGGAGCCTCATGGTCAGCTGAGAGGGGAGCCGAGTTCCAGTTCCCCCAGCTGCGTCTGAGGCTCTGCATGCTATGGCTGGTTACCCCAGAGCAGCTCCTGGGCCGGGCTACTGGGCTCAGACAAAATGGAGAGGGGAAGGGGGCCCCCAGCTCCATCTGACAAATTCCTGGTGTTTCCCTCTTCTGGGGAAGAAGCCCACCTGGGCTTGAACTCATCTTGCTCTGTTAATCTGGTCTTTTTTTTTTTTTTTTTTGTTAATCTGGTCTTGAGGTCAGCGCCAATCCTGGGCGGGTTCTGATGTGCTGCCGCATCCGGAGAGCAAAAAATGGTGGCTAATGTGGTGGGCGCAGTCTCATCCGGCTGCTTCTGAGACCCCCCAGAGGTGATGGGCCCACTCTCAAAACCCATCTGTTTTCCTGGGGGCCCCATGGTCAGCTGAGCCAGGGGAGAGCCGAGTTCCGGCTTCCCCAGCTGCATCTGAGGCTCTGCATGCTATGGCTGGTCGCCCCAGGGCAGCTCCTGGGTGGGGCTACTGGGCTCACACAAAATGGAGAGGGGAAGGGGCAACCCCAGCTCCATCTGACGAATTCATCTGACGAATTCCTGGTGATTCCCACTCTGGTAGCTGCCTACCTGGGCTCGAACTCATATTGCTCTGTTAATCTGGTCTTGAGGTCAGCATCCCCCCCCTGGGCGGGCTCTGATGTGCTGCAGCTTCTGGACAGCGAAAATGGTGGCTAATATGGTGGGCAAGTCTCATCCGGCTGCTTCCGGAGATCCCCCAGAGGTGATGGGCCCACTCCCAAAACCCATCTGTCCTCCTTGGGGCCTCATGATCCACTGAGCTAGGGGAGAGCCGAGTTCCAGTTTCCCCAGCTGCATCTGAGGCTCTGCATGCTATATCAACCTCTCAGTTTTATGCAAATAGAATGATCGTTGAAGTGTACAAATGAGAAAGACCCTTAAGGACCTGGTGGTAAAATACACTGCGTCCAGGATTAAACTGCCGCCGTGGATCTGGAGTCTGTCTTGCAGCAATTGGCTGTGGTAGCTGGAGCTCAGGGTCACACCCACTGGGACCAGAGGCTGGGGACTGGGTGGAGGCCCCCAATCATTGCCCGAGTCCAGCAGCGTGGCCGCCTGCATGGCGAGCAGATCCCTAGGAGCCATGTAGGACATGACCAGGTGCTGGCTGAGCCTTCTGCCTTTCCCCCTGGGAACTCCATAGGGCCGATCACCATGAGGCCGAGCTGTGCAGCCATGGATCTGGAGTCTCTGTCTTGTGGCGGTTGGCTGTGATGGCTGGAGCTCAGGGTCACACCCACTGGGTCTGGAGGCTGGGGACTGGGCGGAGGCCCCCAATCCTTGCTCTGAGTTTAGCAAGGGTGCAGCTGCCTGCATGGCGAGCAGGCCCTAGGAGCCATGTAGCTCTTTAATCCATTTTGATCTGATTTTTGTGCATGGTGTTAGACAGAGGTCCAAGTTCATTCTGCCCAGTTTCCCCAACACTGCTTGTTGAAGAGGCTTTCCTTGCTCCATTTCATACATTTTGCTCTTTTATCAAAGATTAAATGGTCACGTGATTGCAGAGTGGTGTCAGGATACTCAACTCTATTCCATAGGGTCCACAGGTCTGTTTTTATTCCAATATCATGCTGCTTTAACTACTATTGCTTTGTAGTAGAGTTTGAAGTTGGGAAGGGTGATACCTTCCATCTTTTTCCCCCAAGGATTGCTTTAGCTGTCCATGAGGGTTTATTATTCCATACAAATTTCAGAAGTGTTTGGTCCATTTCTTTGAAGAATGTCATGGGTAGCCTTATAGGGATGCAACTGAATCTGTATAAAGCTCTAGGGAATATTACTAGTTTGACAATGTTCTCCCAATCCATGAGTAGGGAATGTGTTTCCATTTCCTTGTGTCCTCTTTGTTTCTTGAAGCCGTGTTTTTGTAGTTTTCTTTCTGCAGGGCCTTTATACTCTTAGTTAAGCTGATTTTTAGGTATTTGATTTTCTGTGGCACAATTGTGAATGGGATTGTTTTCTTAATATCCCTTTCTTCTCTTTTGTTGTTTTTATATAGAAAAGCCACTGAGTTTTGGGAATTGATCTTGTACCCTGCCACTCTACTATAGGTATCTATTGTTTCTAGGAGCTTTTGGTAGAGTGTGTAGGGTTCTCTCGGTATAATATGATGTCATTTGCAAATAGTGATGGCTTAAATTCTTCCTTGCCTATCTGGATGCCCTTAATGTCCTTTTATTCTCTGATTATTATGTCAAGTACTTCCAGTACATATTGAATAGAAGTGGTAAGAGTGGCAACCTTGTCTTGTTCCCAATCTTAGAGGGAAGGCTTTCAGTTTTTCCCATTGAGGATGATACTGGCTGTGGGCTTTAGGTCGATGGCTTTGACTATATTGAGGAAGGTTCCTTCAATTCCCATTTTATGGATTTTTTTTTTTTTTTTTTTGCTTTTTGGGTCACACCCGGCGATGCTCAGGGGGTTACTATTGACTCTGCACTCAGGAATTACTCCTGGCGGTGCTTGGGGACCATATGGGATGCTGGGGATAGAACCTGGGCCGGCATGGGTAGGCCACTTGCAAGGCAAATGCCCTACCCACTGGGCTATCACTCCGGCCCCATTATGGATGATTTTTATGATGAACGGGTGCTGGATTGTGTCAACTATTTTCTTTGGGTCTATTGATATGATCATATGATTTTTAGTTTTTCTCTTATTGATATGATGTATTATGTTGACTGACTTGTGAATGTTGAACCTTTCTTGCATTCCAGGATGAATCCTACTTAGGCATGATGTATAATCTTTTGATGAGTCTTTGGATTCTGCCTGCTAGTATTTTGTTGAATATCTTAACATCTATGTTCTTCAGGGAGATTGGTCTATAGTTTGCTTTTTTTTTTTTGTGATGTCTCTGCCACTTTGGGTATTTGGGGTGATATGTGCTAGTAAAAAGCTATTTGGGAATGTTTCTGTTTGTTTTATTTCTGGAAGAGCTTGGAAAGGAATGGCAGTAGGTCCTCCTTAAAGGTTTGGAAAAATTCACTAGTTAATCCATCTGGACCTGAGCTTTTGTGTTTGGGCAGACTTTTAATTACTGTTTTAATTTCCTCAAGGGTGATAGGCTTATTCAGGTATTGCAAGACTTCTTGCTTCAGCCATCAGAGGTTATAGGACGTCTGTAATTTATCCATTTCTTCCAAGTTCTCATGTTTTATGGAATACAGACTCTCAAAGTATTATCTGATGATTTTATGGAAATTTGTGCTTTCTGTTATGATGTCCCTTTTCATTTTTGGTTCTATTTATTTGGTTTCTCTCTTTCCTTTTTACTTACAAGTCTTGCCAGTGGTTTTTCTATCTTATTTATTTTTTCAAAAGAACCAGCCCTTGGTTTCATTAATCTTAGATTGTTTTTTGGGTTTCCAACTCTTCGATTTCCTCTCTAAGTTTCATTATTTCCTTATTTCTGCCGGAATTGGACTCTTTTTGTTGTTTTTTTCCTAATATTTTGAGCTGTGAAGTCAAGTTATTTATTTGGGACCTTTCTTTTTCATGATGAATGCTTGCAGAGCTATGAACTTTCCTCTTAACACTACTTTCGTGTGCCCACAATTTCTGATTTTTGGTGGTTTCAATTTCATTTTTTTTTCCAGGAATCTTTGGATTTCTTCTTTGATTTTTTTCTTGACCCACTGGTTGTTTAGCAGTGAGCTGTTGAGTTTCCAGATGTTTGGTTTGACTCCCTGTTTCTGTGTATGGTTAACTTCCATTTTCAGTGATCATGGTCTGAAATGTTAATGCGATATTCATCTTTTTCTACTTTATTGAGGTATGCTTTGTGCTTTAGCATGTGGTCTGTTGGATGACAAGCCTAGCTAACTTGGGAGCTTTGCTGTTTTATTCACTCACTTCTTAATCTATTTACATATTCTTAAGCCAAGGTTCATACTAATGAGATCTCTATCCTACGTAAACACTGATGGAGGGTGTGGCAGTTACAGAAGTCACATTGACTCTGAATGTGAATCTCCTGACTTATTATTGTACATCTACTAAAATTCTATCTAGATTGGGCACAGCTCCTCTTTTGACCCACTGGACCCAGCTTGGGACAGTTTGAATTTACCAGGAGACTACCACCCTGCCTACGTTGAGACTATCTTTTAAGATTATAGAAAGGATCATACTAGTTTGCCCTCATGCAGGCGAGTGTGACTTTTCAGTATACAGAGATCAAATACTCAGAATCACCCTGGTGCAGACAATAAATAAGAAGGACCTTGTGGTACTGTCTAGATTAGAGGGATTACCTGAAGTCCATAAAATTAAGATATATTACTTTATACCAGCCCCCCTCTCCAGTGTTTTACATAAGATATAATCTCAGAAGAAGGGGTTAGTTCTTGGCATAATCCTTTGATTATACTTATAAGAGGGTGTGGCACCACCCTTCTACACTCTTTTATCTAGAAGCTGTTTAGGGTTCTTTGTTGACAGGACCCTACCTTTCAACAGTGAGGATTACTTTGGTGTATATAAGGGGACTGACTTGAGGCACTCATCCCTTTTTTGGGTAGGTCTCCTCTTTGGTAGGACTCTCTCTCGGGCAAGATCCTCTCTCTTTTGTGGGACTCCTCTCTGGTGGGATCTTCTTTGGTGGGAGACTTGGATTTTCATATATGGTGTAAGTTCTGACCAGAGCTAGAGTTCTTTCATTATATTGTTTGCAGTGGTAGAGCTTTTGTACTATTAAAAGCCTTTTTGGAATTGTGCTGGACTCCTGAGCTTTCATCTGTTCTCGCGGCCTCAGAGGTAGAAAAAAAACTTCTGTCCTAATACTATTGGGGACCCCAGCGGGTCCCCAATAGTGGTCTATCTTTTGAAAATGTTCCATGTGCACCGGAGAAAAATGTGTATTCAGCTTTTTGGGGATGAAAAGCCCTGTATATATATATCAACCTGGTCTCTTTCTTCCAGTACTTCCTTCAGGGCCAGTATTTCGTTGGTGAGTTTCACTCTTCTCAATCTGTCTATAGTCAATAAACCAGTTTTGAAGTCTCCAACTACTATTGTGCTACTGTTAATGTCCTCTTTGGGGGTCTTTTAGCAGTTGTTTTAAGTATTTTGCTGGCCCCTTGTTGAGTGCATATATGTTTAGTAGTGTAAATTCTTCCCGATATACATATCCCTTAATTATTAAGAAATGGCCTTCACTGTCCCTTATAACATTTTCCAAGCTGAGGTCTACATTGTCAGATACTAGTATGGCTACACCAGCCTTTTTGGAGTGGTTGTTTGCAGGGAGAATTGTCTTCAGCCTTTGACTTTGAGTCTGGGTTTGCTCTGATTATTCAGATGTGCTTCTTGTAGGCAGCTGAATGTTGGATTCAGATTTTTAATCCATTTTGCCACTCTGTGTCTCTTAATTGGTTCATCTAGACCATTGACATTGAGAAAGATTATTGTCAGGAGATTTTGTGCCATCTTTCTGTTCCAACTTGTTGCTTTTGGGTTTTGTCTTATCTTACAGTATACCCTTTAGTCCTTTTAAAGTTGGTTTTGAGCCTATGAAGTTCCTGAGTTGTTGCTTATCCATGAAGTTGTGTATCTTTCCTACATATCTGAATGTGAGTCTAGTCGGGTAAAGAATTCTTGGTGAGGCCTTCAGTTCATTGAGTCATAGCACAATATCCCACCATTGTGTTCGGGCTCCGAGTGTTTCATCGGAGAAGTCTGCTGTAAATCTTAAGGATCCTCCTTTGATCTTGCTGCTTTCAGTGTTCTGTGTCTGTCTATGGTTTCTGTCATTCTAATTAAGATGTGTCTTGGAGTATTCTTATTGGGGTTTCTTTTAGCTGGCGTCCTTTGGGACTCATGAATCTGGGAGCATGCATTCTTCAGTTCAGGGAACTTCTCAGCAATGATGGCTTTGACAGTTTATTCTTCATCAGGGTTTTCTTCTTGCCCTTCTGGGACCCCAATGATCCAAATATTTTTCCTTTTGGTTTTATCCTGATTATCTCTTGTTGTCTGTTCGTTAATTGTGAGTCTTTTTTTCCATCTTCTGCTATTGTCTAGAGAATCTTTGGACCTAGTCTTGGAGATCACTATTTTTTTAGCAGTTGTTACTCTGCTATGGAGGCCTTCCAGTATGTTTTTCATTTCACTTACCACAATTTTATTTATTTACTTATTCACTCATTTATTTATTTTTTTATTTTTTTTTTTTTGGGGTGCTCGGGGCAATGGGCCGGGGATCGACCCAGGCCGCAGGTCGGCTGCGTGCAGGCAACCCTACCGCTGGGCTCCTCCGGCCCCTCATTTATTTATTTTTAGTCTATCTGTTTGTTGATTTATTTATTTATGTATCTACTATTCATTTATTTATTTTGCTTTTTTGGGTAATATCCAGTGATGCTCAGGGGTTATTCCTGGCTCTGCACTCAGGAATTAACCCTGGCACTGTGTGGAGGACCATATGGGATGCCAGGATCGAACCGTGTCAGCTCATGCAGTGCAAACGTCCTACCTGCTGGACTATTGCTCTGGCCGCATTTTTTTTCCTTTTTAGTCACTCTAGGCAATGTTCAGGGAATACTCCTTGCTCTGCACTTAGGAATTGATCCTGGCACTGTTTGGGTGACCATACCAGATGCTGGGGATTGAACCTGGGTTAGCAGAATGTAAAGCAAACACCTTACTGGCTGGACTACTTATTGCTCCAGCCCTTCTACCACATTTTTAATATCTGTCATTTCTGCTTGTATTTTGGACTGCATTTTCCTCATTTCTGTTCTCGTGTCCTCTTGTATTTTATTGATTTTGGATTCCATTGCTTCTTTGAGTTCATTATGCATCCTTAGCAGTTTCTTCTGAAATTCCTTATCAGAGAGGTTATATAGCTCATCATTATTGCTTGGCTCATCTGGGCTGGTGATTTCCCTCACTGAGCTTGATGGAATTCTGAGTTGCTTTACCAAAACAACCAAAAACTGTAGGTTGCAAATGTGTATACTTGGATGGCTAGATAGTTCAGTTAGTGGGTGTCTGATTGTTTGTAGAGTTAGGTGTGGGTGGCAAGGAATGTAGGGACATGTGGTCACTGGTATCTCATGTAAGATAAATACATGCGGTCCACACAGTTTTGAGTTTTGGAATATGAGTAGGTGGCTCTGCACAGCTCAGGGGTCACAGGCACCTGATGGGGGAGGGGAGGTGTTTGCTGGAGCTGGGAGGGAGTGGTCTGGTGGAGGGTCTGGGGCTCTGTGTGCCTCGGCCCCTTGCTGGAACTTCCCAGGCATTTTTTCTGACCTGGGTTTAATCTCCAGCACCCCATTGGCCTCTGAGCACACCAGGGATTCTTGCTGAGCTCAGAGCCATGAATAAGCCCTGAGCACAGCCAGGTATATCCCCCCTCCCCAAAAAAAAAAACACTGTGAATCCTTATGACTATCTGTATCACTTTTTTGGTGCTGGGGATTAAACCTGAACTGGCCATGTCCAATGCAAGGGTTCTACTCACTGGATTGTCTCACTGTACCGAATATCTATCTCCTAAGTACCAAGGAGGCATGACTGTATCCTTTTCTCCTCTCTTCTGTTCTCTTTGCCTCACCTCACCTTTAATTTCCAGGCAGCCAATGCAGGAGCGAGTGCTCCTGACAGTCTCCCAACCCTCTGTGACATCTCTGGTCCATGTCTCAGTAGCTCCCAGGAGAGCAGGTGCAGGAATCTCTGGCAGAGTCCAGCCAGGAGGTCATCGGCGCACTGTCTGCCATGCCTACAGGTTGACGCTTCACCAAGGAGGAGGGGCAGGCCCAGTTTAGCTAAAGCTACAGAATGTGAAAACCCTCAGCAACAAGGAGGTCTTGGCATATGCAGGGACCCTGGACCACCAGTGGGGGCATCTGAAGATGAGACCCTTTGCCTTTGCCTTCCAAAGTCTCCCGCTATGTTCCCTGTCCCACATCTCAGCTCCATACTTCTCTTTCCTGGGCAATGGCTACAGCACAGTTTTAGCCAGAAGAGGCCTATGACCTGGGCCGCAGGGCCATTGCTCATGTTACCCACAGAAACAGCTATTCCAGAGGCGTCGTCAACAGTAAGAAGCAGCTTGGCCTAGTGGCAGGGAACAGGATTAGAGTGGGGAATCAGGGAGACAGGGCAGGGAAATTTCCAGGCTCAGAAGTGGGCATTCGAGACCTGACAGTAAGGGCTGTGAGGGCTTTGAGTGCGAGCCGTCATTGTCACTTTCAATGTAACATCATTAACAGGAACTTGCTGAAGTCCCAGGTGACTCCATGTCCGTCTGTCTGTCCACAGAGCCACATGAAGGAAGAGCATTAGGTGGAAGTGGAAAGTACAGACGTGAATGAGCTGATGCACCAGTACCGAGAGGCCAGGCAATAACAGCTCGAGAGGCCGGGCATCCTAATCTGTTGTGTCTGGCTCACTCAGGAGATCTGAGCCCCAGAGAAAGGGGCCTGCTCTGAGCCCAGAGAGGGACACCAGCAGCCGGTTGGCTTTACCTTTTGTGTGTTTTCTCTCCCACTCCCCACTTCCCTAAGGCTTCCCCTGAGCCCCTCAGACCCTGGAGTTATGGTTCACACACCGCCAATTCCTGACTCAGGAGACTGCACACCTTGAAGTCTGACAGAACCCAACTCCTGTGGCCTCTCTGAAGCTCCCCTAATGTCCTTCCTCAGGATCCTATCCTGTACCTAGTGCTGGGGTGAGCCCTCACTGCTCCCCTCTCCCCATTCCCATTCCTGCGCTAATGACCTTGTTTCCTACTTCCTGAGAAAGAAAGCCGAATCCACCTGCAGCAGACCCTGACACACTCAACCTTCCTTCTCTGGGCTGGTGTAGGGTGTTCCCAACATCTGCCTTCCTGGTCTCCTTGTATAGACTCAGGATTTTCTTTACTTTGGTGGATCTTCCAACCACATCCTGCTCCCTGCCCACTTTATTAGAAATCACAAATGTCTCTCCTGTTCATTATCTGCAGACTTAATTTACCAGTTTTCTGTCCCTTCCCTGTGACGCTGTGGTTGTTCTGACCGGAAGTCATACAGGGGCTTGGTTGTGACCCCCTGCACCTGTGGTTGTGCTCTGGAGCTCACACTCCTGGCCCCACAAGCAGTGCCTGAAAACTTTCTTGGTGCTGCTCACACACTCCGAGGACACACTCTGTGGTTCTCGGGTCCAGAGAGCAGAGTCTTGGACCATGCTTGGATAGATTCCCAATGATTGGGGTTGCAGACGATCTTTTACTTCTTTTTTTTTCCCTTTAAGTTGTAGCAATCTATCTTAAAAACCCTGCATTGATTAACGGGGAATTTCTGATAAAATAGAAGGTGCCTGAGGGAGGATGTGGGAATGGGTTGCACAGAATGAAATAATGTATAAACTGAAAATGTCACACTTGAATTCTGCTTTTGAAGTTTTCCCCCATTTTTTTCACACAATTTTAAAAAAAATAAAATTCCTAAAATATTGATTTGTTTTCTTTTGGAACCAAATACTCTTTTTTTTTCCTTCACTAGATTCATTTGCCTGTGGAACTTTCTATACACCATTCAATTGAAAGACTGGTGTGTGAAAGAAAAAAGATCTCTCACTGAAAGATACAGGACAAAGGATGCTGGGAAATTGTTTTTTTCCACTGATTATTTCATTGTTCTTATAATCACTGATCCATCATCCCTCCCCAACCCCAGCAGACTGATCTAAAGGTGTTTTAAAGCTTAAATATTTCAAATAATTACAAAGAAATAGAAATTCTTATTTAAAAGGGCCACTTGGTTGGGACCAGAGCGATAGCACCTCAGGTAGGCCTTTGCCTTGCATGCACCTGACCTGGGTTCAATCACCAGCATCCTATATGATCCCCTGAGCACCACCAGGAGTAATTCCTGAGTGCAGAGCCAGGAGTATCCCATGAAACACTGCCATCATGCATTTCTGTGAACAGTGTTTGAGCCAAAAACTCTGATGTCACAATGGGTTCAAGTTTAGTGGAAACTGATGCCCAAGATAAGAGACAGTGACAACTCTAAGGGGTGCACTGGTGTCGGGGGTCCCGGCCAGAAGCCCTCGGCAAGAATGAGAGAGACCCAGATCTTGCCGGACTTCATCCCCTGCGAAAAGGAGAGGGATGGACTTGGGAGAAACTCTGCCTTGCCGCTGCTGAGAAAGGAAAGAAAGGCACTGATGCAGCGGGGAGTTCTGTTCTCAGCGCAGTTTAAGCCTTTTATACAATTTTTGGGTGAATGGGGGTACAAGCACAAATCACATAGCATTTGCAAGCTCCTGGGCCTTGAAACAGATAACAATCACAGATTTAGCATTTGCAAGGTAACAATAATTGATTGACATATTACAGTGTTCAGAGGTCAGAAGACCAGGCATGTTCTGCCTCACCTTAGCTTGGATAAACACAGATGTTTTGGGGTAACCACATGGGCAGGGCCCATTTCTGGGTCCCGCCCTTAGGGACTTGTAGGAGGAAAGTGCTTGGCCCTAAGGCTACCTGCTCAGAACCCAACACACTGGGCTTTCCTTCTAGTCAATTTTAAGCAAATGGGGAAGTGAGGGGGAGTTTGGAAATTCATTTCTATTAAAATATACAAACCCTAACTGTAGAAATACACCAATATTGTTGAACTTTGTATATAGCAGCTAAGAGAATCCAAATGCTTCACTGAAAGAGTGAATTAACCTGGCAGAAAACTTGACAAATTCCCATGCATTTCTGAAAATAAAAACAAAATTCAAAACAAATCATACAGCTAGCAGTTTGAGTCTGGGACCTTAGACCACTTCGGCTATCCTGATACCATAGCCAGCACTTTGACATTAAGGAAAAAATAATATGTTGTCCTAGAGCAACTGGCTCAGGTCTCTCTTCTAATCTCCAGGTTTCTCTTTTCATAAAGAGTTTGGTTTGTTCAGACTTGCTGCCTCTCTCCCTCAGGTGTGAGGGCAAGCAAGGGTCCTAGTTTATCGTCTTCCCCAAACCGCACTGCTCTTCACACAGAACCCTGCCCTCAGACCTGCTCAGAACCCGAGTCTCACGGGCCATGGTGACAGCTCATCCAAACTCCCCACTGGATTCTGTTGTAAATGTTCTCAGTGGAATCAGTGGCCTCTTTTGCCAAGTCACTCTGATTCTAGAGTTTAGAAAATTAGGTTTGGAGACCCCCAAGGCAATTTGTTTATTCTCTTCTAGGTCTGTGGCCTGAACTTCAACCATTATTAATTGTTTTTCCGGTCCCTGCACAACCTCCTCTGAATCTCCCACCTTCTTAGGTTGTGCCACATATCACCTACAGAGCAGCCCACAGACAAGACCCAAAGAGGCAGAGCCTTGCCCCCTTGGTCACTCTGGCCAACACAGTGTGTGTTTGCTCATCCTGCCCTGCCATAGATTCCTCCAGGTCTGGCACTGTATCTCCTGGCCCTTCTCCCATATCCTCACAGACACACTAAGTGTCACTGTGTCTCGGTGGGGACTACTTGGTCTGCTTTGGTCTTTCCTAATTTGCTGATGTCCAGCAGCTGTTGTGTGGCAGAGGGTTAGAATGAGCCATCCCAGGGGCAGTGGTGCCCCTGAGCAGACAGTGCCTCACTGGGTTGGTTCTGGAGGAGGCCCTGGGAAAGTGCTATCCCTATAGATACCAATGTCCATCTATCCATCTGTCCATCTGTCTGTCTGTCTGTCTATCTATCTACCTATCTACCTACCTACCTATCACTTATCTACATACCTACTTATCATCTCTCTATCTCTCTATCTAACTCTCTATCTATCTATCTATCTAACTCTCTATCTAACTCTCTGTCTATCTGTCTGTCTGTCTGTCTGTCTGTCTGTCTATCTATCTATCTATCTATCTATCCTATCTATCTATCTATCTATCTATCTATCTATCTATCTATCTATCTATCTATCTATCTATCTATCTATCTATCTATCTATCTATCTATCTATCTATCTATCTATCTATCTATCTATCTATCTCTATCTATCTATCTAATTTGCCTGCCTGCCTGCCTGCCTGCCTTTTGGGGTCACTTCCCTGCAAAAAGACTGGGTCATAGTCTTTTTTTCTCTGTCTCTTTGGATTTTTTGGGTCACATCCTGCTAAAGTCACTCTGAATATTATATTCCTTTCAAAAACTTGCTGCATCTCAAAAATAAATTATTTTGTTTGATTCCTTTAGTACTTGCACCTTCAGCACTACCCACAGATGGTACTGGCAAGTCTACATTGGTATTTCCAGGAGCTCCAAACCCTCTGGGCTGGTGGACCACCAGCCAGGAACAGTGTCAAAGCCACACCCACCACCCACCAGTTTCTCTGGGCCATGTGTCATTATGAAGAAACAAAACTCTGGGCAGGAGATGCTCCTGGACACAGTGCTCTCCCTGCAGAGTGCCATGGATCCCGCCTGCAGATGGCTCAGGGAGAGGTAAGTGGTCTCCTCCCCTGCCCCTGGGAAGGAGCTGGACCCCACTGACCCGAAGACAGAGGTCCCGGAGCCATGAGCAGCAGAAGCTCCACCCCTCATTGAGGAAATGCTCAGAGCAATGAAAATTACAAAGACATTTAGTCATTTCTAGGGACAGCAACAAAAGTCCAGTGAGATCCTGAATTATAAAACCACCTGGAAAAGACTTTAGAAATGTCCTGGTGGTTAATGATCTGGGGGGAGGGGGAATCATCAGAGCATCAATAATTTGTTTGTTTGGTTCTTTGGGCCTCACCTGGCTGTTCTCAGGGCTGGCCTTGTCTCAGGCACTCCTGGCTATGTTCAAGAGGCTATATGGGATGCTGTGGATCAAATCTGGGTCAGCCATGTGCAAGCAGAAGCCCTGCCCACTGTATTATCTCTCCAGCCCTAGGACTGCCCTCAGAACTCCTGATGTTTATCCATGAAACACAGGTCAAGTACTATGAGACACTGCACCCCTCTACAGCAAGAGCCCCGAGAACTGCTCTGGTGGGATATCTGGAGGAGACAAGAAGTGCAGCAGCTTCGGCACCGCACGCTCCAAGAAACCAGCTCCAGCTCCTCCCAGTCCTGTGCTGCTGCTCCCAGACACCCGCAGCCTGTTTGATCCTGATGCTTTTCCCTCAAGCAGAGATTCCGTCTTTCTCCAAGTCGCACAGCCTGTGGCCACGCGCTGCTTCACCTGCATCTGTCAGTGTCACTAATGGGCGGGTTTGCTGGCTAGGAATCGGGGATGAGCAGACTGGGGTGGGCTGTGGCTGCGCGCACAGCAAGGACCTCTCCTGCCAAAAAGAGGCTTGTTTCTTTCTGTTAATAAAAGCACCAATTTAAAGACCATCTGAGGCAGGTAGAGAGAGGGGCCCATGACAAACGGAATCTCTGAGACAATAAATTCAATTGACCTGAAGCTGCAAGAAGTGAGGCCTGGACCTGAGAGGATCCTCCTGGCACCACGGAGGCTGCAGCACAGGAAAAGTGAACTTCAGCAGAGACAGAGGCTTCAGTAAGGATTTATGCTCCTTTGCCAGAGGAGCTCCAGACTAAGGCCATCAAGGCTGTCCGCTATTGCACCAGCCCTACATGGGGGCAGCTGAGAAAACCCTATAAAAGTCCCTTGAACAAAGGAAGGCGCGCATATGCTGCCTGAGCCCATGTGCCGAGCACTGTGTCGCCGCATCTCCCCTCTTGAGATGTGGACTTTCGTGCTGTCGTACCTAATGCTGGGGTGCGTGTGTGCTGGCCTCTCTCCTCCTTGGAGAAGCCTGAGCTTTCTCTTGAGTGTGTTTCTCTCTCTTAGTTTCCCTCCATCCTTCCCTTATCCAAAACCCTCTGAATAAAATCTGTTTTACTTCACTGCTGGTATCCTGAAATCTTCACAGAAGGGTAAAGACAAGAAACTGCAAAGCCTGGGTGAGGCCTAGCCTGCCCAGTGGGTCCCAGGAGGCAGAGGCGACTGGGGGAAAGTGACCGTCCCTCTCTCTCTCTTTCTACCTCACATAAGTCACCTCAGGGGCCCACCTACTTTAATTCTACCACACCGTCTTCCTGCACAAAGAAAACATGGGGATGTGACTTGGACACGAAGATTTTAGTGTCAAGGACAGAGAAATGTTTAAAAATCAGCTGTCAAGTCTGTGAGTTACACTCAGAGACTAATCATCTAAGCTCTATTTTTTTCTCTTTTACAATCACCATGAAGTCACAAAGTAATCCATGATTTGTTTTCCCACATACAATGTTTCCACACTGCTCCACTTCCTCCCGAGCCCCTTCCCTCTGGCCCTATTTGTCTCCCACCCACGGTCAGCCTCTGTCAGGGCCATGGGGTTATTGTTTGGGTCTTATGTTTGTTTGGTTGTGTGCTTTTTTGAGCCATGGCCACTCCTGGGTTCGCACTCAGGAATTACTCATGGTAGTGCTCAGGGACCACATGAGATATCTGGGATCAAACCTGAGTCAGACACATCAAGGCAAATGCCCTCCCTGCAGCACTAACACTCCTGCCCAGCTTTTTGTTGTTGTTAATTTTGCACTGTCTTTTACAATGCAGTTGCTGGTGGGGTTTTAGAAGTGACTCTACCACCGTGATATGGTGGAATTTTGTTTTGATCTCCCTATTCTACAAAACTGTCCTTGTTATGCATGCCATGGCTCACAGCTGTCACTCTCACATACTGTGTAAATCAGGAAACCCCAGAACCAATGCCCAGGGCTGACCTCTCCGGGCTGCACAGGCCTTGGTCTCCTCCTGTCTGGGCCCCTTGATTCTCCCTTCCCTTCCCCACCTTTCATCTTCTCTGCTCTTCCTTGTGTGTTTGAGTTATGTCATACTTCAAAGTATAAGGGAATGTTCTGAAAGTGAAAAGCACTTGAAGCCAGTGCTCACGGTTATAAACGCTGAGAGCCCCTATGTGAACATGTAGAGAAACTGTTCAGACAAAGAACCTCATGTTCCGTAGGACCCCCCAAGTGTGCAGAGCCCAACCTGCTGCTGGGAGGGACCCTGGAGAGCTCCCTGCTGAGGAAGCAGTTAGGTTAGAGTCCTCTTTCTGCCCTATGGCCACACGGGGGCGCTGCTACTGTGCTTGCTCCCACTGTGCAGGAGTGGGGCTGTGGCCTGACTCACTTGATCACTTGACATCCCGTTATTCACTGATTTGCTTGAGCGGGCGCCAGTAACATTTCCATTTGACCCTGCCACGTGCCAGTGTAGCCCAATGGCATCTGGTTGTTTCAGGAATAAGAAGAGCCTCAAATCATTCGTTCAGGAACTTGACGAAGAAGTCTGACCATCTTCTAGGTGGGTGGCCACGTGCTTTTGATATCCCGTGGGATCCAGTCGGTAATGGTTCTGGTCCAGTGGTCGTTTCCAAATCGCATTACAAATCGCATTACATTACATCTGATTTTCGATGCCTTGGCAAACAAGACAGCGCCCCTGACTCTGGAACAACAATGGAGGTCGGAACTCTGGATTCCTTCTCTCACTTAAGTGAAGCGTGATATTTCAAGCATAGCTCTTTCAATTCCTCTTTGGGAGACCCGAATAGCATTCTCATCCTGCTTTCGTAGGGCCCAGGTCTCTGAGGCGTATGTT
The DNA here is from genome assembly GCA_021461705.1 of Cryptotis parvus. NCBI lineage: Eukaryota > Metazoa > Chordata > Mammalia > Eulipotyphla > Soricidae > Cryptotis > Cryptotis parvus. The sequence continues at coordinate 82,004 of JAJIBD010022294.1, read as the reverse complement.
AATGCAGGGAGAACGGTGGAGTCAAAGAGATGTTTCTGGAGCCAGAGGTTCTTTGTCTTTTTAGCTATTTCTTCTTTGCTTTTGAAGAAATGCCGCTCTCTTCCTCCCTGCACAGCTCAGGTTTTAGGTCATTCATCATGTTGACTTCTCCACCTAGGTACACATAACTGCTGCATTCAGAGATGTTTGTTCCATTGAGAGTGAATTGGGCCTCTGGAACTAGTTCATTTTTCATGAACATGGTTTTCTTTAGACTCAGCTGTAGACCAATCTTTCCACAATTCTTGGTCAAAGTCAGCCATCATTTGTGCCACTTGGCTAATGTTTGGTGTTATTAGAATGATGTCATCAGCGAAGGGGGAGGTGGTATAGTTGCCGGCCCTCTATCTTCACTCCCATTCCTTCCCATTCTAATTGTTGCATGATGTTCTCGAGGGTGGTGCTGAAGAGTTTTGGTGAGATGGTATCACCCTGTTGAACCCCTCTTTTGACATCGATAGTCACTTGTTTGTAGAATGGTGAGATCCTGGTGGTGAATCCATAATATAGCTCATGAAGGATCTTGATGTATTGGGTTTGAACACCCTATTTGGCTAGGGCTTCGATGACCACTTTGGTCTCCACAGAATCAAAGGCTTTCTTTAATCAGTGAACGTGAGACAGAGCGGCATCTTGAACTCCCTACAAACTTCAATGAGCTTGGTTACCATGTTGATATGGTCAATTGTGCTGAATCCTTTCGGAAGGCAGCTTGCTCGCATGGTTGTCCTTCATCTAATGTTCTGCCAATTGTGTTCAGGATGACTCAAATGAACAGCTTGTAGATGACAGACAACAGGCAGATAGGGGCGATAGTTGCCAATGTTGTGGATGTCTCTCTTCTTGAACACTAGAACTGTCCTGCTGGTTTTCCATTGGGAGGGCACCTTGCATTTAGACAGGTAGCATGTGAAGAGCCGAGCCAGTGTGGCCAGTGTGGCCTGACTCAGGCAGAGATAATGACCTGGGGGATTCCAGGAGTGTGGGAGGACACACCCTAATGAGCTCTAGGTTCTTGCTAACATTTAGCATATGTTAAGAGCTGTCCTGCTTTAGGGAATCTCCAGAGCAAATAGTGTGGACAGAATTGGGTTGATTTCATAACTTTTTTTTTGGCAAAATATTCTTATGATGAGTTTTGCTTGCTTCAATGAAGTTATCCTCTTGACCCCACAGGTCCCAGGGGGGACACAGGTGTAGATCTTCCAATAGATTATTTGGAGACATTTGATCAACCATAATGTATAATTTTGCTAGTTCAAAGAGACATTCTAGTTAGTTTCCAGGCAAACGTACAAGTCTCTGTAAGGCTAAAGGAAAAATGAATTATTCTGATGGATTATAGACCTTAGTGGAGATTTAGAGATTTGCTAGAATTGGCTGGTTATATATCCATGGTAAGAAATATTAATGAAATTCTATATAAATTAAATCCTGACTGCTTTCTGGTTCAGAGATGTTGCCCCCTCCCCACTTTGCAAGGGAGCTTTGTATAGCAGGAAATCAGCTCTGGCATTTGAGTATATGTTAGGCTTGGGCCAGGGGCTCACCTAAAGACTTGCAATTCTATATAGTCTTTTGGGCCCATGATGAAAGGTAGGCCTTGAACTCTTAAATAATATACGTGGCTTTTCCCCCAGAAAACCAGGCCCATTTTGGGCAGGGATGAAATCCCTGGTGGGCTTCTTACAATAAAAGAAGCAAGGAGGAAGAAGAAGTGGCCATTGCTATCTTCTTCCAGTTTGGGTCTGACCTCTGACTGGTGCACATGATTTAGAATCCAGCAGCCATATTGGCTTGAGGATTCTAACCCAAGCACCTGGTCTGGGTTGGGTAAGAAATAGGAACTTCGGGGGTTTCCTGTCTGTCAGGGTATGCTGGCGAGCCCTCCAATAAAATCTAGGAGCAGGGTGAATGAATCCTATTCTGTTCCAGGGGATCAGTGTCCAGCGGATGAAGAGAGAGACACGAATATAGCAGTTTCAAAATGCTTTACTTACACAGGTTCTGACATACAAATCAGCAATAGGAAAACCCTGAACTTAGGGTTCCTGCCTGGGCCCTGGCCACATGTAGTCCAAGATGGCTGCCACAACGTGTTAAGGCCATACAAGGAGAACAGAGAGGAGAGAGCCAAGAAGCTAAAGGGGCAAAAGAGAGCTCCAAAAAGGGAGAGAAAGAAAACAGGCTACCATTTTATATTCCTGCAAACAGACCACCCACTCCAAATGGAAAGCTAGTGAGGTCAAATCTCCTCAGGTAATTTCTCCCAGGACCTCACCAAGGCCCTTTGAGATGTTAATGTAGACCAGCCAAGGTCTACTTTGGAAGTGACCCTGCAGGGTAGAGTGGAGGAGAGGCTTCTAAGAGGAACTGTAACTCAGAGTACAAAGGCAAACATCTGTACCAAAGAATATTCTATAGCCAGTTATATATTTCTCCATTCCTTCACAAGAGTCTCATCTTTAATTCATGGTTGCCTTTGACTTATCAGAGAGCCATGCTTGCTTGCTTGCTTGGAGGCAAACAGCATTTCTCTCTTGTCTAATTACTGGCCAATTCAGAGACTCACATACATGGGGCAGAGCTGCTACTTGCTCTCCCTGTGCCCAGCTAATCACGAGGCACCCGGGAGGGATGGCAGGTTCTAGCCCTGACCCGCCACCCCAGCAGAGCCTTGCAAGAAGCCAGAGGAACCCCACACCATGAGGATTACCATTTCCACACCCAGACTCCCCTCTTCTCAGAGCTCCACCCAGCAGAAGAGCTGTAGTCCGGCTTGCGGCTGCATGGTTCATCACTAAATGCTAGAGTTTTGAGGTGACTACAAGACTATCCCACGCACACGGCAGAATCTGGCAAGCTACCCATGTCGTATTTGACATGCCAAATAGCAGTAACAATTATAGACCTCATTCCCATGACTTGATGGAATGGTTTGAGGCTCTTTATGTTCCTGGAGAGGGCAAATACCCTTGGGCTATCTCGCATGTGACAGGACATTTTGAGATGTTACTGGTGCCCTCTCGAGTAATCGATGATCTACGGGAAGTCAAGTGATCAAATGATCAAGTGAACTAGAAAAATAACTATCTCGCATAATTTTCTGTACCTATGAGTCTCTATCTCTCTGTTGAACATCTGTTTTTGCTACTGTCTCTGGAAGGATTAAATAAAAGTATTTCAGGTTTTATAATCAACTCCCCACCCCCCACTCAGGCGCCTCTCTTTCTAGGGAGCTAATGCTTTTTTGTGTGTCTCTTAACGAACAAATAAATAAATACATACATACGTACATACATACATACATACATACATAAAGAGAGGGGTCTGAGAGACATCTAAAAGTACTGGAGTTGTGCTTTGAATGTGTGAGCCCTAAGGGTTATCTCCAGTATCACAGAGTTATCTGTGTACCACTGGGAATGACCCCGGGAAGATAGTACAGAGGATAAATTTCTTACTTTGCATGTGGTCAACCCAGTTCAATTCCCAGGTACCATAGATAAGTACCACCAGGCATGGACAAAACAAAATAATATGGAGGTGGAGAGAGAGATAGACAGAGAGAGAGAGAGAGAGAGAGAGAGAGAGAGAGAAAGAGAGAGAGAGAGACTAGGAAAAGAAAGATTTTTGGGTAAGGGCCCTCCCAACCTGCCTTACCTATCCTTTTAGTTGCTATATCTTAGTCTGAGAAATTTTCAAGGAGCTACAGATTTTAATTGATGATGATGATGATGATGATGATGATGATGATGATGATGATGATGATGATGATGTCCAACATTGCTCCAAGGGTTTGCTGGCCGGACTCGGGTAGAGTTTTGGGGCCTGCCCTTTCCTCCGCCTCCATGCCAGTTGCCCCCGGAAGAGAGAGACCCACCCACGCCAGACCCACAGGTCCCTTGGCCTGTGGCCCCATGATACTTTTAGAGGATGCTGATTTTAGCATAAGGTTCTTCCCAAGTTCTTTCGCATTTATACATAGTAAACAGGTCTAGACAGGTTTTAACTGATTCCAGTAAGCCTAGCAAGAAGCCAGAGCAAACCACACATCATGCAGTCAGTCATTCTCAACATCCAGACTCCATAGTTCCTCAGAGCTCCATCCAAGAGAAAACCTGATCTTCCCCCTTTAATTTTCATTAGTAAATGCTCAAGTTGAGAGCCTTCTACTGAGACTATACCACCTACACGGTAAGGCCTGGCAAGCTACCCATGTTTTACTTACTTGTTATGCCCAAAACTAGTAACAATTATGGACCACAGTTCCATAAACTGAAGAATGGTTTCGGGCACCTCCTGTCCCTGGAGCAAGTAGATGCCCTTGGGTTACACTTGCTTGTGACAAGACTAGTGGAGATGTTACTAGTGCCCACTCGAGAAAAATCGAAGAACAATGGGAAGACAGTGACAGTGACTAATTGCTTAGAGATCCAATGTAGCCAGGCAAATACACCAGTAAGATCTAGCTAGTCCCATGATGATTGTTGCTTGTTGCAGGACAGGTTTAGCTATTCTGGGAGTTTTGTTGTTTTGCAATAATCCTCAAAGGATAAACAGTTACCAGGAAAACCATGCTAATAATCACAACCCCACCCCTCGGAGGCCCCACCTGGACCATGCCCAAGGTGCAGGAAGGGAAAACATTGGGCCAGAGACTGTAGGTCTTGGAGGCGAAGTCAGCCACAGACTTCATCTGGACAGATAACCTGCTTTAACTGTGGAGGGAAGGGGCACAACCTTAGAGATTGCCCATCTCCTAAAACTATCGATACAGGGCAACATCCTAATAATCCCTTTATGGGAAATATTACATGGACTCCCTCCCAGGTTCTACAAGCTCCGCAGAGCTCAAATGACACCTATGCCTCCCTTGAATGCGGGAAACTGGGTGGGGGCCAACCCCAGGCCCAGCTGAATCCAGGGGCACCCTCATTCATCCCACCTGCCCAATATCCTCCAAATCAGAACCCACAGAATTGCAATCAATTAATACTCTCCAGCCTACCACATCAGACAATGGCAGTCTTGACATTCTCTGCCATAAGACTGTCACAATATACCCAAGTCAAGATCCTTACATGCTAAATACAGGGATAAAAGAACCTGCTCCCACAGGTAGTATAGGTTTAATTCAGGGGAAGCCATTGGCTTAAATTTAAGGGAATTAAGGTGCATTTCGGACTTCTAGATCCTGAATCTCATGGAGAGATAGTACTGTCAATCTCTGTACCAACTAAATGGACTTTTGAAAAGGGGAACCGCTTGCTAGACTATTATTAATTTTTGAGGATCCGTCTAGTCAGGTCGAACCCCCTAGAGCTGGTGGCTTAAACAGTACCAACCCTTCTGCCAACTTCATTGTTGGTTATACAGCCGCACACAGAACCAAGCCCACCAGCCACCTGCTAATTATCTAGTGGGGTACACTACCAGGATTTCGCAGGCCAAGCGGCCAATTATACCCATCGAAATTTATAAGAGGAAATTCAAAGGCATGTTGGATACAGGGGCAGACATGACCATAATCTCCACCAAATATTGGCCCTCTAACTGGGCCCTAAAGAGAGTGTCCCATAGCCTGAGCGGGGTAGGCAATATCTCCTCTTCTCTTCTCCGACAGAGTGCGAGATGGCTGCCGTGTACTGGCCCTGAAGGGAACGTAGCCATGGTCCAGCCTTATATAGCCCCTATGCCTTTAAACTTATGGGGTCGAGACATGCTGGAGCAGTGGGGAGCAGTGATTCACAGACCTCATTTAATCCCCAATCAGGCACCTGTTCCAGCTCTCCTTAATAAGCGTAACTCAGGGAGTAACCCTTTTTAATTGGGGCCGCTGTGGTTAGCGCCCACCACCTATCCGTATTCAGTGGAAATCTGACAAACCTATATGAACACCACAGTGGCCCCTCAATATCAAAAAGTTAGAGGCACTGACAAATCTAGTGGAAGAACAGTTGAATTTAGGACATATAGAGCCATCGTTTTCAGAATGGAATTCCCCAGTTTTTCTGATACAGAAAAAAACAGGCAAATGGCGGTTGCTGATTGACCTAAGGAATGTCAATTCCACAATGATCCCCATGGGAGCCCTGCAACCTGGGCTCCCCTCCCCAGCAGCTATTCCTAAAGATTGACCACTAATTATCATAGACCTAAAAGACTGTTTCTACAACATACCTATCCACCAAGATGATCGTAAAAGGTTTGCATTTTCAGTTCCTTCCATCAATCATAAAGGTCCTTTACGTAGGTTTCAATGGACAGTATTACCACAAGGAATGACTAACTCACCAACAATGTGTCAACACTTTGTTGATGACGTTTTGAGACCTACTCGTGTTAAATTTCCCAATGCATACATCATCCACTACATGGATGATATCTTGCTAGCCTGTTATAATTCCAAAGATCTCCGAAATTTGTATAATGAAGTAATGACAGTTTTACCCGAGGCTGGTTTACAAGTAGCTACAGAAAAAATCCAGATGCAGCCTCCATATGAATATTTGGGCTATGCTCTTGACCGCACTACAGTGTGTCCTCAAAAAATTTCCATTAGTCAAAAAAGGCTCAAAACCTTGAATGATTTTCAAAAACTGCTGGGGATATCAACTGGGTGCGCCCCTCCCTTGAGATTCCTAACTGTGAGCTCAGTAACCTGTTCCACACCCTTGAAGGTGATCCTGCTTTGAATATCCCAAGGCAACTAACACCTAAAGCTCAAAAAGAATTAGACTTTTTCATGGATGGGCTTCAAAAATCTTACCTCTCCAGATTTAATCCCGGAGAAAAGGTATGGTTATTGGTCTTCAACACTCCCGAGTCTCCAACTGCTGCTATAGCCCAATTATCTGGACCGTTAGAATGGGTTTACTTACATAACAAGCAGAATTCTACTGCTACACCTTACCTTGAGATGATAACCAACCTTATAATTAAGGGAAGATCAAGAACCCAAGTATTACTTAGACATGATCCTCATGTAATTGTACTACCTGACCCTAAAAAGAAATTGAAGCTGTTTTACCACTCAGTGAAATCCTTCAGAGAGCTTTAGCAGATTTTTCAGGAGAAATATCTTATCATTACCCAGCTGGAAAAACCTGGGAATTTCTGAAAAGGACACCCTTTGTAATTTCCACCATTGTCCATTCCTCACCTATTCCTGATGCTCCAGTATACTATAATGATGGCTCCTCATCAGGAAAGGGAGAAATTACTGGTTCTTCATTGACCACAACAGTGCACACAAATTATAAATCCGCTCAGGAATTGGAACTCGCAACCCTGATACATTTACTATCCCGTATATCTGGCCCATGTAATGTGGTGAGTGATTCAGCATATGTAGTTGGTTTATTTCCTGGAATGTCACTGCTTCATAATCCCATGATTCAGGAACTACTCAAGAAACTGCAAGAAATCCTCCAAAAAATAACATTCCCTATATATATTTCACATATCCGGTCACGCTCCGGATATTTCACATATCGGTCACATTAGCCTCCCGGGCCAATGGTTCGAAAATACGGCAGCAGATCTCTTGGCAGCACCTGTGTTCAAATCAGCTAAGGAAGAGCACCAAACTCTGCATACAAATGCTCGCCGCCTTCATGTACATCATGGTATCCCTTGGAGACAAGCTAAACAAATGGTCCGTAATTGTCCTGTCTGTGCTCCCTTACATTGTACATCTCATGTAGCTGGAGCTAATCCTCGAGGTTTACAGACAAACCAATTGTGGCAGATGAACGTAACGCATACTAACATTCCCAAACAAACCTTTCCTTCATGTGGTCATTGATACGTATTCTTGGTTCATATGGGCTGTTCCAATGACTTCTGAAAGAGCCAAATCTGTGTGCTCCTTTTTACTTCAGTGCTTCTCTGTCATGGGTAGTCCCCATACCATAAAAACAGATAATGGTCCTGCTTACACCAGCAAAACCTTCAAATCATTTTGCGAAGAGTGGCAGATCAAACATATTACAGGAATTCCATATAATCCACAAGGACAAGGAATTGTTGAGCGTGCTCACAGAACAGCTTAAAACTCAGTTATTGAAGGAACGAAAAACAAGTATGCCTCCAATGGATTCTTTATCTTTAACATTATTCACTTTAAATTTCTTAAATTTACCTCAGGGGCGAGATGTACACAGCTGCTGAAAGACATTTTCAAGAGAAACCAATCAATTCACCTATCTGGGTGAAAATTGATGATAAATAGGTAACAGGTAACCTTCCTCATTCGAGGAAAAGGATATGCCTATGTTTCAACGGATGGCAACCGTGCCAAGAAGCTTTGTGTGACACTACGTCTTGTTAAAACTCGAGTTCTCCAAGATTCAGGAAATGCCTAAATTCTTCTGAAATAAGTTGCAGAAAGACGTCGAAAACTACTGTTAAAACCATTTACACTTAGTTCACTTATAATAATAATCTTGCTTTGCAGCCTATTGATCTTGGTTCATCTTTAATAAAAATAACCTTCCATTGCAGCCTGTTGATACTTTAGCTGGAGATAACCCCTTTCTCTCTAAAAAAATAAAAAATAAAAAAAATAATAAAAACCTGCCTTGGAGTGCGTTTAAAAGGTAAAAGTACCTAAATAACCCTCCAAAAGAAGGTACCATATGTATTTTCTAAGTGTTTAATGTGTAAGTGTCTTTATGTTTCCTTGCTGCTTTGAAGTGTTTAAAGGTGAGAGCACGTGAATAACTCTCAAGGAGAAGGTATTTTGTAAGAATTTTCTAAGGTTTTTTTGTATAGAAATGACTAATGAAGAATTTTTTCTGTTGTTTCGAGGAGAAATGAAATGAACTTCCGTGTATGATGTTCAGTGTCAAGGTTTTAAAACTTAATGAGTTTTCTAATGTTCTGTTTACAGGTTAAAAAAAAAAACTTAAAAAAAACTTAAAAAAAATAAATAAATAAAGGGAAAAAAAAAAGGCGAACTCCAAATATAGTGATCAATATCAAAATCTGCTAACAACTAATAAAAAAGTTTTTAATGCTTTTGTTCAGAGATTTACAGGAAAAGAACTTGGCTGCTGCAACTTCCTTCTATAATCTCTGAAGCTTTGGACTCTGTTCACAGTGCTCATTACAAAAAAGTTTGCTAAATCAATGAAAAAAGTTTTCATGATTGTGTTCACAGGATAAGATATTGGAATGCAGTAAACTTGCACCACAGTGTTCAGTACTCCAAGATTCCTAAAACAGTGCTCACTGCAAAAAAAATTTAATAATTTGCAAAAAAGTTTTTCTAATGTTTCCTTTCACAAGGTGTTGGAGATTCTTCATGCTCTTGGGTTCCTACCAAAGTCCTAAAAATCTCTATTGTGATTAACTTTGAAAAATGTTTTTGTCTCACCTAAAATTAAGTTATAGGTATGGTTACCGGTGCCAGTGTTCTCTTGCTGAAGACGCCTTGCAAAATGCCTGTACCGCTGTTCCAGAGACCTATTCCAGTGCTTGAGAAGTTTGTTCCAGTGCTCATGAAACCTGATCCAGTGTTCCAGATAATACATGGAGTCCCTGATGATTGCTCTCCCAAGACTCATTCCTGTCTTCACCAATGCTGCTGTTCCAGAATCAGTTCTTCGGACCTTGTTCCAGAGACGTGATTTCATGGGAAATTGACTCTCACTAATTTAGGACAATACAGGCTGTAGTCAGTTATGACCAAACAGCCAGAGACATTTTACTATGAACTGTACTCAATTCAAAATTAATTCGACACCGGGACAACATATGATATAACCTTGTAATTGGAATTGTTCCTTTTCTGTATCACTCGGTCTGTATGTATTATTTAGAATACTTGATTTTTATATTTTTGTAAACAAAAAAGGGAGAGTTGTTGGAGGACAGGTTTAGCTATTCTGGGAGTTTTGTTGTTTTGCCCACTCCCAGCTTAATCTATTTAAGTCAAGGTTCATTCTAATGAGACTTCTCTTCTATGTAAACACTGCTAGAGGGTGTGGCACTTACAGAAGTCACCTTGATTGAATAACTTCTGACTTATACATCTACTAAGACTTCTATGTTTTCTAGATTGAGCACAGCTCCTCTTTATACCCACTGCACCCAGCATGGGACAGTTAGAATTTACCAGGAGACTACCACCCTGCTACACTGAGACTATATTAAGACTATAGGAAGGATCATACTAGTTTGCTCTAAGCAGGCGAGAGTGACCCTTTCAGTACACGAGAACAAGATACTCAGAATCACCCTGGTGCAGATAATAATAAGAAGGACCTTGTGGGTACCATCTAGATTACATGAAGCTCATGAAGTTAAGATGTATTACTTTATATCAGTCCTCTCTCTCTCCGGTGTTTTACATAAGAGATAATCTCCTTAGTCCTTGGCATAACCTTTGTTTATACCTGCAATAAGGTGTGGCACTACACTCTGTTTAGAGGTATTTTTTGACATGCCCCCTCCCGGTTGGATTACTTTGGTGTATATAAGGGGCTGACTTGAGGCCGCTTCACCTTTTTGCCTTTTGGTTCCTCAGCCTTCAGCTTTTGGCTCCTGAGGCTTTTGGCTTTTGGCTTTTGGCCTTTTGCTCTTTGGCCTTTTGCTCCTTCTTCTGGGTAGGACTCAGCTCGGGTGAGATCCTCTCTCTTTTTTGGTGGGAGACTTAGGCTCTTTTGTATGGTCTAAGTTCGGACCAGAACTAGAGTTTGTTCATTATATTGGAGTGCTGTGGAAGAGCTTTTGTACTATTAAAAGCCATTTTTGGAACTGCACCGGACTCGAGAGTCTTCATCTGTTCTCCCAGCGTCCTCGGAGGTAGAAGACAACCTCTGTCCTGACACTGTCGGGGACCCCGCGGCGTTCCCCTACAGTTGCTGCATGAGAGAATATTTATACCAGTCAGTATAGAATACATCGTTAGATGAACTGTTACGTTGAAATTATCCTCCTCCTATCTACAAAGTGACCTGCAGGAGGCAACTCCAGCTAGATGCAGAGGCTTTGGGCAGCAGTGTACTACAACACCTGTTTGAGGATTATACTGAAAGAACTTGTGTGAATAAAGCTTTTTGGAAATTTTTCTAGATTTGCGAGTTTCACTTGTCCACCACAGGCCAACTGTCCCCTAGGGGCAGAGGGGATTCATTTCTGCTCTCTAATATTATTGGGAATACAACTGCACCCAGGCTCAGCGATGTGTTCCCCGACGCACGTGGATGAAGGTGCCTTCAGACTGATGTAGGTGGCCCCCACGGGTGGCTTATATGAGGCAGGAAGAAGAGAGAGAGATAGTTGCTTACTCTCAAGCCTCCTCTGTCGCCTGGGATCCTATGGGCAAGCTAAGGACTGATAAAGTCTGTGATGAGGCTCTGCACGGCGTGGGCCTGATCCCACCAACCTCATGTGGTGGCCGTCAAGCCACACCTGATGTCCACTTGATTTCTAGGCACGGGAGTTGCCACCACTCGAGATTTCTTGGGGAGCCATGGACTCAGGCTGCAATGAGGAATTGCTCTTTGCAGGAAAGGAAAGTCAGTCCTAGGTCCTACCCAGGGTTTCCCTCAGGGTTCTTGACTTCCTTGAAGAAGAAGAATTTTCGGAGTAGATGAGCAGTGAAGTAAAGCAGATTTCATTAAGGAGGTTTTAGGACAGGGAAGGAGGGGGAAAGAGTAATGCACTCAAGGAAGAACTCAGGCTGCTCCAAAGGCAGAGAGGGAGCCCGACTGATTTTCAAAGGAGGCTTTTATCTTCTTGGGCTGGAATGCTCTGGAATCTTCTGCTGGGCCAAGGCTGAGGTGTGGGGAGGCATAGACACACAGTAACATTCTCCACAGCACATCAGGAGTGAAGGATCCACTTGGTCATCACTGATGATGACTGGTGGTCATCACTGTCACCTCACTCCACATGAGACATGTTCCTCAGTTTCTCCCTTAGCAGACACATGCTCTATTTCATATATACAAATACAGTTCTTGTTGTAACTAAGGCAACACGTGTACAAACTGTTACTGTATCTCACCACCACAAAAGTGCCATTACTATTCCCCATGTCATATGTTACTTACGTTATTTATGTTAATTCTCACATTCACCTTACCCACTCCCAAAGAATACATATTTTCCAGGTGCTCTTTCCCACACTTTTTTTTCTCTTTTAGAAGGAATCTCTGTATAAATCCCACAATTAGGGCTATTCTGCAGGTTTTGTGAAACATTCTATTTTTTTTTTTTGGTCTCACCCAGCAGTGCTCAGGAGTTACTATCAAGGGGACACAGGGACCATCTGTGGTGCCGGGCTGTGAATCCCAAGCACTACATACGGTACACACATACCTGCTGTGCTATCACTCTGGCCCTGCCCAGCAGAATATTTTTAATTCTCTTGTAGAATTATTTTTAATTCTCTTCAAACATTACTTTAAACACTTTAAATTTTCTGATACTTACATAATACTTGTCATATCATACTCAAAACCTGATATTCCATTCTAGTCTAGGTCCACTATTTTTTCACCAAACTAAAGTTTCTTTGGTTTTGCACTGCCAGGACGGACCCTGCCTCCGTACATGAACGGCACATGCTCTGCCACTGAGCCGTATCCCCCGACCTCACTGCACCAGCTCAGCTCTCCGGTCTAGAGAGGAGGCTAGTGTCGCTGTCTGGGATATTGCTCAGTGTAGACATTTTGGGGCCTGGGAATGTAGCACAGTGGAGATGCCTGTCCTGCAGATCTGAGGGCATGAGTTTGACCCCGGCACCATCCCACATGCCTGTGTGATCCTGGTGGCAATGGCTTGTGTGATACCCGGCCCCACAGCAAGGAAAGATTCTATCTGACACCACAACCAATTGTGCAGGAGTTCCACAACTCAACAATGTTACCTTCTGAGCACCATAACTAAAGTGTGTGTGAGCACCGCAAGCACCACAACAAAGTGTGTGAGCCCCAGTAAAGGCACCAACAGCAGTGACAACAAAGGGAAGGAAAGGGATAGAAATAAATCAGGAATAAAGAATGTTTTAACCCACCTTCTTAAAAACATCAGACCTTACACGATAGTGAGCAGCGCCCAGGGGTCAGTGAGAAACCCTAACTCAAAGGGCTGGGGGAACAGCTGTGTGTGCAGCAGCTCAGGGTTCACCCAGACTGCGAGGTCACCGAGCACCTAGAGCAGCCCCAAGCACAGAACCTGGGTAGCCCCTGAGCACAGCAGGGTGTGATTCCCTCCACCCTGCCCCAAACAGCAGACACAGACAAAGGCAGAGACCCCACCAGTGTTCATGAACAACAGTGTCCTGAGACAGGGAGGAAAAGTCTGTGTGGCCAGAAACAGTTACAACAGTAACAGTTCACTAGTAACAGTAACTGTCCCCTCACATTGGTGGTTACTTTGTGGCACTTCCCTCTAGTCTGTGTATGTCCTGTCTGTCTGCCCTATGGGTGCCTCTAAGCTCAGCAGAGTAGGATCACCCTCTCCCAGAGGCCATTTCCAGTCAATTCACTCTCTCCCCCTCCTGAGGGCTGTACCCACTACTTCCTGCTTCCTGTACCAACAAGTAAGGTGCCTCTCATCTCATTACTCAGATGATGAGTTGATTTCATTGGCTCTCTGAAGTAGCACAGGGGGTACTCACTGGCTCTCTGAGGTCACAAAGGGTCACTGACTTTCTGAGGTCACACAGGGGCACTAGCTCTCTGAGGTTGCACACGCTCCTGCTCTGAGAACACACAGGTTAGCTGAGGTGTCAGCACACTTGGCTACTCTGCTCATTATTTTGGTTGCTTATGATAGGCAGGCAGATAGGAGGGAACCCACATGGCAATGAATTCTTGCCCTAAGGCTGTCCAGAGTCACCTTTTGAAACCAGGAATGAAGACTTGATCAAACACATTAACTACAATAAACTCTGAGGAAGCTGGCTCTACCTTCTCCACCAAGACTTAATATGGCTACATTTCAGGACAGAAGATCCAGCAGAAACAGGTCAAGAAAAGGAGAGTTTCAAAGAAGACCACTCCAAATCTACTCCCCTTGGCAACGGGCCTGGCATCGGAATTTAACCTAGGTTGAAGCCCCATATGGGAGTGGCTTGGGGAGAAATCTATAAAAGCTGTCCTGACCCAAGGACTGTGCGTATATACTGCCTGAGCCCACGTGCTGCTTGAGCTCACAAGACTGAGCACATGTGGTGCCCGAGCACGTTTTGTTCGCATCTCTTGAGATGTGTACTCTCTCTCTCTCTCACTTTCCCTCCTCCTTCCCCCTCTAAAACCTCCATAATAAAGTCTGTTCTACTTCACTGCTTGTCTGTTGCAGGACACCTAAGAGCCTCTGCATCTGCCCTGGATTGCCTCCTGCAGGTCACTTCGTAGATAGGGGGGTAGTTTAAATGTGGCAGTTTATCTGACCATGTACTCTGTACTGGCTGGTGTAAATATTCTTTCATGCTACCACAATCATCGTGGGACTTAGCTAGATCTTACCAGCATATTTGCCTGGCCACATCGGATCTCTAAGTAATTAGACCAGAGAGAAATGCTGTTTGCCTCCAAGCAAGCAAGCATGGCTCCCTGATAACTTAGAAGCAACTAAAATACAAAACTACTGTGAAGTAGATGAGACTCTTGTAAGGCTTGGAGATATATTTAACTGGCATTAGTACAGTCTTTGGTACAGAGGCATGCCATCTCAAAAACTCCCTTCTCTACCCTATAAAAACATTTCCAGGCAGATCTTGGCTCAAAACATTAGCATCTAAAAGGGCCTAGGTGAGGTGCTAGGAGAAATTACCTGAGGGCATTTGACCCTGCCTGCTTCCCATAAAAGTGGGAGGTCTGAGTTGCAGGGGGATAAAACTAGCTTGCTTCCTCTCTTGCTGTCTCTTTTTGGGCTCTCTTTTGGGGCTCGCACTCTTCTTGGGAGACTTGTCTTTGTCTCCTCTTTACAGGGCCTTAACACATGGTGGCCGCCATCTTGGCCTACACTTGGCTGGCGTTCTAGCCGGGAATCCTAAGCCCAGGGTTTTTCCTATTGTTGATTTGTATGCCTGAACCTGTGATGAGTGAAGTTTTTTTAAAACCTGTGCCAGATTCCTGAGTTTTCATCCATTCCCCCCGGCCGGGGGTAGAAGGGAACTCACTTCCCCGGTACTGTTGGGGACCCTGGCAGCATCCCCGACACTCGTCCACTCCTGAAAATTCTTTTTCTGCGAGGAAGACAAGAACCCTGAGGGAAATCCTGGGTAAAGGTCTAGGACTGACTTGCCTTTTATCAGTCCTTAGCCTGCCCAGCGGGTCCCCGGACAGCAGAGGTGACTGGGGAGAAAGTGAGCATCTCTTCCATTCCCGCGTCACATAAGCCACCCGTGAGGCCTTCCTACATCGTTTTGGTGACTCCGGCAGGACTTTGCACTGAACGTCTCCCCAGAAGCTGTTAATCTGTGAAAATCTGCTGAGAAGGTATCACTTTATTACTTGTCTTCCCGTTGCTCATTGATTTGCTTGAGCAGGCACCAGTAACATCTCTAACACGTCCTGTCACATGCTAGTGTAGCCCAAGGGCATCTGCTCACTCCAGGAACATAGAGAGTCTCAAACTATTCCATCAGGTCTTGGGAATGAGGTCTATAATTGTTACTGTTATTTGGCATATCAAATACGACATGGGTAGCTTGCGAGGCTCTGTCGTGCGGGTGGGATGCTGTTGAAGTAGCCTCTCATCTCATGCATTTATTGATGAACTGAGTGGCCGATTTGCAGCTGTGCAAGCTGGACGTGCGATCAGCTCTCTGCTGCGTGGAACTCTGATGAGGTGGGGAGTCCAGATATGGAAAATGGCAGCTCTCATGGTGTGGAGGTTCCTCTGGCTTCTTGTGAGGCTCTGCTAGTGAGGCTCTGCTGGGATGGCGGGCCACGGCGAGAACCCGCTGTCCCTCCCAGGTGCCGATCAGCTGGGCACAGGGAGAGCCGGTAGCAGCTCTGACCCCTGTATGTGAGGTCTCTGCATCAGGGATACCTGGGCTAGACTTGAAAAAAGACTGCTGTAGGGTGTGTCTCTGAGGAGCCCGGCTTGTGATCAGCTCTTCTGCTGGGTGGAGCTCTGACTAGGTTGAGAGTCCGGATGTGGAAAATGGTGGCCCTTATGGTATGGGGGTTCCTCATTTGGCATATCAAATGCCAAATGGGGGATCTATGTAGGGCAGGGTCCCGATCGGCCAAGCAGGGCTATTCTTTGCTCTGGGGGTGGTCCCCTCCTTTTTCAGTCTATCAGTTTTCTCTACCCTGCCTAAAGGTTCAGATCATAACTAAAGATCAATAGATCAACTGTGTATGTATGTGTTTGTGTGGTGGCCACCCATTGTTTGCAGTTTATTTGTCTTGTCTGTGTGGAACATTGGAGTGTTAGATGAAACAAACGGGAATCAAAAACAAATTGCTAAACCAGGGAGAGTCAATGTGTTCTAAACTGAATGTTGAGCATGAGGAGAAATCGACATGTTCAGTTTAAATCTTAAGGTAAAAGGTTAAAAAATATAATTGTAAAAGTATAAAGGGTTCCTGATTCCTAAAATTATCTCTATTTCAGAACCTGTGCTGTTTAGAAAGGGTGGAAGCTAGAGCCAACATCAGGAAAGAAATAAGAACTTTGTGAGATAGTTCAGAGCTTTACCTTAAGCCTTAGTCAAATTCTAATGAGAAATTAGGCTGTTTTGAAAATAACTAAAGCATAAGGACTATTGCAATTAAGTCGGTAGAAGATGATGTGTTTCACGAAAAATTGGTAGTTCAACTGTTTTCTTATGCTGGTATGTCTAAGGTTTATGTTTTTTTTTTAATTTCTGCAATGGATTATTAGAGTATCTGGTCTAGAAAATCCTCTGAGTTGTAATAATTGTGGTACAAGAAACAGGTTCAAGAAGTGATGATTTAGTTTAAAACATGGGTTTCTCCAGTGATAAAATGAGTTGCAAAACTTTTATCCTACCGGTGTTTTATGTTATCTTTTAAGACTTTTGGTAACTTAAATTTCTAGAGCTGCTTAGCAAAGATAAGCATATTGGGGCAATCTCAGACCTCAGCCTAATAGTCTGAAGCCACAGCGCGTTGGGCCTTGGTAAAAGTTGTAAAGACATCAGGCTTTCTGGGTGGAATCCCAGACCAGCCTCAGGGCCTCTTGCCAGAGAAAAAAGTGAGCCACTTTATTCAAGCAACCAGGAATGCTCATTTAAATGTAGTGGCTTTTGGGGCGGGGCGATAACCCAGTGGGTAGGGGCGTTTGCCTTGCGCGCTGGCCTGTGCCGGCCCGTGTTCGATCCCCCGGCATCCCATATGGTCCACCGAGCATAGCCAGGAGTAATTCCTGAGTGCAGAGCCAGGAGAAACTCCTGAGCATTGCTGGGTGTGACCCAAAAAGCAAAAAAATAAATAAATGAATAAAAAATAAATAAAAAATAAATAAATGTAGTGGTTTCTGAACATAAAGAATTGGATAACAATGTGGGAAATAAATAACAGTAATCAGTTTTTTTTTTAGACTATGTTGCTAATCTGTCCAGTGCATGCTATTATTGAGATAACTTTAATATATGTGAGCTTCATCACCAGGTATCAACCTGGTGTCAACCAAGGTATCAATTTTGCTTTGAAAGTCTCAGCTGTCATAGTACCGGGCTGTGTACTATGAAATGTGGAGCTGCCGTTCCAGAGCCAGAACCATTGGTTCCTGGACAGGTTGATGAGGTTCAGTGTGGAACTGGACTATTCCTATGGAGGAATATTTCGGGGTTTGGTGGGAGCTTCTGGGCCTTTGGGCATCGGTGGGTGACTGGCATATGGGGGAATCTGCCCACCCTCATTCTGAGGAGGCCCCAGAGCTCTCAGCCTTGACTGGTCTACACCAAGATATAGCAGCTTGACATTCTTTACGAGATTAGTTGGAGAACTGGGACAATTCTATGCTGGAAAACAACTGCTGGGACCAGATAAAGAGATAAAGGAGTTGGACAGGTTAGAGATGGACAAGGAAATGGACAGGTCCTTTATGGACCTTTCTCCCCAGAATGGTGGAGCTAGAGGCAATGCTGCCCCCGGGGAAGGAGGTTCCTGTATCTGCTCTATCTCTGCTTCCTCTCCTGGAAGAAGCTCCCTTGAGAAAGTCCATTACAAAGATGTTTGTCCCATAAACTAAGTCCTTGGATGTGTGAAAGTCTATCTAGGATAGATTAAAGCAGTTGGGCAGTTCCCTGAAGAATGTTGCTTTGCTGATTACAATTCTGAGCAAATCCTGAGCAATAACTATTGTCATGGAGAGAGTTGGGGCTCTCAGACAATAGGCTGTCAGCCCCCCTGGCCCAGCTATTTTTCTCCTATTCTTGTTGTAGGCAGGCAGACATGGGGGTGCCACATGGCAATAAAAATTCCTGAAGAAAAAAGAAAACTGGTCCTTCAGCTATCCAGAGTCACACCTATTTGAAAACAGGAACCAGACTTGATAAGACCACTATCAACAATAGACCCTGAGGGAAGGGAAGGCCAAAGGGAATGTGTGAAGCCCATAGGCCATAGGCCCTTCTAATGACATTAGCTAATGAAATCTCCTGAGGGAGATTAATCAGCCTTCCTGGCCCAGGACCCAGCTCTTAGAAGACTGCAAAGCATTCCAGTCAAAGAAGACCACTCCCAAAGTCTACTCCCCTGGGCAACAGCCCTAGCAACCTAGATTGAAGCCCCATATGGGAGTCACTTGGGGAGAAATCTATAAAAGCCGTCCTGACAAAAGGACAGCATGCACATGCTACACGGACACACATGCTGCCTGAGCCCATGTGGCAGAGCACATGTGGTTCCTGAGCACGTGTGTTGCCCACATCTCCCCTCTTGAGATGTGTACTTTCTCTTACTTGCTCTCCGTCTTTGGAGTAGCCCATGTTCTCCCTTGAATGTGTTACTCTCTTTCACTTTCCCTTCTCCTTCCCCTTTCCTCACACCTCCTTAATAAAAACCTGTTTTACTTCACTGCTTGTGGACTCCTGAAAATTATTTTTCTGTGAGAAAGACAAGAACCTTGAGGCAACCCTGGGTAAGGCCTAGGACTGACTTTCCTTTCTGCAAAGAGCAATTCCTCTCTGCAGTCTGAGTCCATGGCTCCCCGAGAAACCTCAGGTGGTGGGGATCAACTCCCGTGCCTAGAGATCAAGCAAACATCAGGTGTGGCTTGACGGCCACCTGGGGCTGGTGGGGCTTCGGCCCACGCCGTGCAGGGGCTCATCGCAGACTTTATCAGTCCTAAGCCTGCCCAGCGGGTCCCGGGCCGCAGAGATGGCTGGGGAGAAAGCGACCATCTCTCTCTGCTTCTGGCCTCACATAAGCCACCCGTTAGGCCCACCTGCATCATTCTCTCTCTCTCTCTCTCTCTCTCTCTCTCTCTCTCTCTCTCTCTCTCTCTCAATCCTCATGGCATCGCTACTTTAGGCCTTCTCAGCCAGGAGTGTTCCCTGGCAAAGATCTAATGTGATTTGTTCTGAAAAGCCTTTCTGGGAGCTGGGGGGACGGATTCTGTTTCCTGCATCCCAAATGCTCCCCTGAGCACAGCCAGGAGTAATTCCTGAGTGCAGAGCCAGTGTGTATCACTGGGTGTCACCTCTTCCCCCACAAAAGTCTTGCTGTTATTATATTATAATTATTATTATTATTATTATTATTATTATTATTCCAGTTGAAGTAATTTTCAGTCTTTAACTTGCAAGAGAGATAGGACAGAAATTAAGGTGCTTTGTCTTGCATGTGGCTCACTTAGGTTTGATCCCTGGCACGACATAGGTTCCCATGAGCCTGCCAGGAATGATCCCTGAGCACAGAGCCAGGAGTCATTCCTGAGAACAGCCAAAAAATAACCATAGCCACTAATCGTAAAGCGGCTTTAACTCAGATTCCTCCCAAGGTAAACGCTGACAGGTGTAACCTAGCCAACAGGGGAGTCTCTGGTGCTCTCTAAGAAGGCAGCGAGATGCCAAAAGGAAAACAATAGAAAATTGCTGACAGGGTCTCAGCCTTGGACACGGGGAGACAGTGTGACAAAGATCAGGTGCGGGAGCAGCGGGAGAGGCCGAAGTCCCAGGTGTGACTCCCAGTGTCTCAGTCCCCAGGACTGTGTAGGGGGCGGGAGCTCAGCGCTGGGGATTCCTGGTCACTCCAGTTTCACTTCTCCTCTGCAACCTGGACCAGCGCCTCCCTGCCCGGATACTCATGACGCGTCTCCGTTCCTCACTCCCATTGGGCGAAAGAGTCTACGGCAGCCAATCAGGGTCGACGCGGTTCTTGGTTATAAACTAATGGGGACCTAGCGGGAGTCAAAGTCTCCCCAAGACACTGGAGATGTCAGAGCCGCGAACCCTCCTCCTGCTGCTCTCGGGGGTCCTGGCCCTGACCCAGACCCGGGCGGGTGAGTGCGGGGTCGGGAAGGGAGTTCGTTGCTGGGATGGCCCCGGAGGAGCCCTGACCTGGAGTTTCTTTGCGGTTCCCTTCAACTATCCTGCGCCCCCGTGTGTCGCCTTCTCCGTCCCGTCCCCCTTTCCCTTCTTCCGAGCCCCTCCCACCCCTTCACCCCCAGATCTGGGGCGGCGGGTCTGGCCGGGTGTCACCTCCGCTCCCGCAGGCTCCACTCCCTGAGGTGTTTCACCCTCCGCTCCCGCA
This sequence comes from Cryptotis parvus, assembly GCA_021461705.1. NCBI lineage: Eukaryota > Metazoa > Chordata > Mammalia > Eulipotyphla > Soricidae > Cryptotis > Cryptotis parvus. Next base: position 61,272 of record JAJIBD010022294.1, on the reverse strand, counting down.
GGCTCCACTCCCTGAGGTGTTTCACCCTCCGCTCCCGCAGGCTCCACTCCCCTGAGGTGTTTCACCCTCCGCTCCCGCGGGCTCCACTCCCTGAGGTGTTTCACCCTCCGCTCCCGCAGGCTCCACTCCCTGAGGTGTTTCACCCTCCGCTCCCCGGGCTCCACTCCCTGAGGTATTTCACCCTCCGCTCCCCCCGGGCTCCACTCCCTGAGGTGTTTCACCCTCCGCTCCCCGGGCTCCACTCCCTGAGGTGTTTCACCCCTCCGCTCCCGCAGGCTCCACTCCCTGAGGTGTTTCACCCTCCGCTCCCCGGGCTCCACTCCCTGAGGTGTTTCACCCTCCGCTCCCGCAGGCTCCACTCCCTGAGGTGTTTCACCCTCCGCTCCCGCAGGCTCCACTCCCTGAGGTATTTCTACACCGCCGTGTCCCGGCCCGGCCGCGGGCAGCCCCGCTTCATCTCCGTCGGCTACGTGGACGACACGCAGTTCGTGCTCTTCGACAGCGACTCGGCCAGTCAGAGGGAGGAGCCGCGGACGCCGTGGGTGCAGCAGGAGGGACCCGAGTACTGGGAGCGGAACACGCGGATCTGCAAGACCACCGCACAGACTTTCCGGGTGAACCTGGACAACCTGCTCGGCTACTACAACCAGAGCGCGGACGGTGAGCGCGGCCGGTCAGGGACGACCCAACGCGGGGACGGGCCGGGTCACCCCGAGGCGGGTCCGAACGTCCCGAGGCTGAGGGACCCGCCCGGACCCTGGACCGGGAGGAGCCGCGGGGACGGGGCCGGTTTCGTTTTCGGTGGGGGCTGACCTGTGCGGGGAGGTCAGGCTCTCACACGTACCAGTTGATGTACGGCTGCGACGTGGGGCCCGATGGGCGCCTCCCTGCGCGGGTACTGGCAATACGCCTACGATGGCAAAGACTACATCGCCCTGAAGGAGGACCTGAGCTCCTGGACCGCGGTGGACATGGTGGCTCTGATCACCAAGGGCAAGTTAGAGGAGGGGCGGGTGCGGCTGAGTGCCACAGGAACTACCTGGAGGGGACGTGCCTGGAGTGGCTCCACAGATACCTGGACAACGGGAAGGACACCCTACTGCGCGCAGGTACTGCCCGGGTGCTGAGAACCCCTGACCTCCCCTGCGCAGGGCGATTCCCATAAGGGGGGAAGATAATGGGGGTCAGTGCCAGAACAGCGCCCCTTCTTCCAGTCAGGAGAGGGGCCTGCCTGGTTTCCATGTTCTGGACCACAGAGAGACTTGTCCTCAGGCCCACCCTGTGTCCACAGGACTGTGAAGGACCGCGGTCACCCTGGGGAGGGACACCTCCAAAACAACACATGTCGGTTCCCTGGAACGTTGCAGCCATCTGTGACCTTTCTCAGATCTCAGCTCTGACTCCTGCTTTCTTTCTTTCTTTTTTTTTTTTTGTCTTTTTGGGTCACACCTGGCGATGCTCAGGGGTTACTCCTGGCTCTTTGCTCAGGAATTACTCCTGGCGGTGCTCAGGGAACCATATGGGATGCCGGAGATTGAACCGGGGTCAGCCGCACAAGACAAACATCCTACCCGCTGTGCTATTGCTCCGGCCCCACTGACTCCTGCTTTCCTCAGCCATTCACCCTCCACCAAGCTCAGGCCCAGAGTTGGTGTCTCCTGAGAGCCCCGAGTCTCCAACTTTCCAAAGAATAGGATTTTATCCCAAATCCCTGAGCCAGGCTTGTGTCATCTGTTTTCTGCCTCTCTTTCAAATCAGTTCATCCACATCATTGAAGTAAACTGAAGTCTGAATTTTCTCATTCTTCCTCCTCAGAACCCCCCAAAGGACACATAACCCATCACCCTGTCTCTGATCAGGAGGTCACCCTGAGGTGCTGGGCCCTGGGCTTCTACCCTGCGGAGATCACCCTGACCTGGCAGCAGGATGGGGAGGACCTGACCCAGGACACAGAGCGGGTGGAGACTAGGCCTTCAGGGGATGGAACCTTCCAGAAGTGGGCGGCTGTGGTGGTGCCTTCTGGAGAGCAGCAGAGATACACGTGCCTTGTGCAGCACCAGGGGGCTGAGGGAGCCTGTCACCCTGAGATGGGGTAAGGAGGGGGACAGGGCTGTTTTTTATCAGGGGAATCAGGGTGGGGCTGAGGCCTGGTGGTCAGACCCTCTCCTTCCTTCCCTTCCCAGAGCCCCCTCCTCAGTCTATCATCCCCACTATGGCCATCATTGTTGGCCTGGTTCTCACGGCTATGGTCACTGGAGCTGTGGTGGGAGCTGTGATCTGCAGGAGGAGGCGCTCAGGTAGGATGGAGTGCGTTCCTGTGATTTCTTGTCCCACTTTCCAGAACATGTATTAGTTCTCCTGCCTCACTAGAGGAAGCCCACCCGCACCTCTGTGCTGGTTGCTCTCAGTCCCCCTGTGTGTGCAGCTCTCAGGTTTGCTTATGAATGACACTTTCACCTTAATAAACTGGTGATGACCCTGATTCCCAGTGATCCCAGGGCACAGGGACTGTCCCTGCTGACAGAGACCCCCAGGAGGAGGTAGGTCCTGTCCAGGAGCATCTCCTTCCTTTTGAGTGTTTCTTGCTCCTGTCCTCAGTCTCCAGAGTTCTGAGGCTTCACTGGGATCCAGGCCCAGAGAGTTGCCTCCCTGACCTTCCCTGTGGTGTTTTTTCCCACATGTGAGGAAGGAGGAAATTAAACTCAGACTATAAGTAAGTTTGGGCAGAGTGGACCCTGGGTCCCTGGGGATAGAGACAGGACTCCAGGGAGCTGCCCCACCCCCTAATTCTTCTTGAGTCCCATCCCCTGTGGGCTCTGACCCTGTCCTGTTTGTTCTTCCCCAGTCGGTGACAGTTCCCAGGGCTCTGATGAGCCTCCACGAACCCTAAAGGTGTTGGGTTGGGCAGATGGGACAGACTGGGTTTGGGGGTTCTGTGAGATGGACATTGGGAGCTGATTCAGGATGTCACTAGTTCTGAGACTAACCTTAGTCTGTTCACTCTTTTCTTTCAGTGTGAGAAGCTGCCCTGATGGATTTCTTCACATTTCCATGTTGTCACTCAAGAACTGCTAATTCTCTTTCTGCCGTGGGACCTGAGTATATCCTTCACCCCCCACCACCACCCACCAGGCCCTCCTCACACTGACCTGCCTTTTCTTCCCTGGTGCTCTGGGCTGTGCCAGCAGACATGGGGCTCAGCCATTTCCATCTCTGCTACATTCTTGTTTTTGTATGTTTCTCCCTTATTGAAATAAGCATCTGATCTTCATTTTTCTAATCCTTCTTCTGTGGAATTGAGAGGTTAATAATGGAGATTCCTGAAATTTGAGAAAGAATCAATGGAAATTCTGAGACCTTCTAAGAGTTCTCTGTTTTGAATATGTCATAGGTGGGTCAGGAGAGGCTGTGAGGGGATGAGCGGGGCCAGGGCTTGTACCTGTCTGTCTCGGTCACTGTGAGCTTTGACGTGCTCACTCAGCATCTGGGTCATTTCTCCTGCTCCTTGTCCTGGTCCCTCAGCAGCGCCAGGCGTCCCACAGGCCCTTGCTCACATGGACTCGGGTAACACCTGTGCCCCATCCTGACCAGGACATGAGCAGTGAGGGCTTCTGTGCTGCTCAGGATAGGCTCAGGCCTGGGTCTCCTCCTCAGCCCCATCTTTGTGTTTATTTGTTTCTCCTGTGCAGGCACTGCCTGCTCTCTTGTACATACATTCACGGTTCATTCTCTCTGTGTGTGTCCCCATCTCTGAGACTCAAGAGGCATTTGCTTGTCACTGACCCCTCATGGTCCAGCATGGTCCCTGCACAAAAGAGTCTTTGTGGTATCAAGAGATAAATGTGCAGGGGTCGGAGCAACAGCACAGCAGATAGGGCATTTGCCTTGAATGCGGGCAATAGGGTTTGAATTCCCTGTATTCCATATGGTCCCCCAAGCACTGCCAGGAGTGATTCCTCAGTGCACAGCCAGTAGTAACACTTGAGGGTTGCAGGGTGTTACATAAAAAGAAAAAATAAGGAGAGGTAAATAAGGAGAGGTAAATGTTGAGACTCATACAGCTCTTACCCTTGTTCTAGGGCAGGATACTGGGCTGTTATCCCCAAATTTCCCTGCCTCTAAGGTTTGCATTCTGGAGTCAGCAGAGAGGAGGGGATCTCACTTCCTCATTTTCAGCTAATTCCTGTCCTCTGCTACTTGTAGGCTGCCCACCATCCCCTCTCCCACCAACCCCGAGTTCTAGCAATCTTAGAACTGAGTTCATGGATTATAAAGTGCTATAAAATTTGGGGTTTGAAAATGGGATCTGTGAACCCCAGATATGTTTGGATCTAGAAAATAACTTAGAATGAAAATAAACAACACTTACAGTTTTGGAGATTTAGTTGGAAGGAACAGACTTAACTATAAATATGATAACTATGAAAGTGTTCAGCTTGAAATTGGTAACTGCTGTGGGGGAACATGACCCATATATAAGTGTGTGAGGTCAAGGGAATGGCTATTTTCCTGTCTGGTCAGTGTGGTCTCAAAGGCAAGGTGACCTCTGAGGAAAGATGGAAGGACGTGAGGGATGATCTGTGTGGGTGTCTGGGGGAAAGTTCCCAGCAGGGAATCTCAGAGCAAATGCACCAGGGAGGAGTGAGTCTGTCAGGGAGGCAGAGGCGCTGTGGCTAAGCAGCCAGACAGATGAGGTCAAGGGGTTTCGATGACCCTGAAGGTTTGACCTTTATCTATGAGGGGCAGCTATAGGTAGGTTTCAATAGAAGCTCAGCCCACTGTGACTTGTCTTCAGATCATCAGTCTGGCTGATGTGCAGATGGAGAGGGGAGGGGAGAGTGAGCTGCAGGGAGAAAAGGAAAACTAGTCTAGAGTAGAGGAAATAGAAAATGACTGGATTGTGCAGTCATTGTCATGTTGAATGACAGGTTTAGCTAGTCTGGGAGCTTTGCTGTTTTACACAGTCACAGCTTAATCTACTTACATGTTCTTAAGCCAAGGTTCATTCTAATGAGATCTCTCTTCTATGTAAACACTGCTAGAGGGTATGGCAGTTACAGAAGTCACCTTGACTGAATAACTTCTAACTTATTATACATCTACTAAGACTTCTATGTTTTCTAGATTGGGCACAGCTCCTCTTTATACCCACTGCACCCAGCGTGGGACAGTTAGAATTTACCAGGAGTCTGCCACCCTGGCTACGTTGAAACTATAGGAAGATTATAGGAAGGATCATACAAGTTTGCCCTCACGCAGGCGAGTGTGACTCTTTCAGTATATGGAGAACAAGATATTCCCTGGTACAGATAATAAATAAGGACCTTGTGGGTACCATCAAGATTATATAAAGCCCATGAAATTAAGATGTAAGTGGGGCCACTCCCAGAAGTTCTCAGGACTTACTCCTGGCTCTGCACTCAGAGGGACACAACCCAGGTCAGCAGCATGCAAGGCGAATGACCCACCTTCTATACTATTTATCTGGTCTAAACTTTTGTCTTAAAAGAATTGCAAAGATGAGCCTTTGCTTCTTTCTATAGTCCAAAAGGTTTTGTCTTGGAATTAAAAAGCTTCATATAAGGGCATTAGGAATTTGGATCAGTAATAAGAGTATCTGTCTTTTATATGTGAGCCTGGAACCTCCCCCATATCACTGACTATGATCCCATACACCACCATGGTGATCCAGGTGCACCAAATGGTGTGAATACATCAAAACCAAGAGTGTGATCCCCAGCACACTAGGAGCCCATGTGTGCCCTGCCCGCAACACCATCTCCCCTAGGGAAGTTTGGCTCCATGGTTAAATGTGCCACCTTGCAAAAAAATGAGGCTAGGAATTCTGCCACCTGTATATGCAGAGCACTGTCAGATTTTCCCTTGCCCCAAAATAAGGGGCAACATGGGATGTGATGTACAATGTGATGTCTACAGTAAACACTGCAGTGTGATCCATAATGAAGTTGATAAGGGAATAAATCCTGAGTCCTTATTACAAGAATATTTTCCCTTTTTTGTTTGTATTCTAGCTGACAAGGATGTGAACTAAATCAACTGAGGTAATCAATACCTCAAGCACACTTCCCAAATAAAACTGGGGCCGAGTGATAGCACAGTGGGTAGGGCCTTGCACACGGGTGACCCTGGTTTGATCCCCGGTGTCCCATATAGTCCTCCAAGCACTGCTAGGAGTAATTCCTGAGCACAGAGCCAGAAGTCAGCCCTAAGCATTGCTGGGTGTGACCCAAAAAAGTGAAAAAAAAAACCTATCACTAAGAGAAACACTCTAGCCATCTGGTAATGTGTCATTAAACCCTTAAAAAGACAAGATCCCAGCAAGGAGGCGGATAGACATGTGGAGCCAGTCCCAGGGGCATAAGCCACACAGGCAGGGAACGTCAGAATAAGAATTCATACGCAGAGTCCCAGGGCTTCACCACCGTAGCTTCACCTTCTACACCGAGGCTGTCTCTCCACCTACTAAAGGACATTTGGGTAGTTGAAGGGCTGGAGGAGCTCATCAGCATGGAGAGCACAGAGATGACCAGATAGAACAGCCTCTGGGATGCAGCCAGGGAACTGAGGTAATGAGAGATCAAGAATGAATGAAAAAGGCATCTATCTATCTATCTATCTATCTATCTATCTATCTATCTATCTATCTATCTATCTATCTATCTATCTATCTATCTATCTATCTATCTATCTATCTATCTATCTATCTATCTATCTATCTATCTATCTATCTATCTATCTATCTATCTATCTATCTATCTACCTACCTACCTACCTACCTACCTACCTACCTACCTACCTACCTACCTACCTACCTACCTACCTACCTACCTACCTACCTACCTATCTATCTATCTATCTATCTATCTATCTATCTATTTTTCTATTTGGGTCAGTCTCACCTGGCGATGCTCAGGGATTACTTTTGGCTCTTTGCTCAGGAATTACACCTGGCAGTGCTCAGGGAACATAATGGATGCTGGGGATTGAACCCTACCCTCTGTGCTATTGCTCCGGCCCTCTTTACTTCAAACTTTGATTTAACTTTCTGATATGTGAGGTGAATACTGCTGTTAGTGTGGAAAGGTGCCATGCTGTGGAGGTGGGTGGGGGGTAGAGGGAATGTGAGCAAACTGCTCTGGTTTCAGTAGTGCTCAAGGATCAAGGAGGAAACTGTATGTGAGGGGGTCAGGCACAAGAGAAAAGATTAGGGGAAGGCTCTGAGATAAAAGTGAGACTTACACGGCCGGAGGAAGCAGTATTGCCAGAATCAAAGATAGAAGTGAGGAAATGAAGATAAATATATACCATTTGTCTGAGACCTGTTTATAGACAGCAAGATCAATCACAGATTTTAAATGTGTTGGTTTTGATGCAGCCACAGCAGTAAAGGCAGTAGTAGAATGGCAGACCCTGGGCCAGTGTTCCTGGTTGTTGACCATGTGGGATTCTGGCTGCCTTTTATACTCCCACTGGAGTATATGAGCTATGAATAGCCCATAAGATACATTACCAAAAGAGGCTCCATACAGTCACACAAAAACACAAAAAAGGAAAGGACTATCTTAGTAGGGGAGAGAAGAGATCACCTCCCTCACACTTCCACAGGAACTAAGGAAAAGCAGCACAGAAACCAGCGACAAGGAGTGGAGGAAGATAGGAGCCTGGATGATCCAACAACAAATACCCACATATAAAATCTCTCTGATCTAGAATTCAGAGATGAGGGGCTGGAGCTCTAGCACAGCAGGTAGGACATTTGTCTTGCGTGCAGTCAACCCGTGTCAGATCCCCGACATCCCATATGGTCCCCTGAGAAGTTCCAGAAGTAATTCCTGAGCAAAGAGCCAGAAGTAACCTCTGAGTGTTGCCCGGTGTGACCCAAAAAAGAAAAAACTTCCCAGATGAGAGGCCAGAGTAATAGTACAGCAACATAAGAACCATCAGAGTCCCAAAGGGACAGAGAGGCAACCCCAATGAGATAGCAATGGTTAAAGATATCATTGCTAAAAAATTCCCGGAAATGGAGGATGCAGGCATCCATATGAAAGAAGGTCAAAGGATACCACCTAAAAGAGATCCCAATAAAAATCCCCACTATATATCTTCATGTGAACATCAAATATCATAGAGATACAATACTGAAAGCAGCAAGATCAGAGAAGGAAATTACATACAAAGTAACATCCCTAAGATTTAAAGCCGTCCTATTGTATGAAACTCTCCAGGTGAGGCCAATGGTGGGATATAGCTATAAAAAAACTTAATGAAATGAAGGTATAACCAAGGATACTTTACCTGGCTCGACTCATTCATATTTGAAGGAATGATACACAATTCATGGTTAAACACAGCTCAAAAAACTTCATACGTTCAAACCAACCTTAAAAAGACTGAAGGGGAAAGACAAACCCCACAAACAACAAATTTCACAAAAACACAAAACCGGTTGCTAATAAAAGTCTGTCAATGTCAATGGGCTAAATTGCACAATTTTTTTTTTTTTTAATTTTATTATTTTCCCCCCCAAATATCATTACACCATTTTAGACATACAATTGAAAGATGCTCATGTAGAGTTTTGGATCCACAGTGTTCCAACACCCATCCCTCCACACAAACCCATCTACCATCACCAATGTCCCCACCTCCCCCCCCCCCTCCCGCACCCCAACCACCCGGCAGATTCTGTATGTCATTTCCTTCGCTCTCTATATCTCCTTCCCGACAAACTTTCCTGCTCTTCGTGGAATACAGTGCATTAAATGACATTACTGTTTCACTATTTTAGTGGATCGCGGCCGCTTGGCGGCCGCGATCTGGGCTCGAACTGGTCTTGCTCAGTTGATCTGTTCGTGGGTCAGTTTCTCAGCGTCCGACAGCGAAGATGGTGGCTAGTGTGATGGGCGAAGTTTCATCTGGCTGCTTCCGGGACCCCTCAGAGGCGATGGGCCAACACCCAAAACCCATCTGCCCTCCTTGGGATCCCATCGTCAGCTGGGCTCGGCGCGAGCCGGGCTCCAGTCTCCCCAGCCGCTGGCGGCTCTGCATACTGGTTCCCGGCAGTTCCTGGGCGGGTCCACCAGGCTCGGCAAAATGGAGGAGGGGGGAGTGGCTTAACCCTGACTCCATCTGGCGAATTCCCAGTGATTCCCGCTTCTGGGAGCCGCCTACCTGGGCTCGAACTGGTCTTGCTCAGTTGATCTGTTCGTGGGTCAGTTTCTCAGCGTCCGGACAGCGAAGATGGTGGCTAGTGTGATGGGCGAAGTTTCATCTGGCTGCTTCCGGGACCCCTCAGAGGCGATGGGCCAACACCCAAAACCCATCTGCCCTCCTTGGGATCCCATCGTCAGCTGGGCTTGGCGCGAGCCGAGCTCCAGTCTCCCCAGCCGCTTGCGGCTCTGCATACTGGTTCCCGGGCAGTTCCTGGGCGGGTCCACCAGGCTCGGCAAAATGGAGGAGGGGGAGTGGCTTAACCCTGACTCCATCTGGCGAATTCCCAGTGATTCCCGCTTCTGGGAGCCGCCTACCTGGGCTCGAACTGGTCTTGCTCAGTTGATCTGTTCGTGGGTCAGTTTCTCAGCGTCCGGACAGCGAAGATGGTGGCTAGTGTGATGGGCGAAGTTTCATCTGGCTGCTTCCGGGACCCCTCAGAGGCGATGGGCCAACACCCAAAACCCATCTGCCCTCCTTGGGATCCCATCGTCAGCTGGGCTCGGCGCGAGCCGGGCTCCAGTCTCCCCAGCCGCTTGCGGCTCTGCATCCTAAATTGCACAATTAAAGACACAGAGTGAAAAATAGATTTACAACCTGAATCTAACATTATGCTGCTTACAAGAAAAACATTTGAATAGTCAGAGCAAACTCAGACTCAAAGTCAAAAGTTAGAAGACAAATTTCCAGCAAACAATTTCATAAAGGCCAGGTGGCTGTACTAGGATCTCAGAACAAAAATTTCAGAGTGGAAAAGGTTATAAGGGACAGAAAAGGTCATTTCTTAATAATCAAGAGATATGCACATCAGGAAGAAATTACACTTCTAAACATATACACAACCAATGAGGGGCCAGCAAAATACTCAAAACAATGTTAGCAGACTTCAAGGAAGAAATTGGCAGCAACATAATAGTAGATGGACCTCAACTGCCTTGTCTAAAACTCAGCAAGGAAATACTGGCTTTGAGGGAAGACATAAAAAGAAAGGGCTAGTAGATACATAAAGGGTTTTTCATCCATCAAAAGCCAAATACACTTTCTTTGCATTGCACATGGGACTTTCCGCAAGATATATGACTGACTCATCTAAAAGATCGTACACCTTGCCAAGTAGAATTCATCCTGAATGCAAAGATGGTTTAACATTTGCAAGTCAGTCACATAATATACCATATCAGTACAAGAAAAAAAACAAAAAACAAAATGATCATATCAATAGATCAGAGAAAACATTTGAGAAGATTCAGCACCAGTTTATTTTTTTTTTCACGATCACGATCACGATCTTCCCGTTAATCATCTATTTGCTAGAGCGGGCACCAGTAATATCTCAATATGTCCTGTCACATGCTGTAGAGCCAAGGGCATCGGCTTGGTACAGGAACATAAAGAGCCTCAAACCATTATATTAGGTCATGAGAATGATCTAATATAATTGTTACTGGCATTTGGCATATCAAATACAACACGAGCAGCTTGCTAGGCTTGCCGTGCGGGAGGCATACTCTATAAACACCTCCAAATAAAGCCTTTATTGATGAACCGCGCGCGCAATGCCGCGCGAGCCGGGCTGTGATGGGCTGGTCGGCTGGGTGGAGTTCTGATGAGAGGGAAGTCCAATGTGGAAAATGGCGGCGCCCATGGAGTGGCTGGGGGTCGCCTGGTTTGTTGTGAGGTTCTGCCGGGGTGGTGGGCCAAGGCTGGAACCCACCATGCCTCCCGACTGCCTCATGAACGGCTACATAACAACTACATAACAACTACAAAGGGTGGGGCGGGGGACTTTTTTAAAAGAATTTAAAACACTGGGGCCAGGGAGGTAGTACAGCAGATAGGTGCCTGCCTTGCATGCAGACAACCTGGACTCAACCCCCAGTATCCCATGTGGTCCCCAGGGCCAACCAGGAATAATTCTGCATACAGAGCCAGGAATAACACCCTCCCTCAACAACAAAATTAAAGGAAAAAAAAGAAAAGGAAAAAAAATACACATGGGTTCAGGAAGATAACAACTACTAAGGGAGGGGGACGGGGAACTATTTAAAAAGAATTCAAAACACAGAATCAGAGAGATAGTACAGCGGATAGGGTGTTTGCCTTGCATGTAGCCAACCCGGGTTAGATCTCTGACATCCCATATGGTCCCCGGTGCCCACCAGGAGTATTTATGAGCCAGAAATAACCCCCTGCTCATTGCTGGGTGTGCCCTACCTCAACAACAAAAATATTTAAAATATTAAAAATAAACAACACATGGGCCCAGGAAGAGAACACAAAGGGCTCAGTGCATTATTTCGCAGGCAGAGGACTCAGGTTTGAAATCTGGAACCAGACACCCTCCCCTATCCAAACAGGAGGAGGGACCCCCGAACACAAAGCAGAGAGAAAGCCCTGCACACTGACAGATGTGGCCCCAAAACAAAGAACAAAATCTCCTAAGGAAACACACCGGAAGTTGTGATGAGTGGGAACAGCAGGAAGATGGGAAGTACCCATCAGCAGGAACAGAATGTGACTGGAGGCACTCAGAGACAGTTAGGCAAGTGAGGAGGGTTAAGGGCAAGTTCCCAGAGGACAAACAGCTGATACAGAAGTCTGAAAAGGGGCTCCCACATCTTTAGAGATCACTTGATCACTAGACATCCCGTTGTTAATCGATTTCCTCAAGCGGGCTCCAGTAACGTTTCCATTTGACCCATCACGTGCCAGTGTAGTCCAATGGCATCTGCTTGCTTCAGGAATACAAAGAGCCTCAAACCGTTCATTCAGGGTGTGAAAACAACTGAACAATATAGGAGTTCCTTAACAAACTCCAAGAAAACAATTAAAGAGGCACTGATATTCACACCAATCTGACAGACTGCAGAAAGATGCTTTTGGTTAGAGTGGAAAGAGGTTAGGATATAGTTTTAAAAGATTTCAAATGTTTTGAGAAGCTAAAGCAGGTGAACAGGGCCTGGGGATGTGGCTTAGTGGTACAGCACCTGCCTTTCGGGCCTGAGATTCACCCCAGGTATAGGCCCACAAAATACAATCCAGGTGGCAACTGTTTGACTCCCCAGAACCCCATCACATGAAATCTCCTGCAAGTGTGTGCAATCCTGTCACAAGCACAAGAGAAAATGAATAGGTCAAACTCATTTCTTTTAAGAGCTACTGTACTTTAGAGAGTAACAAATCAGAGACCAGGCCCTGGCATGCTGATTTTCCTTCTAAGAAAATGGTCTGGTGTGGGGGAGAGGCTGAGGTGATAGTACAGCAGGAAGGGCTTTTGACCTGCCTGCAGCCAACGCAGGTTCCAACTCCAGCTTCCCATATGGTCCACAGAGCCTGCCAGGAGTGATCTCTGGGTACAGAACCTGGAATAACTCGAGCATCGCCAGGTGTGGCTCAAAAACAGAAAAAAAAAGTATCAACCGAAACAAACATGGAGACTTTATCAAAACTTGAAAGTCTATCTTTTAGTCATATGCGGTGAAATACTGACAGATGAAATAATAGATCCGAATCTCCTTCAGAATACTCCAAGCAGACGCCAGAGAGTACATTTGGTAGAGTGTTTGCCGTGCACGTGGCGATCCAGATTCAATCCCAGGTTGCCAGGAGTAAATCCTGAGTGCAGAGCCAGGAGCAAGCTCTGAGCTCCACCAGGTGTGGCCCCAAAACAAGGGAAGAAATGATAAGGCTAATTTTTAAAATATATTTTGTCACACCCAGCGATGCTCAGGGGGTTACTCCTGGCTCTGCACTCAGGAATTTCTCCTGTAAGTACCTGGTGGACCATATGGGATCCTGGGGATTGAATCAGGGGCGGTCGGATGCATGGCAAATGCCCTCCCCTGTGCTATCGCTCTGGCCCCCCAGCACCACTTTATGACAATAAACAAACAAGCAAACAAACAAACAAAAAAACTCTCAACAAAATGGGAATTGAAGAAACTTTCCTCAAAACAGTCAATGCCATCTTCCACAAGTCCACATTATCCTCAATGGGGAAAAATTAAAAGCCTTCCCTTTAACATCAGACACAAGACAAGTTTGCCCAATCTTGCCACTTCTATACAATATAGTCCTTGAAGGACTTGCCACAGTAGGTAGGCAAGAAAGAGATGCCAGGGCCCCAGATAGGAAAGGAGAAGTCAAGCTCTCTCTATGTGCAGAAGATATGATATTATACTTAGGGAATCCTAAAGATTCAAAAAGCTCCTAGAAACAAAACATTTGTATAGTAGAGTGGCAGTTATAAAACTCAATGCCCAGAAGCCTATGACGTTTGTTTATACAAATAATATAAGTGAAGAAAGAGATATTTAAAAAAAACAATCACTTCACAATTAATTGGGCCTCAGAAATTCAAGTGCTCAGAATCCACTTAAATAAAGTGGTGAAGGTCCCTTATCACTATCACTATCGCTATGTTCCCATTCATCATCTATTTGCTAGAGCGGGCACCAGTAATACCTACATATGTCCTGTCTCATGCTAGTAGAGCCAAGGGCATCGGCTTGCTACAGGAACATAAAGAGCTCAAACCATTATATTAGGTCATGGGAATGACCTAATATAATTGTTACTGGTATTTGGCATATCAAATATGACACGGGCAGCTTGCTAGGCTTGCCGTGAGGGAGGCATACTCTTGTAGTCACCTCCAAATAAAGCATTTATTGATGAACTGCGCTGCGGCAAGTGGCCACACAAGCCGGGCTGTGATGGGCTGGTCTGCTGGGTGGAGTTCTGACGACAGGGAAGTCTGAATGTGGAAAATGGCGGCCCCCATGGAGTGGGGTGTTGTCTGGCTTGTTGTGAGGCTCTACTGGGGTGGTGGGCCAGGTCTAGAACCCACCATGCCTCCCGGGTGCCTCATGGACGGCTGGGCACAGGGAGAGCAAGGAGCAGCTCTGCCCCATGTCTGAGAGTCTCTGGATCAGCATACCTGGGCCGGATTAAGAAAATAAAACTGCTGCAGGGTGTGTGTCGATGATCCAGGCTATGATGGGCTGGTCTGCTGGGTGGAGTTCTGATGAGAGGGAAGTCCGAATGTGGAAAATGGCAGCCCCATGGAGTGGGGGGTCGTCTAGCTTGTTGTGAGGCTCTGCTAGGGTGGTGGGCCAGGTCTAGAACCCGCCATGCCTCCCAGTGCCTCATGAACGGCTGGGCACAGGGAGAGCAAGGAGCAGCTCTGCCCCATGTCTGAGAGTCTCTGGATCAGCATATCTGGGCCGGATTGAGAAAAAAAAAGGTCCCTTATAAAGAATACAATAAAACACCAATTCAAGAAATGAAAGATGACACAAGGAAATGGAGACACATCTCCTGCTCATGGATTGAAGGATTAACATTGTCAAAATGGCAATACTCCACAAAGCATTACATAGATTCAATGCAGTCCCTATAAGGATACCCAGGACATTTTTAGATCAAACACTCCTGAAATTCATATGGAATAATAAACCTTCATGAGTAGCTAAAGCAATCATTGGAGAAAAGACAATGGGAGGCATCACGTCCCCAATTTCAAACTGTAAACAATGTGCTAGTAATAAAAACAGCATAGTATTGGAATAAGCAGACCCCCAGATCATGGAATAGAACTGAATATCCTGAGAGAGCCCCACAAATATATGATCACTTAATCTTTGATAAAGGAGCAAGAAATAGGGAGTGGAGCAAGGAAAGCCTCTTCAACATATGATGCTGAGAAATCTGGGCAGCTACATACCAAAAAAAAAAAAAAAAAAAACAACTCAGACCCCTTTCCAACATGAGGCAAAAAGTCAGATTTATATGTATTAAAGTCCTCAATGTCTGACATTGAAGCTAAAGACATCTTCAAAGATGAAACAACACTGACCAAGCAAGATGAAACAAAGATAAACAAATGGGACTACGTTAACTAAGAAGGTTGTACAGTACAAAAGAAATAGTGACCAGGGCTGGAGTGATAGTACAGCAGGTGAGCGCTTGCCCATATGGCTGCCCAGTGACAATTTTTCATATGTATGAAATGAAGTAATTTTCAAAGTTGACTTTTAAGTTATTATTCCCTTTTATTTCAAAGGCTGACCACCACCAGTCTTTGAAATAAAAGGGAATGAAGTATCTTTAAAAGTTAACCTTTATAAAACCCATATGATCATATCTTTAGATATGAGATATGAGAGAAAGCATTTGACAAGATCCAACACCCTTTCATGATAAAAAGTCTCCATAAAATGGGAATCGAAGGAAACTTCCTCAATATAGTCAAAGCCATCTACCAAATCACACAGCAAGCATTATTCTCAATGGGGAAACCTTTCCCTAAGATCAGGGACAAGACAATGATGCCCACTCTCACCACTTCTAGTCTATATAGTACTGGAAGTACTTGCCATAGCAGTCAGAGAGGAAAAGGACAGACATAAAGGGCAACTAAAAAGGCCAGGAAGATGTCAAGCTATCACTATTTGCAGATGACATGAGATTATACATAGAAAACCCTAAACTCTCTACCAAAAAGCTCCTAGAAACAATAGATACATACAGTAGAGTGGCAGGGTACAAAAATCAATATCCAGAAGTCAATGTCTTTCAAAGACAAGATAGGGATGTTAAGAAATAACAAAGACAAGATAGGGATGTTAAGAAAACCATCCTTTCACAATTCTGCCACAGAAAATCAAATATCTAGGAATACCTGAAAACCAAACATGAACATCTTTGTAATTGCATATCTCACGGTGGTATAAAAAATTACAGAAAAAGTCAACCTTTTAACTTTAACGTTAAAAGCATTTTAAATATTTTTCCATAAAGTGTTATATAATCCAAGAACTTCAAAGTTGTGTAAAATAATAAATCTTTAACTTATTTATATAACCAAAATTTTTAAATCTAACAGACACAGGGGAATAAAGAAATGAGTCACAGTGTGGAAAAAAAGTACTTGCAAAGGACATAACTGACTAGTTATCCAAAATATATCACTTGTATCACTTGTCCTCCGGTTGTTATCGATTTGCTCAAAGGGGCATCAGTAATGTCCCCATTTGTCTCTGTCTCATGCTAGTGATCCCAATGGCATCTGCTTGCTCCAGGAACACAAAGAGCCTCAAGCCATTTGTTCTGGTCATGGGAATGAGATCTATTGTTGTTACTGTTTTTGGCATATCGAATATAACACGGGTAATTTGCCAGGCTCTGCCATGCGGGCAGGATACTCTTGTTAGTAGGAAGACTCTCAGTTCTTGCATTTACTGATGTACCAGTCAATGACACTCCTACAAATTTTTCCTTTTACTTTTAGTCTTATGTGGAACAAAATTTCTTCCCAAGGTCAACTCAACTTCTATACCAAGTCCAATGAAAGAAAAAACTCCAGTATGAAACTCTGTCCCTATTTTGTGCAACAAGATTCTTTCTGCTTCTTCAGAGAACCCTGGAAACCCAACCTTCCTCATTTTTAAGTGCATAATGGAAAGCACATCGAATTATAGAGTAAACCAACTATAGTGAAATAGAATTATGAAAAATTCTATTCCATAAAAAATTATTTTTTATCTCCAAAATATATAACTTGATATATTAAGACTTGTTGGCAGATGCTACAATGGCTGGCTCTGGAACTTTGGGTTTCTGCTATCTCTAAGCCATTCACATTTTGCCTTAATGTAATTCATGCAAGTTACATTATAAGTTCATTGTAATGTACATGCAAGTTAATTGTAACTCATGCAAGTTACAATAGGAGATTTGGGGCAGGCTTGAAAAGGCAGTTTGATTATCTCTTGGATTAGTATAATAATGAATCCTATTCTAACTGGTTGGAGTATTCCTGTAATAACCCCTATGGTCCTCTTTGCAGGAAAGTCAGAAATATACTAGGAAGACCTGGCTATGTCTAGGACCCCAATATCTTTAAATCTGCTATGCTAAAGAGCCAGAGAGATATCACAAGGGGAGGGCCTGTGCCTTGCACTCTGCCAACACAGATTTATCCCAACATCTGGGTTTCTGGAACTCTGGGTTTCTGCTATCTCTAAGCCATTCACATTTTGCCTTAATGTAATTCATGCAAGTTACATTGTAAGTTCATTGTAATGTAAATGCAAGTTAATTGTAACTCATGCAAGTTACAATAGGAGATTTGGGTCAGGCTTGAAAAGGCAGTTTGATTATCTCTTGGATTAGCAGAATAATGAATCCTATTCTAACTGGTTGGAGTATTCCTCTAATAACCCCCATGGTCCTCTTTCCAGGAAAATCAGAAATATACTAGGAAGACCTAGCTATGTCTAGGACCCCAATATCTTTAAATCTGCTATGCTAAGGGGCGTGATGAGATTGACACCTCCTCTTCTCAGTCAGACCAATGATGTCATGACTTGATCTTTTGCGCTTGCACCATCAGGTCCTCGATATATGCTTCTGTTGCCAGTGTACGTGCATTGAAAGTACAGACTGTCATTTTAGTCCTTCGTTTTGGCAGCTTAGTATGGACCTGAGATTTTGTCAGGCCCTCCTTGTTACGTCCATCTTAGTGCTGCAGTATTAAGGGCTCTTTCAGGGTCAGGAAGATGAACATTTTTTATTACTGGTTTTGGCATACAGAATATGCATCGGGCAGCTTGCCAGGCTCTGCCGTGCAGGCGGTATACTCTTAGTAGTTTGCTGGGCTAAGCACTGCCGGGAGTAATTCCTGAATGCAGAGCCAGGTGTAACCCCTGAGAATCGCTGAGTGTGGCGTCACTCTCCGCCCTGACAGGCAAGAAATACCCTTCAGTTCCTCCAAGTAGCCGGAGGACACATGGCCTGTGCCCTGGTCGTCTCACTGGCGGTCCTTGATGAGCGCGGCTGAACATGGTGGCGGTGAAGATGGTAAAGAAAGATGACCGCCGGGTGTCCATAATTGTTTTGCCCTGCGGTCCGGGTCTTTGGCCCCGCCGAGTCCCCCGGGAACGGGGCCGCAAGCCGAGAGGCTCCCCGACCTCAGTGTCACTGCTCACCACAGCCGTGCATCGCTGCCCACATGGCCAGTCCCGGGACCACGCCGGGTCCCCCGCCTCGCCTTGTCGCACACCTAGGTGAAAGAGTTGGCCACCCAATGGGGTGACTGACTGGGAGCCTCGGATCGCCGCACCTATCAAGGAAAACTCTGAGAGACCGGGTCCTATGCAAAAGCAAGGGTTTTATTAATAAGCGAGTATACTCGGGCCCATAGCATGACCCTAAGCGGTCAGTGGCTAAGAGCCCCGAGCCCTTCCAGAGAGGATCTTTTAAGACATAGTTCCCGCCGCTACAGAAAAAGCCCGCGCATAACCATCCAATAGATTTAAAATATTACATCAAGGTCTGCACGCAGGCAGCCAATCACTTTGTACCAAGTAACCATCCCCCACCAATCAGATCATTCTTAATACTTCTTTCTATATTTGGTGCGGCTAGACACATGCGTGGGATCATGGGTCAGCAACGGCTATGCGAACGTGAAGGAATGCAATCCAGGCAATTCAGACCAGATAACAGATTCTGGGCGGGGGTCTCATAACCTGTAACAGGAATTTGTCCTGGGCCTTTTGTAGATAACAAAAAGGTTACTTCAAGATGAAAAGGACACTCAGGCCCTAAATTGGTAACTTTCCATGAGTAGGCCTGTCCTGGTTGGGAAAGTGGGGGTTTCTGCCTTTTTTCATAGGTACTATTGTCCGTGCACACCCCATGAGCTAGGCTGCGCAACTGGTGCCCACATGGCTGTTCCTGCCACTCTCCACGCCAACGGGACCCGAGTCAGGGATCTACTCACTATTTGGCTCTCATCTCCGCCATAACTGCCGCCTAGCCACTCCCCGGGCCGCCGCCATCTTCATGAGGCACATATCAAATGAGGCTCATGAGGCACTATCTTCATGAGGCACCATCTTCATGAGGTACACTTCTGAGGCGCCATCTTCATGAGGCGCAAATGAGGTACAAATCAAATGAGGCTCATGAAGCCCCATCTTCATGAGGTGCCATCTTCATGAGGCGCATGAGGCACCATCTTCATGAGGTGCAAATGAGGCTCCATCTTCATGAGGTGCAAATCTGACTGAGACGAGGAGACATCAATCACGTCATGCCATTTTTTACAATGGAGAAGAACTGTTCCTCGGAACATGCAATGAAAGAGGTGTTGGTGTCCTTGTCAACAGGAACATGGCTGAGAACATTGATTCATTTGAATGCCTAACAAATAGGACAGGACGACTCCACTTGAAGAGATGTGGCCCAGTGCCAGCAGTTTCTATCTTCATTGTCTACGCACCAACACCCACATACAAGGAAGAAGATATTGAGAAATTCTACATGAACTAGAGGAGTTCTATAAAAAAAGACCACACCTTCTATAAGATCATAGTTGGTGATTTTAATGCCAAGATAGGACTGAGATCAGCCGAAGAACTCCATATCAGGATACATGGCCTAGAATGGAATGAACAGGGTGAGAGACTATCTGAGTTCATCATGTCCACCAAGACCATTCATGGGAACTCACAGCTCCAGAAGGCTGAATCGAAATGTTGGACATGGGAATCCCCCTGGTGGACAGTTCCACAATGAAATTCACCACATCATCTTCAATTGACGGTTTTCTCTGACCGATGTTGCTGTCGTCCCCAAAATTCCAAATAGGATCGGACCACCATCTTCTTTGTGGAAAATTCTACTTCAGGCAACAGGTAGAAAAGGCTGTAAAGTTTAAGAAGAGAACTCCCAGAATGACCACTAACTGTGAACTCTTTGGCACCACTGCGGCAACATGGGAAGATACCATCATTGAGGACATCGATGAAGAATATAACCGACTGGTTCAACATCTCCATGATTGTGCAAAGAATGCCGAGAGAGAAAAAGAGCCACATTAGGACGCCTGTCTTCAAAAACTCTCGAGCTCATTCACCAACGTGGCAAGGCACGAGCCTCAGGCGACCAAATGCTAACGTCCAAGCTTGCAAAGCAGTGCAGAGAACCGATAAAGGAAGACCTCAAAGAGACAAGAGCAGAAATACTGGAAGATGCAGCAGAAGCCGGGAAAAGCATTCACACCTCCCGCCTGTCCTTTGCCAACTATAAGACCAAGATGACTGCCCTCCGACGCCCTGATGGATCTATCACATCTTCCAGAAAGGCATGGAGACGATTATCCATGACTTCTACTCAGATCTCTTTGATAGCCACATCCACCTGCCCACATACCAAATTCTGCAGGATGGATATGTCGGTTCCCAATGTTCTCCCTTCTGAAATCCGACAGCCATTTTGTCCATAAAGAAGGGAACAGCACCAGGCCCAGACAAAGTCAGACCCGAACACCTGAAGAATCTGCCTTCAGTACTCATCAATACAATAGCTCGGCTCTTCACATGCTACCTGTCTGAATGCAAGGTGCCCTCCCAATGGAAAACCAGCAGGATAGTACTACTGTTCAAGAAGGGAGACATCCACGACATCGGCAACTATCGCCCCATCTGCCTGTTTTCCGTCATCTACAAGCTGTTCACTCTAGTCATCCTGAACAGGATTGGCAGAACATTAGATAAAGGACAACCATGCGAGCAAGCTGGCTTCCAAAAAGGATTCAGCACAATCGACCATATCCACACGGTAACCAAGCTCATTGAAGTTTATAGGGAGTTCAAGATGCCACTCTATCTCACGTTCATTGATTTACAGAAAGCCTTTGATTCTGTGGAGACTGAAGCAGTCATTGAAGCCCTAGTCAAACAGGGTGTTCAAACCCAATACATCAAGATCCTTCGTTAACTGTATTATGGATTCACCATTTTACCAGGATCTCACCGTTCTACAAACAAGTGATCATCGATGTCAAAAGAGGGGTTCGGCAGGGAGATACCATTTCACCAAAACTCTTCAGTGCCACCCTCGAGAACATCATGTGACCATTAGAATGGGAAGGAATGGGAGTGAAGATAGATGGTCGGCAACTACACCACCTCCGCTTCACTGATGACATCATTTTAATAACACCAAACATAATGCTTTGTGTGCCAAGCGGCACAAATGCTGGCTTACTTTGACCAAGAATGTGGAAAGATAGGTCTACAGCTGAATCTCAACAAAACTATGTTCATGAACTAGTTCTGGAGGCCCCATTCACTCTCAATGGAACAAACATCTCTGAATGCAGCAGTTATGTGTGCCTAGGTCAAGAAGTCAACCTAGGTACACATATAAATGACCTAAAACCTGAGCTGCACAGGAGGAAGAGAGCGGCATGGACTGCCTTCAAAAACATCAAAAGAAATAGCCACAAGAACAAAGAACCTCTGGCTCCAGGCACATCTCTTTGACTCCACTGTTCTCCCTGCATTAACATATGCCTCAGAGACCTGGGCCCTACGAAAGCAGGATGAGTATGCTATTTGGGTCTCCCAGAGAGGAATCGAAAGAGCTATGCTTGGAACATCACTCCTCACTCAAGTAAGAGAAGGAATCTGGAGCTCCGACCTCCGTCACTGTTCTAGAGTCAGGGACGCTGTCTAGTTTGCCAAGGCATCGAAAATCAGATGGGCTGGACATGTAATGAGATTTGGAGATGATCGCTGGACTAGAGCTGTTACCAACTGGATCCCACGGGATGTCAAAAGATCACGTGGCCGCCCACCTACAAGATGGTCAGACTTCTTCGTCAAGACCCTGAAGGGGCAGTTTGAGGCTCTTCGTATTCCTGAAGCAACCAGATGCCATTGAGCTACACTGGCACGTGATAGGGTCAAATGGAAATATTACTGGTGCCCGCTCGATCAAATTGATGAATAACGGGATGTCAAGTGATCAAGTGATGCTAAGGGGCCAGAGAGATATCACAAGGGAGGGCCTGTGCCTTGCACACGGCCAACACAGATTTATTCCAGCATCCCTATACTTTCCTGTGAACATTGCCCGAGCAATTCCTGAGTACAGAGCCAGGAGTAACCCCTGAACATTTCCAGGTTTGACCCATAAAGAAAAAAAAAAAGCTATGCTAACATTTACCAGGGAGAAATGCTAAGTCTGCCCTCAGGAAAGCGGAACATGGCTCAGTTATACTAAAGGCAGAGCATGCAATATTACTCTGGACTAGATATTTATCTTGTGGAGGTGTGGAGATACCTCTGGCTGTATGATGTTCATGGTTAAGAAATTATTATGCAGGACCGTAGCGATAGTCCAGAAGGTAGGGCATTTGCCTTGCATGTGGCCGGCCCATGCCAGCCCAGGTTCAATCCCAGGCATCCCATATGGTCCCCTGAGCACCGCCAGGAGTAATTCCTGAGTGCAGAGCCAGGAGAAACCCCTGAGCATCACCGGGTGTGATGCAAAAAAAAAAAAAAAGACAAGTCAAAAAAAAAAGAAAAAGAAACTATTATTCTATTCTCCGTATATCAAATCCTGAGTTGCCTTTGTTCTCAGATGTGATTCCTCATCTCCACAAGTGCCTTGCACAGGAGCCTGATAGGCTGGGATTCATCCCTGGCAATTAGCATATGTTTAGAACTGTTCTTTGTGCAAGGTGTGTTTACCTGAAGATTTGCATTTGAATGCTGGTTATTGACTTTGCTAAGCCCTTCCTTCATGGGTAGGGCTTGGGTTTTTTTGGTGCCTTGGAAGTAAGAAAACTGCCTTTTGGAGAATAAGCATTTATATTGGTTTTCGATCCTGACCTAGTCTAGACATGGTCTAGGTCCAGCCAGGAGTTAGAAGTTTGGGATTCTCCTGACCTTGGATTTTATTAGCAGAGTTTGTTTAATTATTGGTGATATGTAAAAGTCTTTAGAACTGTGCTGAGCTTGTGAATTCTATCTGCTGCTGATTTTTGAAATAAAAGGGAACTTTTCCCTTTCTTACTGTGGGGAGTCTAGTGTTCCCCAACGAAGTTCAATAAACTTGATTTTGGGTTTTAAAAACAGCTTGATTTAAAATTATCCCACAGGCCTGAGTGATAGCACAGTGGGCAGGGCATTTACTTTGGACCTGGCTGACCCGGGTTCGATCGCTGGCATTCCATATGGTCCCCAGAGCACCCACAGGAGTAATTCCTGAGCAAAGAACAGGAGTGACCCCTGAACATCGCTGGGTATGACCCAAAAGCCTTAATTAATTAATTAATTAAAATGAACCAAAAACTTAACATGTAACTCACCAAAGAAAATATAAAACCAGCAAATAACTATATTCAATAAAGTCCCACATTTTAAATAATCATGATGGTACAAATTAGAACAGTAACAAAGCACTACAACCTATTATATGACCAAAATCAGGATCCTGAAACCCCCAATTCCACAAGGCTGTAGTGTATCAGGAATAACATTAATCTCATTTCATAGCTGTCGGGGATGCCGCTGGGGTCTCCAACAGTGTCACGACAGAAGTTCTCTTCTACCTCCAAGGCCACTGGGTGAACAGATGAAAACTCATGAGTCCAAGCAGTTCCAAAAAGGCTTCTAATAGTACAAAAGCTCTACCACTGCAATCCAATATAATGAAAAGAACTCTAGCTTTGGTCAGAACTTAGACCATACAAGAGAGCCTAAATCTCCTACAAAGAGAGAGGCTCTCACCTGAGAGGAGCCCTACCCAAAAGAAGGGGAAAAAAGGCGAAGGGGCCTCAAGTCCCCTTATATACACCAAAGCAATCCTATCAGTGACAGGGAGGGTCCTTGTCAACAAAGAACCCTAAACACATTGTAGAAGGGCGATGCCTCACCCTATTACAGGTATAAACAAAGGTTATGCCAAGTGTCAGGGGAGCTGCCGGGGTCCCCAACAATACCGGGAAGTGAGTTCCCTTCTACCTCCGAAGCCGGCGGGGAATGGATGAAAACTCAGGAATCAGAGTGGGTTTTAAAATTCTTTACTTATCACAGGTTCAGGCATACAAATCAGCAATAGGAAAAATCCTGTGTTTAGGATTCCCAGCTAGAACCCCAGCCACGTGTAGGCCAAGATGGCAACCACCATGTGTTAAAGTCCTGTAAAGAGGAGACAAAAAACAAGACTCCCAAGAAGAGTGTGAGCCCCAAAAGAGCCCAAAAAGGAGAGAGCACAAGAGAGGAAGCAGGCTAGTTTTATCCCCCTGCAACTCAGACCTCCCACTTTGATTGGAAGTAGGCAGGGTCAAATGCCCTCAGGTAATTTTTCCCAGCACCTCACCCAGGCTGTTTTAGATGCTAATGTCTTGAGCCAAGATATGCCTGGAAATGCCTTTATAGGGTAGAGAAGGGGTTTTTTGAAATGGCATGCCTCTGTACCAAAGACTATACTAATGCCAGTTAAATATTTCTCCAAGACTTCACAAGAGTCTCCAGCTTTACTTTACGGTCTTTTTTGTATTTTAGTTGCCTTTGAGTTATCAGGGAGCCATGCTCGCTTGCTTGAAGGCAAACAGCATTTCTCTCTGGTCTAATTACTTAGAGATCCAATGTCGTCAGGCAAATATGCTGGTAAGAAAAAAGAAAGGGCACATTGTATGACAGTTGGTGTTTTTATGAAGGAAAAAAAAAAAGTAAAAGCCATACTCTTACCCAACATAGTTGAACAATGGTGCTTCCTGCTATATACCTGAAGATGTTAAACACAAATCCTGCTCACAAATGCCCGTCACTCTGGCGTGAACTACTACAGCACAACAGGACAACTCTTGTAGGTTGCAAATGTATGTCCCTGGGTGGCTAGATAGTATAGTTAGTAGATGTCTGGGTTGTTGGCAGAGTTTGGAAGGGTGGCAAGGAATGTAGGCACGAATGCGCACTGGTATCTCACTGTCACTGTCTTCCCATTGTTCATCGATTTGCTTGAGTGGGCACCAGTAACGTCCCCATTCATTGGTAATGAGGTCCATTATTGTTACTGTTTTTGGCATATCAAATACACCATGGGTAGCTTTCCAGGCTCTGCCATGGCTCACTGGTATCTCAGGTAAGATAAATAGTAAGTACTTTAGTATATAGGAAAGTAGTTTTGTGTATAGGATGCTAAGCGCGTCCGTGGGGTTTTGAGTTTTGGGATGTGTTTGCAGGAGCTGGAAGGAAGTGGTCCGCTGGCAGGTCCCTTCCAAATCTTTTAAATTATAACTTTCTTTTTATCCTATAAACATGCTTTTGTTTCCTGATACTTTTTATTTCTTTTTTGTTTTTTGGGTCACACCCGGCAATACTCAGGGGTTACTTCTAGCTCTTCAGACTAGCTAAACCTGTCATCCAACACTTAGGGAATATCAACAAAAGTAATGCCACTCCTGTGTGCCACCAATACAAAGGAAAAGGCAATTCTGAAAATAAACCATCATGTCATGGAATCCAAAAATCAATAAAATACAAGAGGACATGAGAGCAGAAATCAGTACAATGCAGACCAAAATACAAGCAGAAATGACAGATAATAAAAATGTGATTGGGGCCAGAGCAATAGTCCAGCTGGTAAAGTGTTTGCCTTACATGCTGCTAAACCAGGTTCTACCCCCTGCATCAGGTATGGTCCCACAAGCCATACCAGGATTAATTCCTGAGTGCAGAGCCAGGAATTATGATACCAATATCCAAGGATATGATGTGATATATCCAGGATATGGTTATAATGTCCAAGTTCAGGTGAAACATGGATCAGGAGCGCTTGTCAAAGGTGTAAATTATCACAAATGTGTGGGAGTCAGAAGTTAGGTAACACAAAGAAGGGAACAATGTGCTAATAATTGTTGAAAATGCTAATACTAACGTAGAACTGAGCATTAAATACAGGCAAAAAGATACACACGATAACCTCTAGATGTATGTATTGCAATCCACAATGTGTAAGAGAAGAAAAAGAAAGACAGAAAGAGAAAGAGATAAAAAACCTGCCATAGAGGAGGGCTAGGGGAGGGGGAAGGAAATGTGGACATTGGTGGTGGGAAATTGTCATTGGTGGAGGGATGGGTTCTGGAACACTGTATGACCAAAACCTAAATATGAACTTCTTTGTAATTCTATATCTCACGGTGGTATAATAAAATATTAAAACAGTAAAAAAAATTCCAGCTCTGCACATGGTACCCCAAAATCCTTCCAGGAGTGATCCCTGAGCATAGAGCCAGAATTAAGCCCTGAGCAACACCAGGTGTGGTCCAAAAACATAAAACATAGAAAAAAGGAGAAATTATGTTGCAATCAATCTCTTAATGATATACATGGGTTTTCCTAATTAATTTATCTGTAAAAGATAATACTTCTAGAATAAGACAAATTTTCCATCTTTTTTATTTGAAATTTTTATATACATAAGCATTTAAAAATTTTATGCATATGCAAAGATAGAGGCATTCAGTCAAAATCCCACAGCGTGATATAGTGATACAGTGACGCAAAGATAAAATTTTATTTAACAAATTTGCCTAGTAGTTGGAATTTCTACACAGCTTTGTTTCCTAAGTCACATAGTAGACTCTCACAACAATTATTTTCAATAACATGATGAGTGGCCAGAACAATAGTACAGCACCTAGGGTATTTGCCTTGCATGTGGTAGTCCTGGGTTTATTTGATCCCTGACAGCCCATATGGTCCCCTGAGAATGACAGAAATGATTCCTGGCACAGAGTAGAGTAAGAGTAACCCCTAACTGCCTGCAGAGTTAGAGTAACCCCTAACTTCCCGCAGCTATGACTCAATAACCAAACAATAATAGTAAAAAATTTTCATTACACAATTTTTAAAATCATCAAAGATTAATAGTGATCATATTACTCTTTAGTCTCAACTGCAATGACTCTATCACTTTGTATTAATTAAAATTGAATTGAGAAGTGACTTGTTTATCTACATATTGTTAGTTTTGGTTTTTATTTTTAAAAACACAAGTACTAGGCCACAGCACAGAAGATTGGACGCTTGCTTTGCATGCAATCAATCTGCATTTAATATCAAGCATCAGGCACTGGAGAGGTAGTACAGTGGTGAGGGTGTTTGCCTTGCATGCGGCCAAGCTGGGTTCAAAACCCGGCATCCCTTGAGCACTCCTAGGAGTAATTCCAGAGTGCAGACATAACTCCTGAGCATTCCCAGGAGTAGCTCAAGAACAAAAACTCAGTGGAACATGAAAATAAGCAGATAAACTAGACTGTTCTAAGAACACCAGCTAAGATGTTTCATTCCTTTAAGAAACAGTGGTACGTGGGGCCAGACTAATAGTACAGTGGAGAGGATGTTTGCCTTGCATACAGCTTACCTAGGTTTGATCCCTGATATTCCATATGGTCCCCGAGCACCACCAAGGGTAATACCTGAGTTCAGAGCAAGGACTAACCCTTGAGCATAGCTAGATGTGTGAAAGAAAGAAAGAAAAAGAAAGAAAGAGAGAGAGAGAGAGAGAGAGAAAGGAAGGAAGAAAGGGAGAAAGAGAAAGAAAGAGAGAGAAAAGAGAGAAAGAAAGGAAGGAAGGAAGAAAGGAGGGAGGAAGAAAGAAAGAAAGGAAGGAAGGAAGAAAGAAAGAAAGAAAGAAAGGAAGAAAGGAAGAAAGCAAGAAAGCAAGAAAGCAGGAAAGAAAGAAAGAAAGAAAGAAAAAGAAAAAGAAAGAAAGAAAGAAAGAAAGAAAGAAAGAAAGAAAGAAAGGAAAGAAAGAAAGAAAGAAAGAAAGAAAGAAAGAAAGAAAGAAAGAAAGAAAGAAAGAAAGAAAGAAAGAAAGAAAGAAAGAAAGAAAGAAAGAAAGAAAGAAAGAAAGAAAGAAGAGATATCTTGGAAGCTAAGTCATTCTCTCTCCCTCTCTCAACTTGAAACCTCTGCAGCTCTTGCTCTGGCCATGAGCAACAACAGCTCTAGTGGGGAGTCACCTACCTGGTAACTGTTACAGCTGCTGGTGTGGACCATCGAGTAATCTTGGGTGATGAGCTGCTGGAATTCTATGACTGGTGAATCTTCTATATATTTCCCCTTCTTAATTTGTAATAAAACGTCTGGGAAAGCCTGGTATTGAAAGTGGGGGACAGGAGCTCCAGGAGCTGAACCAGGAAGAGAGAGGGGCTTTTTATGTGCCCCCCACATGTCAGTGGAGCTTTGTATGCCTTATCTCTCTTGTTCCAGAAGAGGAAACAATCCCAGAGATGGTGACCCATGTGAGATGACAGTGTCTCAGCGCTGACCATACTCCCAACACAGGGTTTGCTTCTCATCTTCCTCACCAGCCCCCAATACCCCAGGGAGCATCAGAGCCAGACTGTGGCACAGCACAGGGGGTACTGAACCTTGGAGCCCAGGGCTTCCTAATGGGACCCTTTCCCACATTGGGAGGTGTAGAGGGGTGTGAGGCCCAGCAGCAGAAGTGCCCCCCCTGAGGGAAGTGCTCCACAGGGCACTTCCAAGCTCCAGTGAGGCCACACGGTGATTCATCATCACCCACACGCTTGTCTGAGCAGATGTGCAGCAAACACTTGTAGTAGGAAACAGGCTCAGGGGCTTGGGGAACCCAGATATAAAGGATTTAAACACAATTAGGTCTCTAGGTTTAGTGAATGGAAAACATCAAGGGGTTCAGTGGTTACTAGGGTCAAGAGTCAAGGCAGGGAGAGATGCTGAAAAACACAAGACAAACAATTTACTGAATGTGCTGGAGATGGGCCGGAGGGTTGCAGAACCCAATTGTTGGATGACAGATCTAGTTAATCTGGGAACTTTGTTGTTTTGCCCACTCCCAGCTTAATGTATGTAAGCCAAGGTTCATTCTAATGAGACCTCTCTTCTATGTAAACACTGCTAGAGGGTGTGGCAGTTACAGAAGTCACCTTGACTGAATAACTTCTGACTTATACATCTAATAAGACTTCTATGTTTTCTAGATTGGGCACAGCTCCTCTTTTTACCCACTGCACCCAAAGTGGGACAGTTAGAATTTACCAGGAGACTACCACTCTGGTTATGTTGAGACTATAGGAAGACTATAGGAAGGATCATACTAGTTTGCTCTAAGCAGGCGAGTGTGACCTTTTCAATACATGAGAACAAGATACTCAGAATCACCCTGGTGCAGATAATAATAAGGACATGTGGGTACCATCTAGATTACATGAAGTTCATGAAATTAAGATGTATTACTTTATATCAGACCCCTCCAGTGTTTTTACATAAGAGATAATCTCGGGATTAGTCCTTGGCGTAATCTTTGTTTATACCTGCAATAGGGTGTGGCACTACACTCTTTTTAGAGTAGTTTTTTGACACCAATCCTAATCAGATAGAATCATTACACTTGAAGAGATGTGGCCCACTGCCAGGGGACCATATAGGATGCCTGGATCTAAGCCAGGTTGTCTGTGTGCAATTCAAGCATGTTTATTTTCCTGACACTGAAAGAGCCCTTAATACAGCAGCAGTAAGAAAGGCGAACAAGCAGCACCTGATAAAATTTCACGGCCATCCTAGGCTGAGAAAATGAAGAAGGACTAAAATGACTGTCTGTACTTTCAATGCACTTACGCTGGCATCAGAAGCATATATTGAGGATCTGATGATGCGGGCGCAAAAGATCAAGTACGACATCATTGGTCTGACTGAGACGAGGGAGGCATCAGTCGCATCATGCTGTATTTGACACCGGAGAAGAATTGTTCCTTGGAACATGCGAGTAAGAGGCGTCGGTGGCGTTGGTGTCCTTGTCAACACGAACATGGCTGTCAACATTGATTCATTTGAATGCCTAACAAACCGGATAGGACGATTACACTTGAAGAGATGTGGCCCACTGCCAGCAATTTCTATCTTCATTGTCTATGCACCAACATCCACATACAAAGGAGATGAAATTGAGAAATTCTACATGGAACTGGAGGAGTTCTATAAAAAAGACCACACCTTCTACAAGATCATAGTCGGTGATTTTAATGCCAAGATAGGACCAAGAGAAGATCGGCTGAAGAACTCCACATTGGGACCCATGGCCTAGAATGGAACGAACAGAGTGAGAGACTATCTGAGTTCATCATGTCCACCAAGACCATTCATGGGAACTCACAGTTCCAGAAGGCTGAAGCGAAACGTTGGACATGGGAATCTCCTGGTGGACAGTTCCAGAATGAAAGTGACCACATTATCTTCAAACGATGGTTTTGTCTGACTGATGTTGCTGTCGTCCCCAAATTCCAAACAGGATTGGACCACCATCTCCTTCGTGCAAAATTCTACTTCATGGAACGGGAGAAAAGGCTGAAAAAGTTTAAGAAGAGAACTCCCAGAAACACCACCAACTGGGAACTCTTTGGCACCATTGCAGCAACATGGAAAGATACCGCCATTGACAACATCGATGAAGAATACAACCGACTGGTTCAGCACCTCCATGATTGTGCGAAGAATGCTGAGAGAGAGAAAAGACACAAACGGACGCCTGTCTTCAGAAACTCTTGAGCTAATTCGCCAATGTGGCAATGCGCGAGCCTCAGGAGACCAAATGCTAACGTCCAAGCTTGCAAAGCAGTGCAGAGAACCGATAAAGGAAGACCTCAAAGAGACAAGAGCAGAAATACTGGAAGATGCAGCAGAAGCCGGGAAAAGCATTCGCACCGCCCGCCTGTCCTTTGCCAACTATAAGACCAAGATGACTGCCCTCCAATGCCCTGATGGATCTATCACATCTTCCAGAAAGGCAATGGAGAAGATTATCCAGGACTTCTACACAGATCTCTTTGATAGCCACGTCCACCCGCCCACATATCAAATTCCACAGGATGGATATGTCATTCCCGACGTTCTCCCTTCTGAAATCCAACATGCCATTTCGTCCTTAAAGAAGGGAACAGCACCAGGCCCAGACAAAAGTCAGACCCGAACACCTGAAGAATCTGCCTTCAGTACTAATCAATACACTAGCTCGGCTCTTCACACACTACCTGTCCGAATACAAAGTGTCCTCCCAATGGAAAACCAGCAGGACAGTTCTACTGTTAAAGAAGGGAAACATTCACGACATCCGCAACTATCGCCCTCTCTGCCTGTTGTTCGGTCATCTACAAGCTGTTCACTCGAGTCATCCTGAACAGGATTGGCAGAACACTAGATGAATGACAACCATGCGAGCAAGCTGGCTTCCGGAAAGGATTCAGCACAATTGACCATTATCAGGGACGCCGCCAGGGTCCCCAACACTGCCGGGAAGCGGAGTTCCCTTCTACCTCCGAAGCCAGTGGGAAATGGATGAAGACTCAGGAATCCAATGCAGTTTTAAAAGGCTTTACTTATCACAGGTTCAGGATACAAATCAACAATAAGAAAAACCTGGTGCTTAGGATTCCTGGCTAGAACCCCAGCCACGTGTAGGCCAAAATGGCGGCCACCACGTGTAAAGGCCCTCTAATGAGGAGACAAAAACAAGACTCCCAAGAAGAGTGCAAGCCCCAAAAGAGAGCCCAAAAGGAGAGAGAGAGAGAGAGAGAGAGAGAGAGAGAGAGAGAGAGAGAGAGAGAGAGAGAGAGAGAGAGAGAGAGAGAGAGAGAGAGGGGGGGGAAGCGGGCTGGTTTTATACCCCCTGCAACTCAGACCTCCCACTATTATGGAAAGCAGGAAGGGTTAAATGCCCTTAGGTAATTTCTCCCAGTACCTTACCTAGGCTCTATTATATGCTAATGTTTTGAGCCAAGATCTGCCTGGAAATGCCTTTTATAGGGGTAGAGAAGGGGGTTTCTGAGATGGCATGTCTGTGTACCAAAGACTAATACTAATGCCAGTTAAATATTTCTCCAAGCCTTCACAAGAGTCTGGTAGTTTTGTATTTTAGTTGTCTTTAAGTTATCAGGGTGCCATGCTTGCTTGCTTGGAGGCAAACAGCATTTCTCTCTGGTCTAATTACTTAGAGATTTAACGTGGCCAGGCAAATATGCTGGTAAGATCTAGCTAGTCCCACGATGATTGTGGTAGCATGAGAGAATATTTATACCAGCTAGTACAGAATACATGGTCAGATAAACTGCCACATTTAGACTACCCCCTTACCTACGAAGTGATTTGCAGGAGGCAATCCAGAGCAGATGCAGAGGCTCTTAGAGGAGTCCTGCAACTGACCATATCCACATGGTAACCAAGCTCATTGAGTTTTGTAGGGAGTACAAGATGCCGCTCTGTCTCACATTCATTGATTTAAAGAAAGCCTTTGATTCTGTGGAGACTGAAGCAGTCATCGAAGCCCAAGCCAAACAGGGCATTCAAACCCAATACATCAAGATCCTTCATGAGCTGTATTACGGATTCACCACCAGGATCTCACCATTCTACAAGGAAGTGATCATTGATGTCAAAAGAGGGGTTCGGCAGGGTGATACCACTATCACTATCACTATCACTATCTTCCCGTTAATCATCTATTTGCTAGAGTGGGCACCAGTAATATCTCCATATGTCCTGTCTCATGCTAGTAGAACCCAAAGGCATCCACTTGCTCCAGGAACATAGAGAGCCTCAAACCATTATATTAGGTCACGGGAATGACCTAATATAAGTGTTACTGGTATTTGGCATATCAAATACTACACAAGCAGCTTGCCAGGCTTGCCGTTCGGGTAGCATACTGTTGTAGTCACCTCTAAATAAAGCTTTTATTGATGAACTGCGTGGCCACTAGCGGCCGCGCGAGCCAGGCTGTGATAGTCTGGTCTGCTGGAGTGGAGTTGTGACAAGATGGAATTCTAGATGTGGAAAATGGTGGGCCCCATGGAGTAGGGGAGGGTGGTCTGACTTGTGAGGACTTGCTGGGGAGGCAGGCCAGAGCTAGAACCCACCATGCCTCCCAGGTGCCTCACAAGCAGCTGGGCACAGGGAGAAGCAAGTAGCAGCTCTGCCCCATGTCTGAGAGTCTCTGGTTCAGCATACCTGGGCCGGATTGAAAAAAAAAATACTGCTGCAGGGTGGCTGTTGGTGATCCGGGCTGTGATAGTCTGGTCTGCTGGGTGGAGTTGTGACAAGAGGGAAGTCCAGATGTGGAAAATGGTGGGCCCCATGGAGTAGGGGAGGGTGGTCTGGCTTGTTGTGAGGCTCTGCTGGGGTGGCAGGCCAGGGCTAGAACCCGCCATGCCTCCCGGGCACCTCACGAGCAGCTGGGCACAGGAAGAGCAAGTAGCAGCTCTGCCCCATGTCTGAGAGTCTCTGGTTCAGCATACCTGGGACGGATTGAAAAAAAAAATGCTTCAGGGTGGCTGTCGATGATCTGGGCTGTGATAGTCTGGTCTGCTGGGTGGAATTGTGATGAGAGGGAAGTCCAGATGTGGAAAATGGTGGGCCCCATGTAGTAGGGGAGGGTGGTCTGGCTTGTTGTGAGGCTCTGCTGGGGTGTCAGGACAGGGGCTAGAAACCGCCATGCCTCCCGGGCGCCTCACGAGCATCTGGGCACAGGGAGAGCAAGTAGCAGGTGTGCCCCATGTCTGAGAGTCTCTGGTTCAGCATAACTGGGCCGGATTGAAAAAAAAACTGCTGCAGGGTCGCTGTCAATGATCCGGGCTGTGATAGTCTGGTCTGCTGGGTGGAGTTGTGATGAGAGGGAAGTCTGGATGTGGAAAATGGCGGGCCCCATGGAGTAGGGGAGGGTGGTCTGGCTTGTTGTGAGGCTCTGCTGGCGTGGCAGGCCAGAGCTCCACACAGCAGACCAGATTCTACAGCTGAATCTGAAGAAAACTATGTTCATGAATGTTGCAGGACTCCTAAGGGCCGCTGCATCTGCTCTGAATTGCCGCCTACAAATCACTTCGTAGATAAGGGGGTAGTCTAAATGTGGCAGTTTATCTGACCATGTATGCTGTACTAGCTGGTATAAATATTCTCCCATGCTACCACAATCATCGTGGGACTAGCTAGATCTTACCAGCATATTAGCCTGGCCACGTAGGACACCTAAGTAATTAGACCAGAGAGAAATGCTGTTTGCTTCCAAGCAAACAAGCATGGCTCCCTGATATACTCAAAGGCAACTAAAATATAAAACTACAATGAAGTAGAAGAGACTTGTGAAGGCTTGGAGAAATATTTAACTGGCATTAGTATATTAGTCCTTGGTACAGAGACATGCCATCTCAGAAACCCCCCTTCTCTACCCTATAAAGGCATTCCCAGGCAGATCTTGGCTCAAAACATTAGCATACTAAAGGGCCTAGGTGAGGTGCAGGGAGGGATTACCTAAGGGCATTTGACCCTCCCTGCTTTCCATAACAGTGGGAGGAAGGTCTGAGCTGCAGGGGGCATAAACTAGCCGGTTTTCCTCTCTCGCGCTTCTTTTTGGGCTCTCGCTCACCCTTCTTGGAAGTCTTGTCTTCTTCCCCTTTTACAAAGCCTTTACACGTGGTGGCCGCCATCTTGGCCTACACGTGGCTGGGGTTCTAGCCTGGAATCCTAAGCACCGGGCTTTTCCTTTTGCTGATTTGTATGCCTGAACCTGTGATAAGTAAAGCCTTTTAAAACTGCATCGGATTCCTGAGTTTTCATCCATTCCTCGCTGGCTTCGGAGGTAGAAGGGAACTCACTTCCCGGCACTGTTGGGGACCCGGCAGAGGGCCCCGACACATGAATAATGAACTAGTTCCAGTGGCCCCATTCACTCTCAATGGAACAGACATCTCTGAATGCAGCAGTTATGTGTACCTAGGTCCAGAAGTCAACATGATGAACGACCTAAAACCTGAGGTGCGCAGGAGGAAGAGAGAGAGGCATGGAATGCCTTCAAAGGCATCGAAGAAATAGCTAAAAGGACAAAGAACCTCCGGTTCGGGCACATCTCTTTGACTCCACCGTTCTCCTTGCATTAACATAAGCCTCAGAGACCTGGGCCCTACGAATGCAGGATGAGAATGCTATTCGGGTCTCCCAGAGAGGAATCGAAAGAGCTATTCTTGGAATAGCATGCCTCACTCAAGTGAGAGAAGGAATCTGGAGTTCCAACCTCCGTCGCTATTCCAGAATTCGAGATGCTGTCTCGTTTGCCAAGGCATCGAAAATTACATGGGCTGGACATGTAATGCGATTTAGAAATGACCCCTGGACTAGAGCTGTTACTGACTGGATCCCACGGGATGTCAAAAGATCACGTGGACGCCCACCTACAAGATGGTCAGACTTCTTGGTCAAGACCCTGAAGGAACGGTTTGAGGCTCTTCATATTCCTGAATCAACCAGATGCCATTGGGTTACATTGGCACGTGATAGGGTCCAATGGAAATGTTACTGGCGCCCGCTCAAGCAAATTGATGAATAACAGGATTCAAGTGATCAAGTGATCATGTCTTGACACGACCCTCCCTGGATTACTTTGGTATATATAAGGGGACTGACTTGAGGCTCCTTTGGCTTTTGGCTCCTCAGCTTTCAGCCTTTTGGCTTTTGAATTTTTGCTCCTTGCTTACTGCTTTTGGCTTTTTGTTCCTTGGCCTTTTGCTCCTTCTTCTGGGTAGGACTCATCTCGAGTGAGATCCTCTCTCTTTGGTGGGAGACTTAGGCTCTTTTGTATGGCCTAAGTTCAGACCAGAGCTAGAGTTTGTTCATTATATTGAAGTGCTGTGGAAGAGCTTTTGTACTATTAAAAGCCTTTTTGGAACTGCTCTGGAGTTGTGAGTTTTCATCTGTTCCCCTGGTGTCCTCGGACGTAGAAGAGTACTTCTGTCCTGACACTGTCAGGGGACCCCAGCGTTATCCTCGACACCCAATTACATGTGGAAACCCTGGATTTGATCCCTGGAAACACATGGGCCTCCTCCAACAAACTTCTGGGAGTTTCACAGCTCTGCTGGGAATGTCCCTGTCAAGGGTCTGAGAGACAGTACAAGGGTAAGCAACTGCCAAGTGTGTAACTGACCCGGGTCTGTTCCTGGCAAGCATATGGTGCCCAAGCTCTTCAGAAGTGATCTATGAGCACAGCACCAGGAGCATGCCTTGAGCACTAACAGGTGTGACCCCCTCTCTCCCAAACAGGAAACAGACCCAAAAATTTCATTTAAAGTTTTCTGTTCAGGGGCTAGAGTGATAATAGAGCTGGTAGGGCATTTGCCTTGCATGGTGCTGACCTAGGTTTGATCCTCGGCATCCCATATGGTCCCTGGAGCACCACCAGGAGTAATTCCTGATTGCAGACCCAGGAGTAACCCCTGAGCATAGCAGGGTGTGACCCAAAAAGAAAAAAAAAGGAAAAGATAAATATGTATCTTCAATGAGGTCTGTATCAAGGGAAGATTAGTGTGGGAAGTGTGAGATGACATTCTAAGTCATGTTGGGTGACACACCCTACTTTAAGCTCCAGCTACACTTAGCTTGCAGCCCCTCCCAGCTCAGCTAGAGGGGTTTTGAATCAGCTCTGGCACTTATAAAGCCAGAAGGCCCACCTGAAGTGCTCCATTTCAATAGAGTTGTTTACCTGCCTTCATAAATGGATAACCCAGCCCACAATGGGCCAGACTGGGAAATTTGGGCAGATTTCTTTCTTTTATTTTTATTATTAGGTATTTGTTTTTATTTTTAATTTATTTATATTTATTCCCCCCAGCATTTAAATATTTCATTAAACTACCGTGAGCTATACAATTACAAAGGTGTTTATGTTCGGGTTTTGGTCATACATTGTTCCAGCACCCACCCCTCCACCAGTGCCCATTTCTCACCACCAATGTCCCCAATTCCCTACCCCCTCCCTAACCTGCCTCTATGGCAGGTTATTTCTCTCTCTCTCTCTTTCTCTCTCTCTCTCTCCCTTCTCTTACACACTGTGCTTTGTGGATTGCAATACATACATTTAGAGGTTATCATGTGCATCTTTTTTACCTATATTCAATGCTCAGTTCTAGGCTGGTGTTATCATTTCCGACAATTATTAGTGCACTGTTCCCTTCTCTGTCTTACCTAACCTCTGACTCCCACACATTTGTGGTAGATTCCACTATTGACAAAACTTCATGATCCATGTTTTGCCTGAACTTGGATATTGGTATCATTATACATATATATGTATATATATTTATATTATGCAAATAAATGCATTCATTCTATATCTGTCTTTTTCATTCTGGCTAATTTCATTCAACATGATCCTCTCCATGTCCATCATTTATAGGCAAATTTAATAACTTCATTTATCCTAACAGCTGCATAGTATTCCATTGTGTAGATGTACCAAGTTTCTTTATCCAATCATCAGTTCTCTGGGACTCTGGTTGTTTCCAGATTCTGGCTTTTGTGAATAGTGCTGCTATGAAAATAAAAGTACATAGGGTTTTTCTGCTGTGTGTTTTTGGCTTCCCAGGGTATATTCCCAGGAGTGGTATGGCTGGGTCAAACGGGAGCTCAATTTCTAGTCTTTGGAGGAATGTCCATACTGTTTTCCCAAAAAGGCTATACACAAGTCGACATTCCTACCGACATGGATGAGAGTACCTTTCTCATCCAAGCCAGCACTTGTTGTTCTTGATCTTTTGCATATGCACCAGTCTCTGTGGTGGGAGATGATTTCTCATTGTTGTTTTGATTTGCATCTCTCTGATGACTAGTGATGATGAGCATTTTTTCATATGGCTTTTGCCCATCTGAATTTCTTCCTTGTCAAAGTTTCTGTTCATTTCTTCTCCCCATTTTTTGAACGGGTTGGCTGTTTTCTTCTTGTAAAGTTCTACTAGTGCCTGATATAACCTGGATGTTAACCCCTTATCAGATGGGTATCGAGTGAATAATCTTTCCCATTCTGTGTACTGTCTGTGTATCTTGGTCACTGTTTCTTTTGAGGTGAAGAACCTTTTTAGTTTCCTTAGTCACATGTGTTTATCTTTGCTTTCAATTGCTTTGTTAGTGGTATTTCATCTTTGAAGATGCCTTTAGCTTCAATGTCATGGAGGGTTTTCCCTATGCTTTCTTTCAATGTACTTTATGAATTCAGGTCTGATATTGGGATCTTTAATCCATTTTGTTTTTTTGCATATGTAATTATTATTATTATTGATTCATCATAAAATACACGTTGACAAAGCTGGTCATGGTTGGGTTTCAGTTATACAATGTTTCAACATCCATTGCTCCACCAGTGTATGTTTCCTACCACCAATGTCCCCACTTTCCCTCCTGCCACATCCCTCGTCCCTCCATCACCAACATCCAGCCTGACTCTATGGTAGGCACTTTTCTTCTTTATTCACTATCACTGTATCACTGTCTTCCCGTTCATCATCGATTTGCTCGAGCGGGCCCCAGTAACATCTCCATATGTCCTGTCTCATGCTAGTAGAGCCCAAGGCATCTGCTTGCTCTAGAAACATAAAGAGCCTCAATCCATTGCGGAATGAGGTCTATAATTGCTACTGGTATTTGGCATATATATCAAATACAACACGGGTAGCTTGCCAGACTCTGCCGTGCAGGTAGCATACTCTTGTAGTCATCTCTAAGTCCAGCATTTATTGATGAACCGCGCGGCCCCACGAGCTGGGCGCTGATAGGCTGATCTGCTGTGTGGAGGTCTGACAAGAGAGAAGTCCGGATGTGGAAAATGGAGGCCCTCATGGAGTAGGGGGTTGTCTGGCTTGTTGCGAGGCTCTGCTGGGATGGTGGGCCAGGGCTAGAACCCACCATCCCTCCCGGGTGCCTCGTGAGCGGCTGGTCACAGGGAGAGCCAGTAGCAGCTCTGCCCCATGTCTGCGAGTCTCTGGACCGGCATACCTGAGGCCGGATTTAAGAAAGACTGCTGCAGGGTGGAACTCGATGAGCCGGGCGCTGATAGGCTGGTCTGCTGGGTGGAGGTCTGACGAGAGAGAAGTCCGGATGTGGAAAATGGAGGCCCTCATGGAGTGGGGGGACGTCTGGCTTGTTGCGAGGCTCTGCTGGGATGGTGGGCCAGGGCTAGAACCCACCATCCCTCCTGGGCGCCTCGTGAGCGGCTGGTCACAGGGAGAGCCAGTAGCAGCTCTGCCCCATGTCTGCGAGTTTTTTTTTTTAAATTTAAGTATTTTATTACACCACTGTGAGGTATACAATTACAAAGATATACAATTACAAAGTTCATATTTTGGTTTTGGTCATACATGTTACAACACCCATCCCTCCACCAGTGCCCATCTCCCATCACCAACGTCCCCGGTTCCCTCCCCCATGTCCCAGCCCGCCTCCATGGTGGGTTCTTTATTTCTTCCCCCTCTCTCTCTTCCCTTCCCTTCCAGAGATTACAGAACATACATTAAAGGGTTGTCATGTGTATCTTTTTGCCTGTATTTAATGCTCAGTTCTAGGTTGGTGTTAGTACTTTCGACAAATTGTTAGCACACTGTTCCATTTTCTGTCTTACCTAGCCTCTGACTCCCACACATTTGTGATAATTTCCACCTTTGACAGGCACTTTTCTTCTTTCTCTCTCACTCTCTCTTTTTCTTTTGGGCATTAGAGGTTATCATGTTTTTTCCTTTACCTAATTTTTAAAAAAATTGTATTACACCACTTTTAGACATACAATTGCAAGATGCTCATGCTCGAGTTTTGGTTCTACAGTGTTCCCACACCCATCCCTCTACCTGAACCCATCTCCCATCACCAATGTCCCCACCTTCCTCCCCCTCCCACACCCCAACTACTTGGCGGGTTCTGTATATCTTTTCTCTCCTCTCTATCTCTCCCTCCCGCCTACCTTCCCTATACATCGTAGAATGCAGTACATTAAAGGACATAACTTTTTCCACTAGTTTGATGGACTGCATGGCAGTGCGACCGTGACTTAGGAACCTTGTGGTCATTGTACGGACAGCAAAAATGGTGGCTAATGTGGTGGGTGAGTCTCATCCGGCTGCTTCCGGGACACCCCAGAGGTGATGGGCCAACACCCAAAATCCATCTGTCCTCAGCTGAGCTAGGGGAGAGTCAAGTTTCAATTCCCCAGCTGCGTCTGAGGCTCTGCATGCTATGGCTGGTTACCTCAGGGCAGCCTCCTGGA
The DNA here is from genome assembly GCA_021461705.1 of Cryptotis parvus. Classification (NCBI taxonomy): domain Eukaryota; kingdom Metazoa; phylum Chordata; class Mammalia; order Eulipotyphla; family Soricidae; genus Cryptotis; species Cryptotis parvus. The sequence goes on along the minus strand of JAJIBD010022294.1, from coordinate 21,126 downwards.
CAGGGCTACTGGGCTCAGACAAAATGGAGAGGGGAAGGGGCGACCCCAGTTCCATCTGACAAATTCCTGGTGTTTCCCTCTTCTGGGAGCTGCCACCTGGGCTCAAACTCGTCTTGCTCTGTTAATCAGATCTTGAGGTCAGTGTCACTCCAGGGCGGGCTCTGATGTGCTGCTGCATCCAGACAGCAAAAATGGTGACTAATGTGGTGGGCGAGTCTCATCCAGCTGCTTCCGAGACCCCCCAGAGGTGATGGGGCCACTCTCAAAACCCATCTTTCCTCCTGGGGGCCCCATGGTCAGCTGAGCCAGGGGAGAGCCGAGGTCCAGCTTCCCCAGCTACATCTGAGGCTCTGCATGCTATGGCTGGTAACCCCAGGGCAGCTCCTGGGTGGGGCTTCTGGGCTCAAACAAAATGGAGAGGGGAAGGGGCAACCCCGGCTCCATCTGCTGAATTCCTGGTGATTCCCGCTCTGGTAGCTGCCTACCTGGGCTCGAACTCATATTGCTCTGTTAATCTGGTCTTGAGGTTAGCATCCCTCCCGGGCAGGCTCTGATGTGCTGCAGGTTCTGGACAGCGAAAATGGCGGCTAATGTGGTGGGCGAGTCTCATCCGGCTGCTTCCTGGACCCCCAGAGGTGATGGGCCCACTCCCCAAAACCCATCTGTCCTCCTTGGGGCCTCATGGTCAGCTGAGCTAGGGGAGAGCCGAGTTCCATTTCCCCCAGCTGCATCTGAGGCTCTGCGTGCTATATCAACCTCTCAGTTTGATGCAAATAGAATGATTGTTGAAGTGTACAAATGAGAAAGATCCTGAAAGGACCTGGTGGTAAAATACACTGTGTCCAAGATTAAACCGCAGCCGTAGATCTGGAGTCTCTGTCTTGCGGCGGTTGGCTGTGGTAGCTGGAGCTCAGGGTCACACCCACTGGGCCCAGAGGCTGGGGACTGGGTGGAGGCCCCCAATCCTTGCTCTGAGTCTGAGCAGACCCTAGGAGCCATGTAGGACATGACCAGGTGCTGGCTGAGCCTTCTGCCTTTCCCCGGAACTCCATAGGGCCGATCACCATGAGGCCGAGCTGCGCAGCCGTGGATCTGGAGTCTCTGTCTTGCGGCGGTTGGCTGTGGTGGCTGGAGCTCAGGGTCACACCCACTGGGTCCGGAGGCTGGGGACTGGGCGGAGGCCCCCAATCCTTGCTCCGAGTCCAGAAGGTGCGGCCATCTGCATGGCGAGCAGGTCCTAGGAGCCATGTAGCTCTTTAATCCATTTTGATCTGATTTTTTGTGCATGGTGTTAGACAGAGGTCCAAGTTCATTCTGCCCAGTTTCCCCAACACTGCTTGTTGAAGAGGCTTTTCTTGCTCCATTTCATACATTTTGCTCTTTTATCAAAGATTAAGTTGTCACGTGATTGCGGAATGGTGTCAGGATACTCACTATCCTGAGACTATATTCCATAGGGTCCACAGGTCTGTTTTTATTCCAATATCATGCTGTTTTAACTACTATTGCTTTGTAGTAGAGTTTGAAGTTGGGAAGGGTGATGCCTTCCATCTTTTTTTCCCCCCAAGGATTGCTTTAGCTGTCCATGAGGGTTTATTATTCCATACAAATTTCAGGAGTGTTTGGTCCATTTCTTTGAAGAATGTCATGGGTATCCTTATAGGGATGCATTGAATCTGTATAAAGCTCTAGGGAGTATTACTAGTTTGACAATGTTGATTCTCCCAATCCATGAGTAGGGAATGTGTTTCCATTTCCTTGTGTCCTCTTTTGTTTCTTGAAGCCGTGTTTTGTAGTTTTCTTTCTGCAGGGCCTTTATACTCTTAGTTAAGCTGATTTTTTAGGTATTTGATTTTCTGTTGCACAATTGTGAATGGGATCGTTGACTTAATATCCCTTTCTTCTCTTTTGTTGTTTTTATATAGAAAAGTCACTGAGTTTTGGGAATTGATTTTGTACTCTGCCACTCTACTATAGGTATCTATTGTTTCTAGGAGCTTTTTGGTAGAGTGTGTAGGGTTCTCTCGGTATAATATGATGTCATCTGCAAATAGTGATAGCTTAAATTCTTCCTTGCCTATCTGGATGCCCTTAACGTCCTTTTCTTCTCTGATTATTATGGCAAGTACTTCAGTACATATTGAATAGAAGTGGCAAGAGTGGGCAACCTTTTCTTGTTCCCAATCTTAGAGGGAAGGCTTTTAGTTTTTCCCATTGAGGATGATACTGGCTGTGGGCTTTAGGTAGATGGCTTTGACTATATTGAGGAAGGTTCCTTCAATTCCCATTTTATGGATTTTTTTTTTTGCTTTTTGGGTCACACCCGGCGATGCTCAGGGGTTACTTTTGTCTCTGCACTCAGGAATTACTCCTGGCGGTGCTTGGGGACTATATGGGATGCCAGGGATTGAACTCGGGCCAACATGGGCTGGCCACTTGCAAGGCAAATGTCCTACTCGTTGGGCTATCACTCCGGCCACATTATGGATGATTTTTATGATGAACGGGTGGTGGATTGTGTCATATATTTTCTTTGTGTCTATTGATATGATCATATGATTTTTTAGTTTTTCTCTTATTGATATGATGTATTATGTTGATTGACTTGTGAATGTTGAACCATTCTTGCATTTCAGGATGAATCCTACTTGGTCATGATGTATAATCTTTTTGATGAGTCTTTGGATTCTGCCTGATAGTATTTTGTTGAAGATCTTAATAACATCTATGTTCTTCAGGGAGATTGGTCTATAGTTTGCTTTTTTTTGTGTTGTCTCTGCCACTTTGGGTATCTGGGTGATATGTGCTAGGAAAAGCTATTTGGGAATGTTTCTGTTTGTTCTATTTCTGGAAGAGCTTGGAAAGGAATGGCAGTAGGTCCTCCTTAAAGGTTTGGAAGAATTCACAAGTTAATCCATCTGGACCTGAGCTTTTGTGTTTGGGCAGACTTTTTAATTACTGTTTTAATGTCCTCAAGGGTGATAGGCTTATTAAGGTATTGCAAGACTTCTTGCTTCAGCCTTCAGAGGTTATAGGATGTCTGTAATTTATCCATTTCTTCCAAGTTCTCATGTTTTATGGCATACAGACTCTCAAAGTATTATCTGATGATTTTTTGGAAATTTGTGCTTTCTATAACAGATGTCCCTTTTCATTTTTGGTTCTATTTATTTGGTTTCTCTCTTTCCTTTTACTTACAAGTCTTGCCAGTAGTTTTTCTATCTTATTTATTTTTTCAAAGAACCAGCTCTAGGTTTCATTAATCTTAGATTGTTTTTTGGGTTTCCAACTCATCGATTTCCTCTCTAAGTTTCATTATTTCCTTATTTCTGCCTGAATTGGACTCTTTTTTGTTGTTTTTTCCTAATATTTTGAGCTGTGAAAATAACTTCTGTCCTGATACTATTGGGAACCCCAAAGGGTCCCCAATAGTGGTCTATCTTTGAAAATGTTCCATGTGCACTGGAGAAAAATGTGTATTCAGCTTTTTGAGGTTGAAAAGCCCTGTATATATCAACCTGCTCTCTTTCTTCCAGTACTTCCTTCAGGGCCAGTATTTCGTTGGTGAGTTTCACTCTTGTCGATCTATCTAAAGTTAATAAACCAGTTTTGAAGTCTCCAACTACTATTGTGCTACTGTTAATGTCTTCTTTGAGGTCTTTTAGCAGTTGTTTTAAGTATTTTGCTGGCCCCTTGTTGAGTGCATATATGTTTAGTAGTGTAAATTCTTCCCGATATACATATCCCTTAATTATTAAGAAATGACCTTCACTGTCCCTTATAACATTTTCCAAGCTGAGGTCTACATTGTCAGATACTAGTATGGCTACACCAGCCATTTTGGAGTGGTTGTTTGCAGGGAGAATTGTCTTCAGCCTTTGACTTTGAGTCTGTGTTTGCTCTGATTATTCAGATGTGCTTCTTGTAGGCAGCTGAATGTTGGATTCAGATTTTTAATCCATTTTGCCACTCTGTGTCTCTTAATTGGTGCATTTAGACTATTGACATTGAGAAAGATTATTGTCATGGGATTTTGTGCCATCTTTCTGTTCCAACTTGTTGTGCTTTGGGGTTTTGTCTTATCTTACAGTATACCCTTTAGTCCTTTTAAAGTTGGTTTTGAGCCTATGAAGTTACTGAGTTGTTGCTTATCCATGAAGTTGTGTATCTTTCCTTCATATCTGAATGTGAGTCTAGTCAGGTAAAGAATTCTTGGTGAGGCCTTCAGTTCATTGAGTCATAGCACAATATCCCACCATTGTGTTCGGGCTCCGAGTGTTTCATCGGAGAAGTCTGCTGTAAATCTTAGGGATGCTCCTTTGATCTTGCTGCTTTCAGTATTCTGTCTCTGTCTATGGTTTTTGTCTTTCTAATTAAGATGTGTCTTGGAGTATTTTTATTGGGGTTTCTTTTTAGCTGGTATCCTTCAGACCTCATGAATCTGGGAGCATGCATTCTTCAGTTCAGGGAACTTCTCAGCAATGATGGCTTTGACAGTTTATTCTTCACCAGGGTTTTCTTCTTGCCCTTCTGGGACCCCAATGATCCAAATATTTTTCCTTTTGGTTTTATCCTGATTATCTCTTGTTGTCTGTTCGTTAATTGTGAGTCTTTTTTCCATCTTCTGCTATTGTCTAGAGAATCTTTGGACCTAGTCTAGGAGATCACTATTTTTTTAGCAGTTGTTACTCTGCTATGGAGGGCTTCCAGTATGTTTTTCATTTCACTTACCACAATTTTATTTATTTACTTTTTCACTCATTTATTTATTTATCTATTTATTTATTTATTAGCTGTCTTTTTATTTATTTATCTACTATTCATCTATTTATTTTGCTTTTTGGGAAATAACCAGTGATGCTCAGGGGTTATTCCTGGCTCTGCACTCAGAAATTAACCCTGGCACTGTGTGGAGGACCATATGGGATGCCGGGGTCGAACCGTGTCAGCTCATGCAGTACAAACGTCCTACCTGCAGGACTATTGCTCTGGCCGCATTTTTTTTTCTTTTTAGTCACACTAGGCAATGCTCAGGGAATACTCCTTGCTCTGCACTCAGGAATTGCTCCTAGCATGGTTTGGGTGACCATACCAGATGCTGGGGATTGAACCCGGGTTAGCAGCATGTAAAGCAAACACCTTACTGGCTGGACTATTGCTCCAGTTCCTCTACCACATTTTTAATATCTGTCATTTCTGCTTGTGTTTTGGACTGCATTTCCCTCATTTCTGTTCTCGTGTCCTCTTGTATTTTATTGATTTTGGATTCCATTGCTTCTTTGAGTTCATTATGCATCCTTAGCAGTTTCTTCTGAAATTCCTTATCAGAGAGGTTATATAGCTCATCATTATTGCTTGGCTCATCTGGGCTGGTGACTTCCCTCACTGAGCTTGATGGAATTCTGAGTTGCTTTACCAAAACAACCAAAAACTGTAGGTTGCAAATGTGTATACTTGGATGTGGGTTAGTGGGTGTCTGATTGTTTGCAGAGTTAGGTGTGGGTGGCAAGGAATGTAGGGACATGTGGTCACTGGTATCTCATGTAAGATAAATAATAAGTATTTCATGCGGATGCTAGTGCATCCACACAGTTTTGAATTTTGAAATATGAGTAGGTGGCTCTGCACAGCTCAGGGGTCACAGGCACCTGATGGAGGGATGGGAGGCGTTTGCTGGAGCTGAGAGGGAGTGGTCTGGCGGAGGGTCTGGGGCTCTCTGTGCCTCGGCCCCTTGCTGGAATTTCCCAGGCATTTTTTTCTGACCTGGGTTTAATCTCCAGCACCCCATTGGCCTCTGAGCACACCAGGGATTCTTGCTGAGCTCAGAGCCATGAATAAACTCTGAGCACAGCCAGGTATATCCCCAAAAAAAAAAAAAAAAACCTGTGAATCCTTATGACCATCTGTATCTCCTTTTTGTGCTGGGGATTTAATCTGAATTGGCCATGTCCAATGCAAGGGTTCTACTCACTGGATTGTCTCACTGTACCGAATATCTATCTCCTAAGTACCAAGGAGTCATGACTGTATCCTTTTCTCCTCTCTTCTGTTCTCTTTGACTCACCTCACCTTTAATTTCCAGCCAGCCAATGCAGGAGTGAGTGCTCCTGACAGTCTCCCAACCCTCTGTGACGTCTCTGGTCCATGTCTCAGTAGCTCCCAGGAAAGCAGGTGCAGGAATCTCTGGCAGAGTCCAGCCAGGGAGGCCATCGAGGCACTGTTTGCCATGCCTACAGGTTGACGCTTTGCCAAGGAGGAGGGCAGGCCCAGTTAGCAAAAGCTACAGAATGTGAAGACCCTCAGCAACAAGGAGGTCTTGGCATATGCAGGGCCCCTGGACCACCAGTGTGAGCATCTGAAGATGAGACCCTTTGCCTTTGCCTTCCAAAGTCTCCGCTATGTTCCCTGTCCCACATCTCAGCTCCATACTCCTCTTTCCTGGGCAATGGCTACAGCACAGTTTTAGCCAGAAGGCCTCTGACCTGGGCCGCAGGGCCATTGCTCATGTTACCCACAGAAACAGCTATTCCGGGCGTTGTCAACAGTAACAAGCAGCTTGGCCTAGTGGCAGGGAACAGGATTAGAGTGGGGACTCAGGGAGACAGGGCAGGGAAATTTCCAGGCTCAGAAGTGGGCATTCGAGACCTGACAGTAAGGGCTGTGAGGGCTTTGAGTGCGAGCCGTCATTGTCACTTTCAATGTAACATCATTAACAGGAACTTGCTGAAGTCTCAGGTGACTCCATGTCCGTCTGTCTGTCCACAGAGCCACATGAAGGAAGACCGTTAGGTGAAAGTGAAAGTACAGACATGAATGAGCTGATGCACCGTACCGAGAGGCCAGGCAATAACAGCTCCGGTGGCCGGGCAGCCTAATCTGTTCTGTCTGGCTCACTCAGGGAGATCTGAGCCCCAGAGAAAGGGGCCTACTCTGAGCCCAGAGAGGGACACCAGCAGCCGGTTGGCTTTACCTTTTGTGTGTTTTCTTTCCCACTCCCCACTTCCTAAGGCTTCCCTGAGCCTCTCAGACCCTGAGTTATGGTTCACACACCGCCAATTCCTGACTCAGGAGACTGCACACCTTGAAGTCTGACAGAACCCAACTCCTGTGACCTCTCTGAAGCTCCCCTGATGTCCTTCCTCAGGATCCTATCCTGTACCTAGGGCTGGGGTGAGCCCTCACTGCTCCCCTCTCCCCATTCCCATTCCTGCGCTAATGACCTTGTTTCCTACTTCCTGAGAAAGAAAGCCGAAGCCACCTGCAGCAGACCCTGACACACTCAACCTTCTTTCTCTGGGCTGGTGTAGGGTGTTCCCAACATCTGCCTTCCTGGTCTCCTTGTATAGACTCAGGTTTTACTTTGGTGGATCTTACAACACATCCTGCTCCCTGCCCACTTTATTAGAAATCACAAATGTCTTTCCTGTTCATTATCTGCAGACTTAATTTACCAATTTTCTGTCCCTTCCCTGTGAAGCTGTGGTTGTTCTGACTGGAAGTCATACAGGGGCTTGGTTATGACCCCTGCACCTGTGGTTGTGCCCTGGAGCTCACACTCCTGGCCCCACAAGCAGTGCCTGAAAACTTTCTTGGTGCTGCTCACACACTCCTGGCCACAGAGCTCCGAGGACACACTCTGTGGTTCTGGGGGTCCAGAGAGCAAAGTCTTGGACCAGGCTTGGATAGATTCCCTATGATTGGGGTTGCAGATGATCTTGTACTTCTTTTTTACCCCTTTACATTGTAGCAATCTATGTTAAAAACCCTGCATTGATTAATGGGGAATTTCTGATAAAATAGAAGATGCCTGAGGGAGGATGTGGGGAACAGGCTGCACAGACTGAAATAATGTATAAACTGCAAATGTCACACTTTAATTCTGCTTTTGAAGTTTTCCCCCATTTTTCACTCAATTTAAAAAAAATAAAATCCCTAAAATATTGATTTGTTTTCTTTTGGAACCAAATACTCTTTTTTTTTCCTTCACTAGATTTGCCTGTGGAACTTTTTATACACCATTCAATTGAAAGACTGGTGTGTGAAAGAAAAAAGATGTCTGTCTGAAAGATACAGAACAAAGGATGCTGGGAAATTGTTTTTTTTTTTTACTGATTATTTCATTGTTCTTATAATCACTGATCCATCATCCCTCCCCAACCCCAGCAGACTGATCTCAAAGGTGTTTTAAAGCTTAAATATTTCAAATAATTACAAAGAAATAGAAATTCTTATTTAAAAAGGGCCACTTGGTGGGACCAGAGCAATAGCACCTCAGGTAGGCCTTTGCCTTGCATGCACCTGACCAGGGTTCAATCACCAGCATCCTATATGATCCCCTGAGCACCACCAGGAGTAATTCCTGAGTGCAGAGCCAGGAGTATCCCATGAAACACAGCCATCATGCATTTCTGTGAACAGTGTTTGAGCCAAAAACTCTGATGTCACAACGGGTTCAAGTTTAGTGAAAACTGATGCCCAAGATAAGAGACAGCGACAACTCTAAGGGGTGCACTGGTGTCGGGGGCCCTGGCCAGAAGCCCTCGGCATGAATGAGAGAGACCTAGATCTTGCGGACTTCATCCCTGCGAAAAAGGAGAGGGGATGGACTTGGGAGAAACTCTGCCTTGCCGCTGCTGAGAAAGGAAAGAAAGGCACTGATGCAGCGGGGAGTTCTGTTCTCAGCGCAGTTTAAGCCTTTTATACAATTTTTGGGTGGATGGGGGTACAAGCACAAATCACATAGCATTTGCAAGCTACTGGGCCTTGAAACAGATAACAATCACAGATTTAGCATTTGCAAGGTAACAATAATTCATTGACATATTACAATGGTCAGAGGTCAGAAGACCAGGCATGTTCTGCCTCACCTTAGCTTGGATAAGCACAGATATTTTGGGGGTAACCACATGAGCAGGGCCCATTTCTGGGTCCCGCCCTTAGGGACTTGTGGGGGGACAGTGTTTGGCCCTAAGGCTACCTGCTCAGAACCCAACACACTGGGCTTTCCTTCTACTCAATTTTAAGCAAATGGGGCAGTGAGGGTGAGTTTGGAAATTCATTTCTATTAAAATATACAAACCCTAACTGTAGAAATACACCAATATAGTTGAACTTTGTATACAGCAGCTAAGAGAATCCAAATGCTTCACTGAAAGAGTGAATTTATTTATTTATTTTTTTAATTTTATTTTTTCTTTTTCTTTTTTTTCTTTTTTTTTTAAATTTTTTTATTATACCACCGTGAAACATACAATTACAAAGGTGTTCATAATTGGTTCTTGGTAATACAGTATTCCAGCACCCATCCCTCCACCAGTGCCCCATTTCCACCACCAATGTACCCCTCCCCTCCCATCCCCCAGGCCGCCTTAATAGCAGGTACCCCAGTTTCCTCTCTTTCTCTCTCTATATCTGAAAGAGTGAATTAACCTAGCAGAAAACTCGACAAATTCCCATGCACTTCTGAAAATAAAAACAAAATTCAAAACAAATCATACAACTAGAAGATTGAGTCTGGGACCTTAGACCACTTTCGGCCATCCTGACACCATAGCTAGCACTTTGACATTAAAGAAAAATAATATGTTGTCCTAGAGCAACTGGCTCAGGTCTCTCTTCTAATCTCCTTGTTTCTCTTTTCATAAAGAGTTTGGTTTGTTCAGACTTGCTGCCTCTCTCCCTCAGGTGTGGGGGGGCAAGCAAGGGTCCTAGTTTATCGTCTTCCCCAAACCGCACTGCTCTTCACACAGAACCCTGCCCTCAGACCTGCTCAGAACCCGAGTCTCACGGGCCATGGTGACAGCTCATCCAAACTCCCCCACTGGATTTTGTTGTAAATGTTCTCAGTGGAATCAGTGGCCTCTTATGCCAAGTCACTCTGATTCTAGGGTTTAGAAAATTAGGTTTGGAGACCCCCAAGGCAATTTGTTTATTCTCTTCTAGGTCTGTGGCCTGAACTTCAACCATTATTAATTGTTTTTCCGGTCTCTGCACAACCTCCTCTGAATCTCCCACCTTCTTAGGTTGTGCCACATACTCACCTACAGAGCAGCCCACAGACAAGACCCAAAGAGGCAGAGGCTTGCCCCCTTGGTCACTCTGGCCAACACAGCGTGTGTTTGCTCATCCTGCCCTGCCATAGATTCCTCCAGGCTTCTGGCACTGTATCTCCTGGCCCTTCTCCCACATCCTCACAGACACACTAAGTGTCACTGTGTCTCGGTGGGGATTACTTGGTCTGCTTTGGTCTTTCCTAATTTGCTGATGTCCAGCAGCTGTTGTGTGGCAGAGGGTTAGAATGAGCCATCCCAGCTGCAGTGGTGCCCTTGAGCAGACAGTGCCTCAATGGGTTGGTTCTGGAGGAGGCCCTTGGAAAGTGCTATCCCTATAGATACCAATGTCCATCTATCCATCTATCCATCTGTCCATCTGTCTCTCTGTCTATCTGTCTGTCTGTCTATCTACCTATCTACCTATCACTTATCTACCTACCTACCTATTGTCTACCTATCTACCTACCTAACTATCACTTATCTACCTACCTACCTATAACTTATCTACCTACCTATAATCTCTATATCTCTATCTATCTATCATCTATCTATCTATCTATCTATCTATCTATCTATCTATCTATCTATCTATCTATCTATCTATCTATCTATCTATCTATCTATCTATCTATCTATCTATCTATCTATCTATCTATCTATCTATCTATCTATCTATCTATCTATCTATCTATCTATCTATCTATCTATCTATCTATCTACCTACCTACCTACCTACCTACCTACCTACCTACCTACCTACCTACCTACCTACCTACCTACCTACCTATCTATCTATCTATCTATCTATCTATCTATCTATCTATCTATCTATCTATCTATCTATCTATCTATCTATCTATCTATCTCTCTATCTCTCTCTATCTCTCTATCTCTCTCTATCTCATTTGCCTGCCTGCCTGCCTGCCTTTTTGGGTCACTTCCTGCAAAAGACTGAGTCACAGTCTTTTTGTCTCTGTCTTTGGCTTTTTGGGTCACATCCTGCAAAACTCACTCTGAATATTATGTTCCTTTCAAAAACTTGCTGCATCTCAAAAATAAATTATTTTCTTGTTTGATTCCTTTAGTACTTGCACTTTTCAGCACTACCCACAGATGGCACTGGCAAGTCTACATTGGTATTTCCAGGAGTTCCAAACCCCTCTGGGCTGGTGGACCACCAGCCAGGAACAGTGTCAAAGCCACACCCACCACTCACCAGTTTACTCTGGGCCATGTGTCATTATGAAGAAACAAAACTCTGGGCAGGAGATGCTCCTGGACACAGTGCTCCCCCTGCAGAGCACCATGGATCCCGCCTGCAGATGGCTCAGGGAGAGGTAAAGTGGTTTCCTCCCTGCCCCTGGGAGGAGCTGGACCCCACTGCCCGAAGACAGAGGTACCGGAGCCATGAGCAGCAGAAGCTCCACCCCTCATTGAGGAAATGCTCAGAGCAATGAAAATTACAAAGAAATTTAGTCATTTCTAGGGACAGCAACAAAAGTCCAGTGAGATCCTGAATTATAAAACCACCTGGAAAAGACTTTAGAAAAGTCCTGGTGGTCCATACCACTCCTGGGAATCTACTCTGGGAAAGCAAAAATACGCAGCGGAAACACCATCCCTACTTTTATGTTCATAGCAGCATTATTCACAATAGCCAGAATCTGGAAGCAACCAGGGTGCCCGAAAATCGATGACTGGATAAAGAAGCTTTGGTACATCTACACAATGGAATACTATGCAGCTGTTAGGAAAAATGAAGTTATAAAATTTGCCTATAAATGGATGGATATGGAGAAGATTATGTTGAGCGAAATTAGCCAGAAGGAGAGAGACAGATACAGAATGACTGCATTTATTTGCATGGCATAAATATATATGTACATATTATGATACCAATATCCAAGGTCAAGTGAAACATATATCAGGAGGTCTTGTCAAAGGTGGAAATTATCACAAACGTGTGGGAGTCAGAGGTTAGGTAAGACAGAAAATGGAACAGGGTGCTAATAATTGTCAAGGGGTACTAATGCCAACCTAGAACTGAGCATTAAATAGAGGCAAAAGGATACACATGACAACCTTTTAATGTATGTTCTGTAATCCATAGTCTGGAAGGGAAGAAAAAGAGAAAGAGATAGAAAGGGAAAGAAATAAAGAACCTGCCGTGGAGGTGGGCTGGGGAAGGGGGAGGGAACCGGGACGTTGGTGGTGGGAGATGGGCACCGGTGGAGGGACGGGTGCTGGAACACTGTATGACCAAAACCCAAACATGAACTTTTTTAATTGTATATCTTTTTATTTGTATATCTGATGGTGGTATAATAAAATACTTAAAAAAAAAGTCCTGGTGGTTAATGATATGGGGGGCGAAATGATCAGCGCATCAATAATTTGTTTGTTTGGTTCTTTGGGCCTCACCTGGCTGTTCTCAGGGCTGGCCTTGTCTCAGGCACTCCTGGCTATGCTCAAGAAGCCATATGGGATGCTGGGGATCAAATCTGGGTCAGCCGTGTGCAAGCAAGAGCCCCGCCCACTGTATTATCTCTCCAGCCCTAGGACTGCCCTCAGAACTCCTGATGTTTATCCATGAAACACTGGTCAAGTACTGTGAGACACCACAGACCTCTACAGCAAGAGCCCCAAGAACTGCTCTGGCTGATCCCTGAGGGAGACAAAAAAGTGCAGCAGCATCAGAACCGCATGCTCCAAGAAACCAGCTCCAGCTCCTCCCAGTCCTGTGCTGCTGCTCCCAGACTCCCGCAGCCTGTTTGATCCTGATGCTTTTCCCTCAAGCAGAGATTCCGTCTTTCTCCAAGTCGCACAGCCCATGGCCACGTGCTGCTTCACCTGCATCTGTCAGTGTCACTAATGGGCGGGTTTGCTGGCTAGGAATCGGGGATGAGCAGACTGGGGTGGGCTGTGGCTGCGCGCACTGGCAAGGACCTCTCCTGCCCAGAGAGGCTTGTTTCTTTCTGTTAATAAAAGCACCAATTTAAAGACATTCTGAGGCAGGCAGAGAGAGGGGCCCATGGCAAATGGAATCTCTGAGACAATAAATTCAATTGACCCGAAGCTGCAAAAGTGAGGCCTGGACCTGAGAGGATCCTCCTGGCACCAGGGAGGCTGCAGCACAGGAAAAGTAAACTTCAGCGGAGACAGAAGCTACAGTTAAGGATTTATGGCACCTTTGCCAGAGGAGCTCCAGACTAAGGCCATCAAGGCTCTCTGCTATTGCACCAGCCCTACATGGGGGCAGCTGAGAAAACCCTATAAAAGTCCCTTGAACAAAGGAAGGGCGCGCATATGCTGCCTGAGCCCATGTGCCGAGCACTGTGTCGCCGCATCTCCCCTCTTGAGATGTGGACTTTCGTGCTGTCATACCTAATGCTGGGGTGCGAGTGTGCTGGCCTCTCTCCTCCTTGGAGAAGCCCACGCTTTCTCTTGAGCATGTTCCTCTCGCTTAGTTTCCCTCCATCCTTCGCTTATCCAAAACCCTCTGAATAAACTCTGTTTTACTTCACTGCTGGTTTCCTGAAATCTTCACAGAAGGGTAAAGACAAGAAACTGCAAAGCCTGGGTGAGGCCTAGCCTGTCCAGTGGCTCCCAGGAGGCAGAGGCGGCTGGGGGGAAAGTGACCGTCTCTCTCTCTCTCTCTTTCTACCTCACATAAGTCACCTAAGGGCCCACCTACTTTAATTCTACCACACCGTCTCCCTGCACAAAGAAAACGTGGGGATGTGACTTTGACACGAAGATTTTAGTGTCAAGGACAGAGATATGTTTAAAAATCAGCTGTCAAGTCTGTGGGTTACACTCAGAGACTAATCATCTAAGCTCTATTTTTTCTCTTTTACAATCACCATGAAGTCACAAAGTTATCCATGATTTGTTTTCCCACATACAATGTTTCCACACTGCTCCACTTCCTCCCGAGCCCCTTCCCTCTGGCCCCATTTGTCTCCCACCCACGGTCAGCCTCTGTCAGGGCCACGGGGTTATTGTTTGGGTCTTATGTTTGTTTGTTTGTGTGCTTTTTTGAGCCATGGCCACTCCTGGGTTCGCACTCAGGAATTACTCATGGTAGTGCTCAGGGACCATATGAGATATCTGGGATCAAACCTGGGTCAGAGGCATCAAGGCAAATGCCCTCCCTGCAGCACTAACACTCCTGCCCAGCTTTTTGTTGTTGTTAATTTTGCACTGTCTTTTACAATACAGTTGCTGGTGGGGTTTTAGAAGTGACTCTACCACCGTGATATGGTGGAATTTTGTTTTTAATCTCCCTATTCTACAAAAGTGTCCTTGTTATGCATGCCATGGCTCACAGCTGTCACTCTCACATACTGTGTAAATCAGGAAACCCCAGAACCAATGCCCAGGGCTGACCTCTCCGGGCTGCACAGGCCTTGCTCTCCTCCTGTCTGGGCCCCTTGATTCTCCCTTCCCTTCCTCTCCTCTCCTTTTCGCTGCTCTTCCTTGTGTGTTTGAGTTATGTCATACTTCAAAGTATAAGGAATGGTCTGAAAGCGAAAAGCACTTGAAGCCAGTGCTCACGGTTATAAACGCTGAGAGCCCCTATGTGAACATGCAGAGAAACTGTTCAGACAAAGAAAGTCATGCTCCGTAGGACCCCCCAAGTGTGCAGAGCCCAAACTGCTGCTGGGAGGCCCTTGGAGAGCTCCCTGCTGAGGAAGCAGTTAGGTTAGAGTCCTCTTTCTGCCCTATGGCCACACGGGGGCGCTGCTACTGTGCTTGCTCCCACTGTGCAGGAGTGGGGCTGTGGCCTGACTTATTTAATCACTTGACATACCATTATTCATTGATTTGCTTGAGCGGGCGCCAGTAACATTTCCATTTGACCCTGTCACGTGCCAGTGTAGCCCAATGGCATCTGGTTGTTTCAGGAATAAGAAGAGCCTCAAATCATTCATTCAGGGACTTGATGAAGAAGTCTGACCATCTTCTAGGTGGGTGGCCACGTGCTTTTGATATCCCGTGGGATCCAGTCGGTAATGGTTCTGGTCCAGTGGTCGTCTCCAAATCGCATTACAAATCGCATTACATTACATCTGATTTTCGATGCCTTGGCAAACAAGACAGCATCCCTGACTCTGGAAAAACAATGGAGGTAGGAACTCTGGATTCCTTCTCTCACTTGAGTGAAGCGTGATATTTCGAGCATAGCTCTTTCAATTCCTCTTTGGGAGACCTGAATAGCATTCTCATCCTGCTTTCGTAGGGCCCAGGTCTCTGAGGCATATGTTAATGCAGGGAGAACGGTGGAGTCAAAGAGATGTTTCTGGAGCCAGAGGTTCTTTGTCTTTTTTTAGCTATTTTTCTTTGCTTTTGAAGAAATGCCGCTCTCTTCCTCCTGCACAGCTCAGGTTTTAGGTCATTCATCATGTTGACTTCTCCACCTAGGTACACATAACTGCTGCATTCAGAGATGTTTGTTCCATTGAGAGTGAATTGGGCCTCTGGAACTAGTTCAGTTCTCATGAACATGGTTTGCTTTAGATTCAGCTGTAGACCTATCTTTCCACAATTCTTGGTCAAAGTCAGCCATCATTTGTGCCACTTGGCTAATGTTTGGTGTTATTAGAATGATGTCATCAGCGAAGCGGAGATGGTATAGTTGCCGGCCCTCTATCTTCACTCCCATTCCTTCCCATTCTAATTGTTGCATGATGTTCTCGAGGGTGGTGCTGAAGAGTTTTGGTGAGATGGTATCACCCTGTTGAACCCCTCTTTTGACATCGATAATAACTTGTTTGTAGAATGGTGAGATCCTGGTGGTGAATCCATAATATAGCTCATGAAGGATCTTGATGTATTGGGTTTGAACACCCTAGTTGGCTAGGGCTTCGATGACCACTTCTGTCTCCACAGAATCAAAGGCTTTCTTTAATCAGTGAGCGTGAGACAGAGCGGCATCTTGAACTCCCTACAAACTTCAATGAGCTTGGTTACCATGTGGATATGGTCGATTGTGCTGAATCCTTTCGGAAGGCAGCTTGCTCGCATGGTTGTCCTTCATCTAATGTTCTGCCAATTGTGTTCAGGAAGACTCGAATGAACAGCTTGTATATGACAGACAACAGGCAGATAGGGCAATAGTTGCCAATGTTGTGGATGTCTCTCTTCTTGAACAGTAGAACTGTCCTGCTGGTTTTCCATTGGGAGGGCACCTTGCATTTAGACAGGTAGCATGTGAAGAGCCGAGCCAGTGTGGCCAGTGTGGCCTGACTCAGGCAGAGATAATGACCTGGGGGATTCCAGGAGTGTGGGAGGACACACCCTAATGAGCTCTAGGTTCTTGCTAACATTTAGCATATGTTAAGAGCTGTCCTGCTTTAGGGAATCTCCAGAGCAAATAGTGTGGACAGAATTGGGTTGATTTCATAACTTTTTTTTTGGCAAAATATTCTTATGATGAGTTTTGCTTGCTTCAATGAAGTTATCCTCTTGACCCCACAGGTCTCAGGGTGACACAGGTGTAGATCTTCCAATAGATTATTTGGAGACCTTTGATCAACCATAATGTATAATTTTGCTAGTGCAAAGAGACATTCTAGTTAGTTTCCAGGCAAGCGTACAAGTCTCTGTAAGGCTAAAGGAAAAATGAATTATTCTGATGGATTATAGACCTTAGTGGAGATTTAGAGATTTGCTAGAATTGGCTGGTTATATATCCATGGTAAGAAATATTAATGAAATTCTATATAAATTAAATCCTGACTGCTTTCTGGTTCAGAGATGTTGCCCCCTCCCCACTTTGCAAGGGAGCTTTGTATAGCAGAAAATCAGCTCTGGCATATCAGTATATGTTAGGCTTGGGCCAGGGGGCTCACCTAAAGACTTGCAATTCTATATAGTCTTTTGGGCCCATGATGAATGGTAGGCCTTGAACTCTTAAATAATATACGTGGCTTTGTCCCCAGAAAACCAGGCCCATTTTGGGCAGGGATGAAATCCCTGGTGGGCTTCTTACAATAAAAGAAGCAAGGAGGGAAGAAGAAGTGGCCATTGCTATCTTCTTCCAGTTTGGAATCTGACCTCTGACTGGTGCACATGATTTAGAATCCAGCAGCCATATTGGCTTGAGGATTCTAACCCAAGCACCTGGTCTGGATTGGGTAAGAAATAGGAACTTCGGGGTTTCCTGTCTGTCAGGGTATGCTGGCGATCCTTCCAATAAAATCTAGGAGCAGGGTGAATGAATCCTATTCTGTTCCAGGGGATCAGTGTCCAGCGGATGAAGAGAGACACGAATATAGCAGTTTCAAAATGCTTTACTTTCACAGGTTCTGACATACAAATCAGCAATAGGAAAACCCTGAACTTAGGGTTCCTGCCTGGGTCCTGGCCACGTGTAGGCCAAGATGGCTGCCCCAGCGTGTTAAGGCCATACAAGGAGAACAGAGAGGGAGAGAGCCAAGAAAGTAAAGGGCAAAGAGGCTCCAAAAAGGGAGAGAAAGAAAACAGGCTACCATTTTATATTCCTGCAAACAGACCACCCACTCCAAATGGAAGCTAGTGAGGTCAAATCTCCTCAGGTAATTTCTCCCAGGACCTCACCAAGGCCCTTTGAGATGTTAATGTAGACCAGCCAAGGTCTACTTTGGAAGTGACCCTGCAGGGTAGAGTGGAGGAGAGGCTTCTAAGAGGAACTGTAACTCAGAGTACAAAGGCAAACATCTGTACCAAAGAATATTCTATAGCCAGTTATATATTTCTCCATTCCTTCACAAGAGTCTCATCTTTAATTCATGGTTGCCTTTGACTTGTCAGAGAGCCATGCTTGCTTGCTTGCTTGGAGGCAAACAGCATTTCTCTCTTGTCTAATTACTGGCCAATTCAGAGACTCACATCACATGGGGCAGAGCTGCTACTTGCTCTCCCTGTGCCCAGCTAATCCACGAGGCACCCGGGAGGGGATGGCGGGTTCTAGCCCTGACCAGCCACCCACCAGAGCCTTGCAAGAAACCAGAGGAACCCCCCACACCATGAGGATTACCATTTTCCACATCCAGACTCCCATCTTCTCAGAGCTCCACCCAGCAGAAGAGCTGTAGTCGGCTTGCGGCTGCATGGTTCATCAATAAATGCTAGAGTTTTGAGGTGACTACAAGAGTATCCCAAGCACACGGCAGAATCTGGCAAGCTACCCACGTCATATTTGACATGCCAAATAGCAGTAACAATTATAGACCTCATTCCCATGACTTGATGGAATGGTTTGAGGCTCTTTATGTTCCTGGAGAGGGCAAATACCCTTGGGCTATCTCGCATGTGACAGGGCATTTTGAGATGTTACTGGTGCCCTCTCGAGTAATCGATGATCTACGGGAAGTCAAGTGATCAAATGATCAAGTGAACTAGAAAATAACTATCTCGCATAATTTTCTGTACCTATGAGTCTCTATCTCTCTGTTGAACATCTGTTTTTGCTACTGTCTCTGGAAGGATTAAATAAAAGTATTTGAGGTTTTATAATCAACTCCCCACCCCACTCAGGCGCCTCTCTTCCTAGGGAGCTAATGCTTTTTTGTGTGTCTCTTAACGAACAAATAAATAAATACATACATACGTACATACATACATACATACATACATACATAAAAAGAGGGTCTGAGAGACATCTTAAAGTACTGAGTTGTGCTTTGAATGTGTGAGCCCTAAGGGTTATCTCAGTATCACAGAGTTATCTGTGTACCACTGGGAATGACCGGGAAGATAGTTACAGAGGATAAGTTTCTTACTTTGCATGTGGTCAACCCAGTTCAATTCCCAGGTACCATAGATAAGCACCACCAGGCATG
This sequence comes from Cryptotis parvus, assembly GCA_021461705.1. Taxonomy (NCBI): domain Eukaryota; kingdom Metazoa; phylum Chordata; class Mammalia; order Eulipotyphla; family Soricidae; genus Cryptotis; species Cryptotis parvus. The sequence continues at coordinate 2,249 of JAJIBD010022294.1, read as the reverse complement.
GACAAAACAAAATAATATGGAGGTGGAGAGAGATAGACAGAGAGAGAGAGAGAGAGAGAGAGAGAGAGAGAGAAAGAGAAAGAGAGAGAGAGAGACTAGGAAAAGAAAGAAATTTGGGTAAGGGCCCTCCAAACCTGCCTTACCTATCCCTTAGTTGCTATATCTTAGTCTGAGAAATTTTCAGGGAGCTACAGATTTTAATTTATTATTATGATTATGATTATGATGATGATGATGATGTCCAACATTGCTCCAAGGGTTTGCTCTCATGAGTGTGGGAGAGACCATGCTGGCGGACTCGGAGTGGAGTTTTGGGGCCTGCCCTTTCCTCAGCCTCCATGCCAGTTGCCCCGGAAGAGAGATCCCACCCCCCCAGACCCACAGGTCCCTTGGCCTGTGGCGCATGATACTTTTTAGAGGATGCTGATTTTAGCATAAGGTTCTTCCCAAGTTCTTTCACATTTATACATAGTAAACAGGTCTAGACAGGTTTTAACTGATTCCAGTTTATTATTATGATTATGATGATGATGTCCAACATTGCTCCAAGGGTTTGCTCTCATGAGTGTGGGAGAGACCATGCTGGCGGACTCGGAGTGGAGTTTTGGGGCCTGCCCTTTCCTCAGCCTCCATGCCAGTTGCCCCGGAAGAGAGAGCCACCCACGCCAGACCCACAGGTCCCTTGGCCTGTGGCCGCATGCACTTTTAGAGGATGCTGATTTTAGCATAAGGTTCTTCCCCAAGTTCTTTCACATTTATACATAGTAAACAGGTCTAGACAGGTTTTAACTGATTCCAGTAAGCCTAGCAAGAAGCCAGAGCAAACCACACATCATGCAGTCAGTCATTCTCAACATCCAGACTCCATAGTTCCTCAGAGCTCCATCCAAGAGAAAACCTGATCTTCCCCCTTTAAGTTTCATCAGTAAATGCTCGAGTTGAGAGCCTTCTACTGAGACTATACCACCACATGGTAAGGCCTGGCAAGCTACCCATGTTTTATTTACTTGTTATGCCCAAAAACTAGTAACAATTATGGACCACAGTTCCATAACCTGAAGAATGGTTTGGGGCACCTCCTGTCCCCTGGAGCAAGTAGATGCCCTTGGGGTTACACTTGCTTGTGACAAGACTAGTGGAGATGTTACTAGTGCCCACTCGAAAATCAAAGAACAATGGGAGAAGACAGTGACAGTGAGTACTTAGAGATCCAATGTAGCCAGGTAAATACACCAGTAAGATCTAGCTAGTCCCATGATGATTGTTGCTTGTTGGAGGACAGGTTTAGCTATTCTGGGAGTTTTGTTGTTTTGCCCATTCCCAGCTTAATCTACTTAAGTCAAGGTTCATTCTAATGAGACTTCTCTTCTATGTAAACACTGCTAGAGGGTGTGGCACTTACAGAAGTCACCTTGATTGAATAACTTCTGACTTATACATCTACTAAGACTTCTACGTTTTTCTAGATTGGGCAGAGCTCCTCTTTAGACCCACTGTACCCAGCGTGGGACAGTTAGAATTTACCAGACTACCACCCTGGCTACGCTGAGACTATAGGAAGACTATAGGAAGGATCATACTAGTTTGCTCTAAGCAGGCGAGGTGACCCTTTCAGTTACACGAGAACAAGATACTCAGAATCACCCTGGTGCAGATAATAATAAGAAGGACCTTGTGGGTACCATCTAGATTACATGAAGCTCATGGAGTTAAGATGTATTACTTTATATCAGCCCTCTAACTCTCTCAGTGTTTTACATAGGAGATAATCTCCTTAGTCCTTGGCATAACCTTTGTTTATACCTGCAATAAGGTGTGGCACTACACTCTGTTTAGAGTTCTTTGTTGACATGCCCCTCGGTTGGATTACTTTGGTGTATATAAGGGGGCTGACTTGAGGCCGCTTCACCTTTTTGCCTTTTGGTTCCTCAGCCTTCAGCTTTTGGCTCCTGAGGCTTTTGGCTTTGGCTTTTGGCTTTTGGCTTTTGGCCTTTTGCTCTTTGGCCTTTTTGCTCCTTCTTCTGGGTAGGACTCAGCTCAAGTGAAATCCTCTCTCTTTGGTGGAAGACTTAGGCTCTTTTGTATGGTCTAAGTTTGGACCAGAGCTAAAGTTTATTCATTATATTGGAGTGCTGTGGAAGAGCTTTTGTACTATTAAAAGCCATTTTGGAACTGCACGGATCAAGAGTCTTTCATCTGTTCTCCCAGTGTCCTCGGAGGTAGAAGACAACCTCTGTCCTGACACTGTC